>CM071950.1:20667500-21155000 GCA_036784905.1 Acrossocheilus fasciatus | reverse complement strand
ACATTGCCTGAATTTCTAGATAAGTATAGTCTATTTATCTACTATTAGATAGAGTTTTAGTCTTTTATCTATTTTAGTGAAGAAGGAAGTAAACGATTCTTCTGTGTTTTATTAAACCGGTTTAAACTCTTGATTACAGTTGTACTGTGGCCAGTTAGGGCTCTTACAAGCTTCAGATGGAGCTTTTTTTTCACGTCACAGCTCAGGATATTTGCCAGTGAAGAACATGAGACTGTGAACATTTTTCCTGTACCATTGCTGTCCAATATTTGTTTTCATAATAAATAAAAATATGAAGGAACATTTTATTTCTTATGTTATAACCCCTTAAAAATGTGCCCTGGGGCGTTTCTTCAAGCAACTCTAAATTGTTCTCACTGTCTCTTTCCAGCTTCATTTGAGGTGACTGTCCCTAATAAACATCTGCTGGCAATCCGAGGTCGTCCAGCTGTACTGGGCTGTGAGTTCACACCTGATCCTGACCTCTCCAACTTGGTGGTTACCTGGCAACGTCAGGAGGATACACGGGTTGTCCACAGTTTCTATTATCAACAGGACCAATTGGACAGACAGAGTGTAAAATACCACAATCGAACCTCATTGTATATTTCAGAGCTTCATAAAGGAAATGCCTCTCTAAGAATTGCAGCAGTTAGACCGAAAGATGCAGGGTTGTACCTGTGCGTAGTGAGCAATACAAAGGGAACAGGAAGAGCCTTGATGCAAGTGACTTATGGAGGTAAGCATATGATGAACACCGAAGAGAATATGTTGTGCAGTGTTTCCACTTTCCAGGAGCTCCCAGCTTCATTTTCAGTCACAAAAAATAAACATACGAAATGTACAGCTAGTGCAGCTATATACAGCTACAGCTTGAGCAGCTGTAGTCAGTACTTTTGTGATTCAAAAGCACACAGCTGGACTCTTAGAGTCTTCAGCTGTCTTCAAGACTTCAGGAGTCAGTTTGTTGAATGAGAATCACGCAGTGCATTTGGACACAGATAAAAGTAATTGTAAACAAATAACCATTCATCTTCCTTTTTCATTTTTTTTAAAGTTTATTTTTATTTGAGGATTAAATATCCTGAGAAATTTGCAAAATATGCCAACTGTGGTTTTGCTGTGGATGTATCATATTTCAGCTTTCTCACAGTCACGAAAAACCTTGCAATATAAAAATACATTTAAAATTTTGATTTCCTGTGAACATAGTGTTCTAGTTATGCTTTACTGCATGTAAAACATTCGATCAGCTAGATTTTACTTTATTGATAAGATCAATTGATATGCACTTTACATAGATGTACATATTTTATTTAAGATGTACATTTTAACACAGCACAGCTGATTATGTTTGTCTTTCTCAGCTCTTTACTCTGAGCCCAGGTTAAGCATCCATGTAAACTCCTCTGCTTTGAAAGTGCAGTTTGAGACAGAAGGTTTTCCCAAACCTGAGGTGATCTGGCTGGGGGAACATGACCAGAACCTCAGCTATCACCTGGAGATCCACGGCCAGACAGAAGATGGACTTTATTTCATAAAGAGCATCTGTGAGGCCCAGAAGCCAGTGGTTAATGTCACATTTACACTAAAGAACCACCTCCTTAACCAGAACCTGCAGAGACCAGTTTTCCTCGGCTATGGTAAATACCTTTATTTACTGTGTGCAAATGGTGTGTGAGAAACTGGCAGTTAGAGGCATGTCATTCATTACTTTATGCATTTAAGGCATGTATGACTTGTTGCAAGTGATTTGTTGCCTTAATTTTCTTGCTATATAACAAAGAACTCCTTTGTCTGCTATAGGCAGAATTTAAAACTTGTCTAACCGCAGATAATTATGGAAAGATAAGACAATGATTCAGTTGATACATACATGTGTGGAAGCACATATTTGTACACTTTTTCATTATGTAGAAGAAAGCAAAGGCAGATTAAATTCATCTAAGTACTGAAGGATTTAAAGAGGCTTGGGAGTTGGTAACACAACTTTGGGGTGTTATTTCATAGTGCAGTTTCATCTTTCCTCTGCAGCACTGAAACTGAGACTATTCATTATTTTGTTAGTTATTTTGGCTACACCCTTTTCAAAACCTGAAGGCAATTGCTAGCAATTTAAAGCTGTTAAACAGAGAATGACTCTGTGTTTTTAGATGGTTTGACTAAATTAAAGTCAGACTTGCTGTCATTTACCCAAGTATGAGAAGTTCCTGTATCAGCACTCCTGTTAACCAATAATTCATGGTTAGGTTTAGGGTTAGCCTGTGGGCTTGAACAATCATTTCCATTTGATAACCCCTCGTAGGTGGTTTAACTACTACATCCACTATGTTGGTCCGTGAAGCCCGAACATCCTAAGCTCAAACCTTTACAGTTACAGTCTACTGCCCTCAATGTAAATGAAGTTCTGAAACCTAATTGTCTGAGATGGTTCTTGGTGTCCCACACCCATTCCATTCTACAATTGGTCACCATTTGCTCAGGATGTGGTTATCCCAAATGATCCAGAAACTATATAACTGTTGACTTTCATCAACTCTATAATAATGAAGCCATTTTGGGAAATGAGCATGAACAAATATCTATTGTGGAGTGGAATCTGGGACAGGCGAGACTATAGTTTCTTACACTGATCTTCACAACTTGTCTCCCGTAGCTTCTTTGGATTGTGAAGTGATTTCAGAGGCACACTTTAGGATCTTGGAGTAATGCTGTGGTCACACTAGACGCATTCCTGCAGATTTAAACTTTGACTTAATGTGATGCGAATTCACCAAACTTGACCTCCCACATTTGCATAATGTATGAATGAAAGTCAGTGGAACAAAAAGCGTAGTGTGACCACCTCCTAATCCTCTGTATTCAGACAAATAGTACTGTTTTTCACATGCTATATAGTAGAAAAGTAGGCATATTCAGATGCAGTATTGTAGTCTTGACGTGTCAATGTGTCAGGAAATAAATCAGGGATTTTAATTAGGAAGGGAGTATTGTGGTGTGCCTCCAGGAAAAGTCCTGGGTTTTACCTAAAACAAATATATTTCAAGAAATGGCATTGTGTCTTACTTGAAATTATGGCAGCTGTTTTGCAATTTGGGGTATTTTTTTGGCAAATTATGATTGCAGCTTCTGTAGCCTAATTACTATCTGCAGTCATTGTCTATTAGTGGAGACACCGTCATACATTTATACAGCACAAAGGATGTGCAGTTTGAGCTGATAAAAATTCTAACTAGCCCACCAGTGTTATTACTAGTTAAGCAGTTTATTCAAAAATATATTTGCCTGCATAATGATGACTCTTTTTCCTCTTAGAGATTGTACATAAACTACTGTATATCCAGGGTTTGAAAGCTCAAGAATTTTTCGTAATAATAAGTTTGAATGATTTTGTGCAAGCACTGTATAGCTTTTTTATGTGCTGTGATTATAATACTGGATTTAGATTTGGATCTGGATTTAACAGTTGATTTGACACTATCAAACAAATGCCTCACATTAAACCAAATGATCTTTTTCTGTTTCAGATGAGAACACCACAGACCATATGATCATAATACTTGCTGTCCTCTCAGTGGTTTGCATTCTTCTGGTTATTGGCATCATTTGTTTAGCGGTGCAGAAGCAGAACAAGCAGAGATCTTCCCTGTGATGAACCATGAGAGTTAATGAATGGTGATATAGGTGTTCCCAAAAGGTCTGCATGCATGTTTCGACTTGTTGCGCTAAACAATTACTGGTGTTATTCATGAAATGCAAATGCTTTTTAAACTGGTCTTGCGTAAACTGAAAATAATTGCAAAATGCACAAATTATACGCAAGAATGGATTTCTAAATAATTTAATTTGACCATAAGTGGGAGTCATATGGATGTGTTCCAAAAGTCATTTCTTAATCTTTTTACAGATTATTTATTTATTGACCGTTGTGCAGTTTTATAACATTTTTTAAATAATATTGTATATGGAATTTATTTTAAACATAACAATACCACCATGGATGTTTATCCTCACACTTTTAATTGTCAATGACATATTTCATATCTTAACTACTGTAAAACATGATTTTGTACTGTACAAGGTAAAATGACTTATTGTACATACCTTGACATAAGTAATACACCGAACATCTGCATATGTTTAATTTGTACTGGATATCTTAAGCATAGAACTATGGAGACAATCAGATGAACTTTAAGCCATGCATATATTACAAATCCAGATCAAATATAATTACACGCATTCTAAGCGTTGCACTCTGTCCGGAAACCTTTTCAAAAATAGGTGTCATCCTAATTCTCTGTTCTCTTGTTTCACAATAAACATAGGGAAGGGACTGCCATGTTGATAGATTTGATGAATTGAACAATTTAAGCTTATCATCAAGGTGGACCATGGACCATAAATAATAATAATATATATAATGTATGTGTGTGTATATATATATATATTTATTGTGCCATATTATTATTATTATTTGTGTCTACAAGGGTTTACAAGGACACCATATTATATATACATGTCACCATTTTTCTCAGTAAATATATTTCTAAAGGTTCTGTTGACTTGAAATTTTCACCAGATGTCGGTAACAACCCAAGAAATCTATACATACAAAGAAGATCAAACAAATAAGTTCAGAAATTAAGTTATGTGTAATACAATGGAGTGACACAGGGAAAAAGTATTGAACACATGAAGAAAGGGAGGTGCAAAAAGGCATGGAAAGCCAAGACACCAGCTGAAATCTTTCAGTAATTGGAAAGCAATCCTGCCCCTTGTCAGTGGAAATTAATATTAGCTGGTTCAGTCCCAACACCTACAGTACAAGGATGATGAAGATGAAGCAAGGGTGGACATTTCAGCAAGACAATGATCCCAAACACAGCCAAGGAAATTCTCGATTGGTTTTAGAAAAAGAAAATAAAGCTGTCAGAATGGCCCAGCCACTCACCTGACTTGAATCCAATAGAAAATAAGAACTAAAGATCAGAGTTCATAGAAGAGGCCCACAAAACCTTCGAGATTTGAACACTGTGGAAGAATGGGCCAAAATCACATGAGCAATGCATGTGACTAGTTTCTCCATACAGGAGGCGTCTTGAAGCTGTCATTACCAACAAAGGCTTTTATACGAAGTGTTAAATAAATTTCAGCAGTTCAATACTTTTGTTTTCTTTGTATGTATAGATTACTTGGGTTGTCACCAACATATGGTGAAAATTTCATGTCAACAGCACCTTTAGAAATATTTTTACTGGGAAAATTGGCGACGTGTTCAATACTTATTTCACACGCTGTGCATATATATATGCATAATGTATATGCGTAATGTTATGGTCTTTATGTTTCTCTTCTGGCAGCTCGGTGAAAAGTATTTGTAGGGAAAACAGACTCAGACACACAGAAATAGAATTTCATGAGGGCATCAGATTATCATCACATTTATATCCTGGTTACTTTAAAAACTGAAATTCTGTCATCAGTTATGCATCTTCATGTCATTCCAAACCTGCATAACGTACCTTCTTCTGTGGAACACAGAAGATTATATTAAGATTAGATGTTAGCTGTATATTAAAAACTGTATCAGTCCTACATCATAACCATAATTATTGTTAAACTGGGTTTGATTTAACACTATATTGAGGTCAAGCTTGAAGCACATGTTATTTGAGGAGTGAATCCTAATACCTGAGATCTAATGATAAACTTTGAAGACCCTGCAGGGACATGTAGGATATTCAATAACATAACATAAAAAGGCCTCATTGAGCTTGGGTTTTGAAAAGGTGCAGTCATGAAACTCCTGAATATCCAGTTCAGTGGAAACTTTATTCACACGGTAGTGATACATTTCACAAATATGAATGACTTATTCAGTCCATTATTACAAAAAGGCAGTAAAAGCTATGTGACCTGCATGGGAAAAAATGTGTTTTATGTTTTTATTTGAATTTCTTTTACTAAATGTAATCTCTGCAGTCAAATCAGGGACACACTGTAACTTGAATGACGGTTACACAACAGATCTGTACAAACGAGGTTTTCGAATCCAGCTAGTTGTATGACTTGATTCAAACATCATTCAGAGTAACCTGATGCCGATGTCTATTTTTTCCAACACACTACACTTAGAATAAAATTAAATTAAAAATAAAAATCCTTCTGTTAGCTTATCCATTAATTATGCATTAATACAACATGTACTGTAGAAATAATTTCACATAGTTGGTTATTAATCAAATAAAGCTTGTGTTAAATGACTGCCTCCTCTGTTATTCTGTTATTCTTGTGATAACAAACATGACCTCATGCGTACACTGTGCCTGCAGCAAATTCTTCAGGATTAGAATGAATTCACAAACCCCTCAGATGTTTGAGGAATTTGGTCATACTTCCAGCTGTTTTTAGCTCTTTTAACTCATTTTACCATCTTTAAATCCTTTTAGTAATGAAGCACATCACTTTCACTGTGACTTTGAATATCTTATTGTATACAACATTTGTTTTGGACAATGAATGTTTTCATGGTTACTATGACATTTCACTTCTATTTTGAAAGGTTTTAGTTTTAATATCACCACTCACCCCATTCTATAGTGAATACTTTCCAAGAATGAAGTTTGAAAGAAGGGGTTTACAATAGCTGAGGAAGACCAGTCTCTGAAGGTTCTGTTTTAGGAGGTGGTTCTTTAGTGTATTGACCACTGGTTTCTGTTTTTTGTGTAATAAAAGCCCATCTTCAGTCTTGTCGGGGAGCTCGAGGTGATAGCTGAGGTTCTGGTTGTGTTCCCCCAGCCAGATCACCTCAGGTTTGAGAAAATCTTCAGTCTCAATCTGAACTGTCACAGTGGAGTTCATATGAATGATGAACCTAGGCTGTGAATAAAGGGCTGAGAAAGACACACACATTCAGACAGTGAGTTCAGTCTGAGGTTACTGAACTCACTCTCTGAATTTGTGTCTGAAGCAAAGATGCACCAGCAATAACTTAGTCCATTTAAAACCCCCTCAAATTCGTTACTGAATAAGCTGTCTGTATTGGATACTGTATAACTCAGAGGCATTTGACTATGTAAATCTGCTGATATTCAAATAGGCTACATATATTTGTAAAGAAGATATACATAATATATAACCAGTTAACATTGAGTTTGCCACCAATTACATTTACATTTATCTCCTTCCTGCTGCGCTCTGTGTATGAGACCCTTCCTTCACCATCTCATCTGCACACATGGGGGTTGAGGGATGACCCATACTGCAAGCTTTGCTGTCAAAAGGGAACAATGGCACACATATTGTCAGGGTGTAAAACATCTTTAACCCAAGGTCAGTACAGGTGGTGCCAAGACAAAAAACGGCAGGCATGGCTGTTTCATGTGGAAATAGGTTGTAGCCCAATCAGTATGGCGACTGATGTCAGCTTTAGGCATGCACGAGAAGAGCAAGAAACATGCTGCTTGGAGAGGAGGCTGAGCGAGCTTCATGATGGATATGGAGTAAGAGAGAGGAAGAAAGCTGGAAACCATGAGCATATGGGCAGTGACTTGGCCACCACTGCTGACCCACCAACTGGAGAGTGATGTGGAAAGAGTCGAAACACTCAAGGAAGGTTGCCTGATAACATCTGCTTATGACAGAAAGCTATGGTTACACAAAGGAGTAACTGAAAAATGCACCTAACGTGTATTTCACAATGTTTAGCCTACCATTAGTCATTTAGCAGACACTTTTATCTAAAGTGACTGACAAGAGCAGCAATAAATCCAACAAAAGAGCAATAATATGTAAGTGCTGTGATAAGTCTGTTAGTCTAACACAGTACACATAGCAAGGTGTGTTTTTTAAATAATAAATAAAACGAAAACAAGTAGATGGAATGGAAAAAGAATAGAGAACACTAATGTTAGAGGGTTCAATTTTTACTAGCCTACTACGTTTAACTAGCCTATGTTCTCATTTTCCCCAAGATGTAATAATAACAAGAAGGCAAGAAAATTATATATATAAGGGCCCGACGAAGGCGGGGGGCCCCACAAGGGGGAAACGTGATTTCTACCAAGGGGGACCTATATATAAAATGAATCACGTTTCTAATTTTGTTTGGTCTTATTTTTAAGTAAAACATAACTTGCTATTCACAAGCTTGTTTGGCTTGAGATCATATGCGAAAGTTACAGGATAGTTCACCCAAAAATAAAATTTACTAGCTTATAATTTATTTCCAAATGTAATGCTGTCCTTTGTGAAGAAAAAAACGACATGTACAAGTGGCTGCAAAGTAAATGATTGGTTTCATTTGAATTATCCCTTCAAGTTTTAGTGTGGTAAGAGCAGCGCCCTCTGTACTTTACAAACATATATTTAAACCCAGATTTAAACCAAATATATCATTTTAAACCAAGATCTGGTTAAAAGACATTAAGACAAAACGTGTTACAGCCCTCGGTCTCCCCTGCAGTAACAAAAGATCAAGTGTGTACTAAATAATATAAACCATACTGAACAATTGAACTGAAACTGATGTCAATTATCGTAACATTGATACTAATTACACATAAAACAATTTTAAAATTGTAAAAAGCTATTCAAATATTTTATATAGCTAGGATATTATAGCATCTTGTACCCATAGATATCTATGGTTGCACTACCATTATTGTACCTGCTATTTGCTTTCATAGTGTTGTTAAACACTGTTTCTTGAGAAGTGAAACAAAACAGGGTGCAATATTGAAAAAATAAAACAAATGAAACTACATTTTTTGTACCTTACATGTACATATTACATGTACTAAGCTACTGAGCTATACTTTGATTTATCCTCCCAACTTTTGTCTTTTTTATCAAAATGTGCTTTTTACCTTGTCATCACTAATTTTGCAATCAAGATGTTTTTAACATTTCAAAACATTCTCATGTTAGCAGACAGATTACATTTCCACATGTGACCATCAATTCCTCCACAAATATAAAATGTCAGAATCAAACATTATCAAAATATTCATCTGACAGGGGTGACATAGACCTGACAGAGTTGACACATCTGACGGTGGTGATGAAAACCTGAATTTGTAGTCATTTTAATATCAAATACATTGAATCAATCAATTACTGTATTAAAACAAACACAACAAACAGTGAGTATGTTATTGTTTATAAAGCTTTTATTCAAGCTTCACATTTAAGTGATTTACAATTAAGTGTTCTTAATCTGCTCTGGTAACAAGGTAAGTAAAAACAGAAAAATGAACAAATAAAGCAATTAGTTGTTACCTCTATCCATTTACATTCACTCGGATCTTAATATTCACATTAAAACATCTTAAAAATGTATCCAAATGATCCAAAAATGATCAGAACATATATCAGAATACAAACTCTATTAGATATGTTTTATGCAGTGTTATGTGCTCCCTCAGCCTTGTTTCCTGAATCTTATGCTCCTTCAACCCTAACTCTGCTAGAAGTGATGACTATCAATCAATAAAAGCAATGACTTGAAAACCACAAAAATATGATGACTTCAAGATCTGACAGTGTTGACAAATTTGGCATTTCTTTTACAAAACAAACGCAGTTCATGTATTACCCATTTTGTTTTCTCTGTTGACACTAGATGCTATTAGAATCTGCTTCAGGAAAATAAAATCATCTAAATCATCTAAACTTACCTTAAAATATCCATTGTATAGAATATGGATGATTGAACCCTTCCCTGTGGACAGATTTTAGATGTAGTGAGAAGGCAATAATTGTCATAGATTTGATATAATGATGATAAAATTAAATTGAAGGAGATTGTGTTAAAGGAGATTGTATTTAATTGTGTTAAATACATTCTATTATTAATCCCTTGTAACATTTACAATTGGAAAAAATTTTTTTTTAAACCTAATAGCAGTTAAAACTGCTGGACATGTTTTGTCCCAAGTCTCAAAAATCAGCGTAAAGATAAATGTTACTTTATACAATCTTCATATTACATTCCTTCAAATGTCAGCTGCACATATTTACTTGCAAATGCTGTTCAAGTGCTGTGTAATAGACTATAGAATAGCATTTTGAGTTGTGACCAGGTGTGCCTTCAGGAACAGCAGTAAACACTGTGCTGAGCAGTGCTGAGTTTACTCTGAAAAATCAGAAACAGACCATTTTTGGTAATTTTATTGCATATGTTTGGATTTTCTCCAAGACAACAATCTAAATGTTTAAACATGAGTGGGCTGTTTTTTCTTTTAAAATATGTGTACAGCAGGCTCTGTATCCTAGATACTATCTACAAACATTGACCATTAGAGGAGTTCCAGACAATTAATTAGCATACATTTAACCCCATTTAATGATCCATCTAATCAAGTCCTTCAGGCTATTTGAAAACAATCTGGTACAGTATGTGTGTTGGAGCAGGGTTGGAACTAATCTCTGCAGGGCTGCGGCCCTCCAGGAGCTGAGTTTGACACTGCTCTATCCTATACTCAATGCATGTTTCAACTTGTTGCATTGCTGTGGTTATACATCACATGTACAGGTATAACTTGACATTTGAGCATTAGGTTGGGGGGGGGGGCAACTGAATTGGTCAGTCACACTTTTAAACACATTTCAGTGTTTACATAGCAAACCTACAAATTCATACTTTATGTACCATTAAAGTAATTTTACTATATAAAAAATTGGAATATCCATTAATGCCACTAAACTGGCAAGCAGTATATGCGCTATTATCCACCAAAATGCAATGGGTCCATGATCACATGGTCATACTGATGAAACACAAGCAGAGCACGTCTGTTCATACAATCATTCTTGCATAAAATTCTTCAGTAGATGTCATTTTACGCAAGAATGGTTGTATGAGCATGTATGAACAATTTACACTCATGCCAACGAAGTAACAGACTGTAAGTAGTCACATGAGTCTTTTCTTGAAATGTTAATCAAATCCATCATATGAACTGTATGAGTTAAAGTCAATTGAATTAACATCGTACTTACCTTAACATGAGTAATACACTAAACTTCTGCATATTTTTAAGTTTGTTAAGGATACTTAGAGCAGTAACACAAATACTGAGCACTTAACTCCTGTCTAACAAACAAGAAAGGGCTCAAACAGTCATCGGTTATGCCATCCATTCATTACACATACAATCCAAGCTGCCCACATACCAACCGCTGCACTCTGTCGTTACACCTTTAACAAATAAGCGTCATTCTTAGATTATTCTAGAAATTACAGTATCAACAGTTGACTGTTTAAGAGCTTTTTCCTGGCGCCATCTGTGTTGACACAGCGACCACAGAACAACACATAATCTAGGCTCGTCTAGGCGCTTGTCATTCAATAGCAATAAATAGGGAGGAGACTGCAGTGATAACCGCATTAGCAACAGCTTTGATGAACTGAACTGTTTTAAGCAAGTACACTGCCTAAGCATAACATACCATGGACCACAAATAATATTTGTGCGTATTTAAGGGTTTAAGAGGATGATAAAAAGGTTAAAAGTCCCACAAGTTTACACTGCTTTTTTTCCCCATTCTCATTCAATATTGTAGCTTACAAAAAATATATAGTCCTTTAATCTCTTTATAGGCAGCTCAGTGCAAATCAGTATTTCTAGGAACAGCTGACTCAACACACAGGAATAAAATTCCATGAGGGCATCTGATTATCATCTTCATTTATATCCTGGATCTTGGCTTACTAAAAAAAAAAGAATGTTTTGTTGATAGTTAAAGTTAAGTACATCTAGACACAACTGACTTTCGCTATATGGTAAAAAAAGGTCTTCTTTTGTGTTTCAGAAGAAAGAAAGTCGTATGTTTGAAACCGCAGTATGCCAAGTAAATAATTATATCATTGGAACATTAGAACAATATGCATCAGCTCCTTTTTTTCCTTGCCATAAACAATGCCAGAAGTTTTATTTTGGAGCAATTATGTTTCAACATGCCAGAAAGGACCATAGTGATGACAACGAGATTGGAGGATCATAGGTAGGGCTTTATTCGTTTCCTTAATAATAAAAACATCACAACAGCAAACAGAATGACACTCAGTATTGAGAGAATAATGACTGCAGTGCTTCCATCTCCATCCTGATCTGAAACTAAAAAAAAAAAAGATGCATTTGTTAGACATAAGCTGTACATCAAAGCTTGCATCAATCCTACCTCAAGCCATAACTAGTTGTTAAACTGGGTTTAGATAATTTAACTTCAGCTTGAAATCAAGCTTCAGAATCTTAATACCTGAAAACTACCAAAGAAATTTGAGAGCCCTGCAGAGATATGTAGGAAATTCAAAAACAGGCCACAACCAGCTTGTGTATTGAACAGATAAAATCACCCTTTAGTAGCAAGTGAGCGTAGTTTTTATTCTCTAGTCCTGAGTATCCAGTAGAGCGGAAACTACGCTCACACAGAGGCAGCAATACATTTCATTAATGTAATTTATTCAATCCTTAAAAAAAAAAAAAAAAAAAAAAATTGGGGGTTGATTTTCTCTGCATTCAAAACGTAACCTAAATGTCAGTTACTGCACAAACTAGGCTTTCAAACCAATCAAGTTGTACGACTTACATGTTAAAAAAAAAAAAAAAAAAAAAAACATTCGCTGTAACCTGATGCCAACAGGTGGTTTTCCCCCCAAACACTAACAAATGAAGCTTAGGCTAGCCACTATGAAATGGGTTTTAAAAAAACAAAAAACAAAAGTCATTCAGTTCATCTCCTCAATGTGGTTGTCTTTGTTAGACAATGATTAAGCCAACAGTTCCAAGTTATTTATTTATTTTTTAAATGTCGCCAGTTCCTTTATCATCTTTTCTTTTTGTAATTGTAAGCCTGCTTTTCCGTTTAAGTTGTAATGTGGTATGAGGATGAATTAACCAGCAAAACTGGTTAAAAACCATACGGTTACATTGTTTTCTTCTGAGAAGAATGTTTCCATTGACATACAATGAACTGATGTGTGATTATAGCCCCTTTCGCACCGCTTTAGTTCCAGAACTAAAAGTACAGTACTAAAGTACTGGGACGATTTTGCGCGAACTATTTCCCAGAACCATAGAAAGGGTCGCATTCGCACCGACAGTGGGTACTAAGAAGTGACGTAAGCCGGTCGACAGCGACGTCATTTGTGCGCGGCGTTCAACAACGAAAACAAAAAAGAACAACATTAACAACAGGAGGATGGAGGACGCTGTGATCGGAGCTGTGTTTTTGTTGTGTCTCGCGGGGTTCACGGACATGGAATGTCGACGTAACTTAGGCTATACGTCAAGCGATTGAAAGATCGGAAAGGAGTCCAAAATGTTCAAAAGTGCCTGTACTTAAGCATCCGTCCATCTATCGCTGTTCTCCATTCTTGAAAAATATAAGTTTGATGCGATGTTTACACAGTATGTGTTTACACGGCGTTTTAAATCATGGCGGGTGAGGGCGTTTTCCTACGCGTTTAGCCAATCAGCGTACACGTACACGTACGCTGTTAACTAAAACAGTCCCTAGTTCCCGCGGTGTGAACACGCGAAAAAGTGGGTAGTTCCACAATTAGTTCCGGTACTATGAAAAGGTTCCTGCGGTGCGAAAGGGCCTATGTGCACAGACACGTAGAATCGGTGCAAGCAGAGAACTTTGCAGAATTGTATTGAATTTACAATGTCCCTCAAGTGTTTGGGAAATTTGGTATTCCCTCCAGCTGCGTTTAGCCATTTTTAAGTAATTTTACATGTTAAAATCCATTCAGTCATATAGCACATATTCAGTGTCATTTTCACAAGCTTTGAACACCTAATTCTATACAGCATGCATTCATTATAAACAAACCATGATTACAATGGCTTTTATACTTCCATTTTTATGGTGCATAGATTTGAATTTTAATCACAATTTTACATTGCTGATCCCATTCCATAGTGAATGCCTTCTGACAGCTTCAGAGTGAAAGAAGGTCTTTACCGTAGCTGAGGAACACCAATCTCTGCAGGTTCTGGTTCAGGAGGTGGTTCTTTAGTGTAAATGTGACATTAACCACTGGCTTCTGGACCTCATAGCTGGTTTTTATGTAAAAAAGTCCATCTTCTGTCTGGTCTTGGATCTCCAGGTGATAGCTGAGGTTCTGGTTGTGTTCCTCCAGCCAGATCACCTCAGGTTTGGGGAAACCCTCTGTCTCAAACTGCACTGTCACAGAAGTGGAGTTCACATGAATGTTGAACCTGGGTTCCGAATAAAAGGCTGAAACACACACACAGAGAGAGAGAGAGAGAGAGAGAGAGAGAGAGAGAGAGAGAGAGAGTGAGAGAGAGAGAGAGAGAGAGAGAGAGAGAGAGAGAGACACAGAGAGTGAGAGAGAGAGAGAGAGAGACAGAGAGAGAGAGAGAGAGACAGAGAGAGTGAGAGACACAGAGAGTGAGAGAGAGAGAGAGAGAGAGACAGAGAGAGAGAGAGAAACAGTAGTAAATAACATGCAATAACATGGCATTCAACACAACTCTGCACTGAATAAGCTGTCTGTGTTGGATACTTTGTTATTTTGTGAGTCATCCACAGATATTTGTATGGAAGACTATATATGATGAATTAAGTTACAATCACCTCAAGTTAAAATATGCTCTTGTTCAAGCTATAATAATATAAAAACCTTTTTAAAATGATTGTTTATTTTAAGTTTATAACATACCTCCATAGTCCAGTTCTATCAGTGCTTTTCCTGTCCCTTTAGCATTGCTCACTTGACACAGGTACCGGCCTGCATCCTTTGGTCCAACTGGATGCATTCTTAGAGAGGCATTTCCTTTACCAAGCTCAGAAATATACAATGAGGTCCGATTGTGATATTCTGGACTCTGTCTGTCCAATTTGTCCTGTTGATAATAAAAACTGTGGACTACTCGTGCGTCCTCCTGACGTTGCCAGGTAACCACCAGACTGGACAGGTCAGGATCAGGTGTGAACTCACAGCCCAGTACAGCTGGACGATCTCGGATTGCCAGCAAACACCTTTCAGGAACATTCACCCCAAAAGAGGCTAGAAAATATGATCAGGCAGTTTCACAACATCAGTCTTTTAATTCAAACACATATCATCTTTTTTTTTTACTCTCTATATAAATATAGATTTGTGGTTTTAGTGTCTTGAAAAATCAATCTTGTTTTCTTCTAAAACTTATACAAAACAGTGGAAGATACACTGAAAAAACAAACTTTGAGGTATAGTAAAATATACTAGATTTACTGTCATAAGTTTTACATTGCAATATTACAATTCATTGAGAACTAGAATTTCTAAGTAAAATTTTAAATAAATACACAATTAATTCATGTATAAAATGAACTGTGTGGGAATAGTAAATTGTATTATACATTTTCTGATATTATTTAACTGTTTTAAAGTCATTGCACACAAACCTAAAAATACTGAGTAAATTTTAATCTAAAATCTTAGCACGTTCACATCCACGTGACTGAATCACATGCCGGCGTTGTGGATCCGAGACAGACGGTTGCGATGGCCACACGTGCGGTTGGGTTTGTCACATGTGGATGCAAAGTTATGTGCACGGTAAGTTATTGCCTTTTTTGTAGTAATGTATGACAATGTATAGGTCCATGATAATTTTAAAAGTCCGATTGACTTTGTTGTGTAACTCTAGTAACGTTACTTGAGGTTAACCTAGGCCTGCATTTTCCACTGCAGTCCATGAATCACCAGTCTCATACAGAAGTCAGTTTAAAACCAAAGAAAGTTGTGTTAGTCATGGAATTATGTTAAAACATGCTGATTTGAAATTTGCATTAGGAAAAATTCAGACATTATTTGCCACCCCCCTCATTTAAGTGCGATCAGGTTACACTTACCACGACTTTCAAAACATTACATGAAATAAATCGTGCTGATGACACGGGAAAAAAAAAATGTGTGAAAGCGAATCAATAAACTATACATTTCGTGTCTATAGCACGATTTGCCTTGAGATTATTGGACCGATTATTGGATAACCTTTATACCTTCTACAGTTTACGTTAAACTTTGTGGATTACACAAGTGGTTTTTCTCAGATATATTACAAAACTAAGAATAAAAAAAGACAAAAGATTTGGTTAAACAATGTTAAAAACTATTGGTGATATCATTACAAATAGCAATAGTGTAGAACAAATACTTCGAAATTTAGCAGCATCATTTTAATCATAATAAACCATCTAAGATTTAGAATCTACATAACTGGAGATTTAACTTTTTTTGTACTTGATCATAAACTATTGAAATGGGTTGATACATTTGTTCAGTCCATAAAGTGTCTGAAAAGCTCTGATATTGATCTGATATTGCGTGTTTAAATGAACTTATTTCATTGATACTCCTGCTTGTATTTCAGCTTCTGTTTATTAGTTAGTTCACATATAATTTTCTACCTTAAATTTAATGTATTTTTATTAATTCTGTTGTTTTAATATAACTAATTGTGTTTGTTAATTTACAGGTTGACTGCATTTAGGAAATCTCCCAGACGCATGGTTTTCAACCCTGGTGTTTTATTGGACTATTTGCACAGACATAATGTTTTTCAGATAATTTGTGTACATAATTAGCAATTTTGCTGTTGAATTTAGTTTCACCGTTGTGAACAGTGGTGGGAAGACACTTGCCTGTTAGAACTGTTTTCAGCTTTGTGCCAACTAAGGCATCTGGGCCCGTATCTCAGAGAGCTCCTAATTTAGCTTAAAAATTTCTAACTAGGAGTCTTAGCTTAGAAGTGATTCAGGACCAATCTGAGAGCAACTCTGAGCGAGAAAAAGGCAAAAACTTTTCTTATTGAGGAGGCGGGGCTGACCCTGTTGCTAGCGATGACACAGTCTTCTGAAGAATGTGATTGGTTAGTTGTCCAAGAAGGAAATAAAAGAGCGCTTTTAAGAGTAGGGTTTATTATAAGCCTTCACTTTGAAATTGCAGGCGTAATTTTTCCTGTTTTACCATACTCTCTTTCTCTCTCACTCACACACACACACATATATGGATATTTATTCTTTATTTTTTTATTTACCATGCTGTCATACTTAACGTATTTTATAGGAAATGAAGAGCGGCATAAGTGCTGTAACAGACCCAAATCATCACTGCTGCATAGTTGCATTTTTCCAGTTGCTAAATATGTCAATGTAGTGATTACTTCCATTTCTGGCGTTATGGCATTTCTGCGCGGTGTCTGAGATGTTAGCATGTCTCTAATAAGATCGGTCACAAACATGATCCCTGCACGATCTAAAGTGTAGTGTCTTATTAACTCACTGCCATGAATTGTGTGCAACACATTTCTTCTCCCTCTTCATGTTTCGTCCATTTTCTCCACTGCTAAAGAAACTCTTAAAAGTCCTCGTCCGTACTCCTAACAATTTTGGACCTTAAAGGAACACTCCACTTTTTTTGGAAATAGGCTCATTCTCCAACTCCCCCAGAGTTAATAAGTTGAGTTTTACCGTTTTTGAATCCATTCAGCCGATCTCCGGGTCTGGCGATAGCACTTTTAGCATAGCTTAGCATAGATCATTGAATCCGATTAGACCAGTAGCATCGCCTTCAAAAATGACCAAAGAGTTTCGATATTTGTCCTATTTAAAACTTGACTCTTCTGTAGTTATATCGTGTACTAAGACCGGCGGAAAATGAAAAGTTGCGATTTTCTAGTCCTATTTAGCTAGGAACTATACTCTCATTCCGGCGTAATAATCAAGGAACTTTGCTGCCGTAACATGGCCGCAGCAGGCGCAGTGATATTACACAGCGCCTGAAAGTAGTCCCCAGCTATATTATAACTAGTTACCTAGCTGGGGACTACTTTCAGGCGCTGCGTAATATCACTGCGCCTGCTGCCACAGCAAAGTTCCCTGATTATTACACTGGAATGAGAGTATAGTTCCTAGCCAAATAGGACTAGAAAATCGCAACTTTTCATTTTCCGCCGGTCTTAGAACACGATATAACTACAGAAGAGTCGAGTTTTAAATAGAAAAACTATCGAAACTCTTTGGTCATTTTTGAACACGATGCTACTGGTCTAATCAGATTCAATGATCTATGCTAAAAGTGCTATCGCCAGATCCGGAGATCGGCTGAATGGATTCAAAAACGGTAAAACTCTACTTATTAACTCTGGGGGAGTTGGGAGAATGAGCCTATTTCCAAAAAAAGTGGAGTGTTCCTTTAAGACATCTTTTAAGGGTTAAGATGTTTTTTGAATTATGGTACTTTTTTCTTTACTAGGATCTTTTCTTTAATTTTAAGAGGAAACGCCCACATTTCTAAGAATTTTGTTACTAGGAGCAACTCTTAGCACTAAGATTTTTCATGAATGCGGGCCCTGGGCCCATATTCATGAAAAATCTTAGTGCTAAGAGTGCACCCCATAAACACAATCAAGCAAAGAAAAAGAGCAGTAAACCACCCCTTTAAGAATACGGGCCCTGGTCTTTTTTTTCTTTATTGTCATGTTTAGAGCACTAGTGCCATGTTAATTGTTGAAGCTGCATTGTTTTAGACTATTTTAAATTTAACTGAATTCGTAAAAGCACTACTCAATATCTGTTGGATGCAGAAGCTGTCTCTTTTAAGGAATTAGTTTTGACATTAATTTAGCAACATTGCTTTATATAGAAATATTGACATCTTTAACTGTTAATCAAAATATTTTTTATGCATTAATGTTTTATATTTTATGTGTTTAATGTTGTAATGTTTAGAGCACAAGTCCAGAGTGCTATGTTGAATGTTGAAACTGCACTGTTTGAGAGGATTGCTACTTTTATTGAAATAGAAAAAAAAATTGTATCCATGCATTGTATCCATGATGTTTAAACCTCATCCCATGTTTTTGTATTCCTCTTGGGGTTAAAAAACTTTCAGGTCTTGACCAATTTAGTTGTTTTCAGGACTCCAGTCCCGAGGGAAACAGTTGTCATTTAAAAAACTTAGGTTTTGCTTTATGTAAATATAAAAAAATACATTTGTGTGACTGTCATTGTTCAATGTTGGAACTAAATAAATGTTGATTGTATCTACGCTGTGTGGTTTATTAAAATGCAGACAAAATTATATTTTTAGTAATATTTAATTACATATATTTAATAAATTAATTGAAATATTAAATAAAACCTACCTTATAACAGTAAATAAAATTTACTTAATATTTTAAGGACAGCTGTGTGTTAGTATTTAAAAAAAATATATAAACTTTATCTAAATGCTTAGAATAAATATAAATCCTACCTTAAATAGAAATTAGTAATATTTACTTAATATTTTAACAAATGTTAAGTCAATTAATACATAGATTTTACTTGATTCTGGAAAGTGTGTTTTACTTAAAATTAAAGCAGTAAATTTTACTTAAAAAGTGTTAGTGCAAATTGTTACGAGGATTTTATTAAGTAAATTTTACATGTTAGTTTTTTCAGTGTATATTCCTCTTGTTGTTACAGGGTTTATTGTAAACAGAGGCATCAACTACAACTAATGGACAAAACATCGCTGGTGGTAATTTTAGAAAAAGCTGTAAAATTCACATGCAAAATAAAGTATAATAACAGAATTGCTCATAACATATCCAAGTTTATTTAGTTAACAGACATTGAAACAAAACAGCCCTCAGTCTCTCTTGACAAAAGAACACGTGGTGAATGTGTTGAGGTAAGACATTAAAAATAAAAATGCATTAGTAAGTGAACTGTATAATATTACTAATGCCAATGATGGTAATATATTCATATAGAATTAATCATATAAGTTACACATAAAACATTTCAATTACAAAAAAAAATTCTTTAAAAATTTTTATATAAAAAAGAATCGGGAGCTCCTATTATAAAATGCTTGTTTCGCCTCACCAACACTGATGATCCAGGCGCAACACAAAGAAACATCTCTGAGATTCAGACCCATGAATGGACACGTTTTTAGCTGCAACGCGAAGCGAGTAGCCCCTATGCTATGCCATTAAGCCAACTGTCTTGATGTCTTTGTTTGTGAACCAACACTTGCAAGTGGTAAAACCGGGTGTTCAATCTTGATAGCTTGAGGAACTACGTTTTATGAATATGGAAAGCGCTTATTTCCCGCTCACATTGCTCATTCAAATGTCTTTCTTCTGTTGTGTGCGGTCGCGTGTCACAGCAGAGGATGTCCTCTAGTGGCCTAAAGACTAAAGATATGCAGCGTCGGTAAAGTTGTTGAAATGAATAAAATGATTATTTTTTTGTAATGTACAATAAAACTATATAGGTTACATATACACAATACTATATTATTGTATAATTATAATAGAATAATTAATTATTCAGTTTACATCACCTTCATAAATTAAATAAAAACGGAAAAAAGAAAAAAACACTGATGCACATTCTTCATTCAATATTTTGTAGATGTAGAGTTTAAAAAAATCGTAGAATTGTATGTAGAAAAGTTAAATCGCCATATTTTTCCGACCACATTTGTGACTTGAACGCACCCGACGTCGTGGTTAGTACGTCCCAGCAGCAGCGTCACGTCTAGCACTACGTAAATGACCCATACCCCTAGATTTTGTTTACTTTCACTTTAAACAGTCTTTAAACGACTTTGTGAGATATGGTAAGGCTAAAATTATTTCTTAAGAATTTACGTATAATTATTATGAACGTATTTCATAACTATGTGGAAACCAGGGTCAGATAAAAATCAGTAGACAACACTGTGGGATATCTGTGGCTGTGGAGGTATGAAATTAAGTGAAATCATATGGCTGTGAGCATTGTTCTTTATAATGACTATTTTGTTTAATTCTTGATAAAAGTATTTTATTATCCATTATAATTTTTTTGTTTGTTTTGTTTTGTTTTTTTGATAGCATGATGACTGCAAAATATAGCCTACTATCAGAGGGGAAAAACTGAATAGGTTGCAATTGCAATCTTGTAACTACTGTAAATTTGACACACTGATATATTTACATTCATGCAATTTTCAGATGTATTAAAGTGACTTACAATGCATTCAGTGTTTATATATTAGGTGTGTTCGACTTGAAGCAGCGCTGCGCAGAATGATCAGTGTATGACATTAAAGTACCGCGAGAGCCATAAGAGAGCAGATGGATCCTCACGCTTTCAAATCGCTCTCGCGGTACTTTGATGTCACACACTGATCATTCTGCGCAGCGCCGCTTCAAGTCTAACACACCTTCTGCCAAAGTTTTTTGTCTTATGACACAAACACGTGACCATGACGTTACTAGTAGAGCCAGCTGAGCTTCTGGAACTGATAGTCTTATGGTGCAGTCTTGTAGGCCTATATTATATAATAAATTGGAAAAGATCCATTCAGTTGCTAATTGCACATACAGCAATGTTTTGGAGTATTCTTAAAGATGTTATTTTGATTGTTGGTACTAAGCTTCTAGCACATGTTCTCTTTTTCTTTGTATTTGTAGAAGAACTAGAAGAAGGAAGTCTTAAAATTCTTACTGGGTTTAATAAAATGCTTTAACTCCTATTTTGCATTTTAGCCAGAAGTGCAGGTAAGATAATCAAAGTTTATACCTCTTATGTGTCCGTAATATTACATGTACAACTGATGAACAGCTATACATCTATAAATATTGCAAATGCAAATATTTCTCATGTTAAACTTTTAATCTTCTCCTTTCAGCATCTTTTATAAGCATACCAAATGATCACTTGATTGCAGTCAGGGGTCATCCAGCTGTACTGGGCTGTCATTTTACACCTCACCCTGACCTCTCCAGGCTGACTATAGTGTGGCAACGCCAGGAGGACTCACAAGTCGTGCACAGCTTCTATTATGAACAGAACCAACTAGACCATCAAAGTCCAGAATACCACAACCGGACTTCATTGTATATTTCAGAGCTTGGTAAAGGGAATGCCTCTCTCAGGATAGATGGAGTTGGACTGAAGGATATGGGTTTGTACCTGTGCAAAGTGAACAACATCAATGGGGCAGGAAAAGCCAAAATAAAACTTGACTATGGAGGTATGCAGGATTTGTGAACACTCACTGTCATTTTTTTTTATAATGTTATAATGAAGCAAAATTAAGCATTAAGATCTCTCAAAACAGCCAAGCTCTGATTACTATTGAACAGCCAATCTCAATGTGTATGTATTCTTCAGCCTTTTACTCTGAGCCCAGGTTGAGCATTCATGTGAACTCCACCACAATAACAGTGCAGTTTGAGACAGAGGGATTCCCCAAACCTGAGGTGATCTGGCTGGATGAATATGGCCAGAGTCTCATTCATCACCTGGAGCTCCATGACCAAACAGAAGATGGACTTTATTTAGTTAAGAGCAAATATGAGGCCCAGAAGCCAGCAGTTAATGTCACATTCACACTAAAGAACCACCTCCTGAACCAGAACCTTGAGAGACCTGTGATCTATGGTAAAGACCTTCACTCTGAATTTCATGTGTCTCAAAATTTGTGAATTGTATAAAGAAAAGGAATTGGTTTTGGTATCCGCTTGTTAAGTGTGACCACTGGTCCAAACACTCCTTCATCTTCCAAAAGCAAACAAGAAAAGGTGCTAATTTCACGGTGTGCTGTACTACTACCAAAAATCATGATCATAACCTTTCTCTCTATACCAAAATATTAGTTGACCAGACAGTGATTCATCTGTTCTGAAAAGTTAAAATGTCAGGACCACATAAAAACCTCACTTTAGGGATTTTCTCATTTGTAAAAATGTCATAAAAAGTTACGTTTTTTAAAATATGCAGAAAGTTTTCTCTATAGTATGTATAGTCTTTGTGTAACAGGGATTCTCAAATCTTTCCCTGGAGGGCCAATCTGCTGCAGAGTTTAGCTCCAACCCTGGGGTGTATTCCAGAAAGCAGGTTATGTGACATACCCAGGTATGTTTGAAGATAAGTGAGCGGATAACCTCAGCTTTCGGTTCCAAAATCGGAGGTTACTTTCAGGGTATGCAAGTAACCATAGCAACTTGCTCTCTGAAGATAACCTACTCCGGAGCAGGTTATGTTCCAGGGTTAGTTCATGTCAGTGCTATCAGAGCATGTATGATGAGATCTACTGACGAGCCTTCAGTGGGCTTGACAGATAGCGCACAATATTATATATTATTACAATATAATTATGTATATAGCCTACTATAATATATATATATATATATATATATATATATATATATATATATATATATATTAGTTGCATACTATTTTAATATAAGTAATAAATAAGGTTAGCCTGTATATTGCTCTAATATGGTTATTATATTTTATTGGCATATATAACAGTTATCTGTATAAATTATAAAATACTATTATGACAAAGTAATGTTTAATTTATTATATTAGCCTATATATATATATATGCACTAAGCATAATGCCTTCATGACCTTTGAACAGAAGAAGGCATTAGAAAGAAGCAGTATGGCGCGCTTATTCTTAGCGTCCGTTTCCGTAGTGACTCATCGATTCGTCGCTCTGTTGAGAATGTCTTGAGTCTTAACCAGGAACATACTCTGAGTTGAATGAAATTACTCCCAGATGCGTTTTTGGTATCAACCGAAAGTTCAGGGTTTATCTGACGGTAAGTTAGCCGTGCTTTCTGGAATACAACACCCCTGATCAAACTCACCTACCTTTTCTAATGATCTTGAAGACTCTGATTAGCATGCTCAGGTGTGTTTGATTAGGGTTAGAGCTAAACTCTGTAGGAGTGGGCCAGATTTGAGGATGCCTGGTGTATAACAACAACAGAAGAAGTCTATGCGATGTCCCCATTTAGATAGTAAACGTGGATTAGTGTTAGGTTATAATATTTATAACTAGCTGCATATAAGGTAAGGAATTAGAATTTAGATAGATAAGGAATTGTGTATGTGTGTTGACAGGTTTGACTGTACTTGTGAGGTCCAAAATGCTTTCACTTTTAAAAAATGTCATCATTAATATATAGTGAATCTTTTTGAAAATCAGTAAATTGCACCTGTAAATTTACTATTAAATCAAAAAGCTAAATTAATCTAAAATGAATGCAGTCTTGATATTAACAATCTAACGGATGTGTCTGTTTTAGTTCCAGGAGATGCTGGAGATGGAAAAATTTCACTCATATTTCTCTCAATTCTTTGCATCATTTTGATTGGGATTATTGCTCACATGATGAAATGCAGATTTATTAGACAAATGCCAGAAGCTTCAGGAAGCCTTTTTTAGACCAGGATTGAACCATATAGATTCTAACCTGTATAAAGCAATATTGGGGTATTTGAGCTGCAGTGGGCCGTGAGTATCAGGGTGGCTATATTATAAATCTTTCAACAGTATGCTTATCTTTATCTATTGTACCTTTGCAGGGGTGTATTCCAAAAAGCAGGTTATGTGACGGGTATGTTTGAGGATAAGTGAGCGGATAACCTCAGCTTTCGGTTCCAAAATCGGAGGTTACTTTCAGGGTATGTAAGTAACCATAGTGACTTGCTCTCTGAAGATAACCTGCTCCGGAGCAGGTTACGTTCCAGGGTTAGTTCACTTCAGAACCATCAGAACATGCGTGTTAGGCGTGACAGATAGCGCACAACAATATTATTACAATATAGTTATTATATTTAAGTTTATATTTAAGTTGTATGATATGCTAATATAAGTAATAAATAATGTAATATTATTCTAATATGGTTTTTATATTTATTTTATTGGTGTCACTGTGCACACAGCAGGGAGGAACGAGGAACACGGAGACAAGGATAAACTTCAAAATAATAGTCTTTAATAATGACATCAGGACAGGGCAAGACAAGGCAAGGCTGAGACAGACAGGAACACCGGGGAATAACGAGTAGACCAGACGAAATCTAACTAAACAGGCAGGAACTAAATACACATGACAATAACAGATAAATACTAAACACAGCTGGACAAGACTTAACTAATAATCACACTTAACAAGGACAGGAACATGACCAAATATGGACACAAGAGGCGGGAACACATGACACGCACTACAGAGGACTGACAATTGGCATATACAACAGTTATCTGTATAAATTATAAAATACTTATGACAAGGTAATATTTAATTTATTATATTATATTTATTACAGTTTATATCTCACACATGGATCGGCATTTTCTATAATGTAGCCTATTTATATAATAAAAATTCATGTATGATATGACTTTATATATAATTATCATCAAACAAACAATATAATTCATATTTTCAAGGATTAAAGAGGGAAAAAAGAGAAATGATTGCACAACCATCAGTTCACGAGTTCACATTTACATATAATAAACTGAGTAAAGGTTATGCGTATTTGGTGTGCTGTCCAGGGAGAGGGCTCCGAGCTCGGTACTTACTCCCGAGCCCCTGTCCAGGGAGAGGGGTCCGAGCTCTGCATTTAACCCGGACCCAGAGCATAAATTTGTTAATAAAACATCACTTGTGGCGATATGCACTAAGCATGTAAACGACCATTGAAAAAAAGAAGAAAGAAACAGCATGGTGTTCTTTTTCTTAGCGTCCGTTTCCATAATGATTCGTCGCCCTGTTGAGAATGTCTTGAGTCTTAACCAGGAACATATTCTGAGTTGAATGAACTTACTCACAGATGCGTTTTTGGAACCACATACCTCAAGTAAGCAAGGTTTGGGGTTAATCAACCGAAAGTTCAGGGTTTAGCTGACGGCAAGTTAACCTTGCTTTCTAGAATACACCCCAGGCATGCCGTTTTGTTTTCTGTTTACTTATTTCAGTTATCACTTTTCCCCTTTTCACGTTATCATACAAATTACAATTGTCAGAGCATATCTGTTGTTTATTTTTATTTATTTATTTATTTTTTACATTTATTTTAACATTTAATCTATTTATAAAATATTTAGCTCGTTAGAACACAGCACCCTGCTAAAAAAAACAAAAACAATAGAAGCCCTATAGAAACCATCACAGAAATTCTATTGGTTTCCATTAAAATACCATTAGCTTTTTCCAGTAAAACCATTACAAAATTCCTTTTTGTAGTTTGTTTTGGGCATTTTTCCAATAGGATTTAACATCCCACCAATAGAATCCATCACATAGCCTACCAGTAGACACCAGTATAGTTTCCATTAAAACCAATACAATTCCCATTATAACCATTACATTGTGTTTTGGGCAGGGTTCTATTGGTTTTTTTCAGCAGGGTAATTACAGCTGACAAAATGTTTTTATTTATTTTTACTTTATTTATTTCTATAGAATTGTGATGCTCGGTGATGTTAAAGTGAATTGAACATGATTTTGTTCTCTGTTTTTAGAAGATCATCTCTGTAAATAAATGATGACAGACTGTGTTTGAAGCTAATTGTTCTGTTCGATAGGGATGCTAAACCACTATGAAATCTGAGACTTACTATATTTTCTGGATGCATTTTCTAATTAAGCTATTTATGACACATTGATTCAATAAAACAAATTAGTGACCTGGGATTCCAGATTTTTTTTTTTATTTGTCTGCTTTTAAAACAGATCAACTTTTCTACATTTACATGGGGGTATTCCAAAAAGCAGATTATGTGACATATCCGGGTATCTTTTAGGATAAGTGAGCGGATAACCTCAGCTGTTGGTTCCAAAATCGAAGGTTACTTTCAGGGTATGTAAGTAACCATAGTAACTTGCTCTCTGAAGATAATCTGCTCTGGGTTCCAGGGTTAGTTCACTTCAGAGCTATCAGCGCACGCACGCATGATCTACTGATGAGCCTTCAGTGGGCGTGAATACACACACACACACACACACACACACACATATATATATATATATATATATATATATATATATATATATATATATGATATGTTAATGATAAAGCACTAATAGAAGTAATAAATAAGGTAATATATTATTCTAATATGGTTATTATATTTATTTTTTAGCATAGCCTATATAACAGTTATCTGTAGGCTACAAATTATAAAACACTATGAAAGGTAATGTTTAATTTATATATATCATCTCACACATGGATCGGCATTTTCTATAATGTATTTATATAATAAAAATACATATCTGATACGACTTAATATATAATTAGCATCAAACAAACAATACAATTCATATTCTCAAGGATTAAGGATTAAACGGGAAAAAAAGAAAAATGATTGCACAACCATCAAGTAGGTGGCGATATCCACTAAGCATGTAAACCATAGATATGTAAACGACCACTGAACAAAAGAAGAAAGAAACAGCACGGCGCGCTTTTTATTTTTATTTTTTTTTATTCAAAGAACAATAACATACAACATGTTATCAAGAAACAAAATAAAAAAAGAAAAGAAAAAAGATAGAAAGACAAATTACAACAAACAAAACAGTTGCCAGGGGGAGGAAAGTATTAAACTTCAAAACAAGATATACATATATATACACATGTATATATAAAATCAAATAAATATATTGTAAAATTCACAAACTTACAAAGTTCTTACAGCTGTCTTATTCACAGAGTCTCTGATACTGTCAATATAAATACATATTTCAGTCAACAAAACCATAAAATTGTTTTTTTTATTGGTAAATTTACACTTATGAATGTGAAATTTGGTCAACAGAATAAGTAAATTAATTAAGTAAAAGTACTGTTCCTCTTGATGAGGATAGTAAGCAAGGTTTGGGGTTAATCAACCGAAAGTTCAGGGTTTAGCTGACGGTAAATTAACTGTGCTCTCTGGAATACACCCCAGGGGCCTGCACCATGAAGCTGGATTAGCTGGGTAGCCAGGTAAATTTCAGTTTAGTTTGCTCCAATCCTGGGTTTTAGGAATCATGAAAGTGGCTTGGCCTTTAGCTGCGTTCATTGCCATAATTTACACTCCACGGCTAACCTGCTCTCGGGGCAGGTTATGTTCTTATGTTCATGAAAGTTGATGATCAGCATCATGGTACCAACAAAACCGGATTGGGGTGGATTGGTTTTGCCAATCTCGAAACTAATCCTGTAACTCTGAATTTGTTCATCTACCATCACGGTACAGGCCCCAGTACTTTTGATACGCATGTTTTGTGTTATCGTCTACCAAACAATGACTTTTATTTTAAAATCTGAACTGCAGATCTCAAGCTACAATGGATAGACAAAAGCCGCTTGAAACGAGCGGCGGTCATGTTGCTGAAACCAGTGTGTCGGAGTTAGATATCAACAGGAAGAAACTGTTCGTCAAAGGAAGCATTAGTTTGCTTGCGGAAGAATAGAAATGGTGTCAACAAGTAAGATCGCTATGTATTTTTCTGAGTATTTGAAAGGTTTTGGCAATGTTGTCTACAACTGTGTCTTACTAAACTAATAACTGAGTGCACCTCCACATAGTGTTGAAGATAAAATTACAGTCATAGGTTATAAAACTGCAAGTGATGCTTTGCTCGTGTGTCTGCATATCGTTCACATTTAAAAAAAAAAGAAGATATTTTGGTGCTTTTTCTGAACTGTGTATTGAGCAAGCATAAAATAATAAATACAATAATTAGCTGATCACCTGATCTGCATAGTTTAATGTAGAAGATCCATGTTACGCTTTAAAAAATTTAATTGACTGTTGTTTTTAATGTATGTAACGTTAATATCAATGTCTGTCCTAATAATGTAATCACCTCTGTAGGTGAAGTGTTTTGTCTGTTGTTGGTCGCGATCTTGTGGGGAGGCACAAACCCATTCCTGAAAAAAGGCACAGAGGGCATTGAAGGGGTTCAGAAGGACAACAAACTCCTCCAGTTTCTGGCTGAGGTTAAATTCCTGTTTCTCAATATCAAGGTGTGTTTTTATAATTCTTTTATGCACATATAACAAGTGCTTATGAAAAATTTTGTGTGTGTGTGATTATAATTATTTGATCCATTTATTTGATTTAATATAGTATTTGATCCCATTCCTGTTGAACCAAATTGGATCATTAGTGTTCTACTTCACTCTTGCTTCTTCAGGTGAGTTCAAGTTTCTTTTTCCTTCACAAGTTTCTATTGACTATCTATGCTCTTAGTAGCATAGTATCATAATACTATTTTTACAGTATATATGAGGCTGATGCTGGATTCATGCAGTGCATAGTACACTGTGTGCAGAATTATTGGGCAAGTTGATATTCTGGTCATATTGCCAAGAAAATTTTACCACATCAATCTTAATAACTAGTATTAATTTTAATTAAAAAAATTTAAATTAGTGACGTGACATACAGCCAAGTATGGTGACCCATACTCAGAATTCGTGCTCTGCATTTAACCCATCCAAAGTGCACACACACCGTGAACACACACCCGGAGCAGTGGGCAGCCATTTATGCTGCGGCGCCCGGGGAGCAGTTGGGGGTTCGGTGCCTTGCTCAAGGGCACCTCAGTCGTGGTATTGAGAGTGGAGAGAGCGCTGTACTTTCACTCCCCCCACCTTCAATTCCTGCCAGCCCGAGACTCAAACTCGCAACCTTTGGATTACAAGTCCGACTCTCTAACCATTAGGCCACGACTTCCCCCTTTAATCATTTCTAAGTTATACATAATTCTCCATGAAGGCTGAAAGTCAAAAACTCCTTATTTCAGGTGTGCTGAATTATTAGGCAGGTTTTCTTTTACAGATAAAATTAGCCAAATTTGAAGAATTTATCTTCCAGAATCTGGCAGTAAGTTTTAAGAGCTCATTTTAGTCCATCTCTACAAGACAGACTTTTTAGGATAGGAGATGGAATAAAAATGAGCTCCTAAAACTTACTGCCAGATTCTGGAAGATAAATTCTTCAAACAGTGGTACAAGAGGATGTGATGCTGGTCCTTCAAGAGTCACTCTCAATTTATCTGTCCATAAAGCCTATACAAAATCAGTCTTCATGTATTTCACAACACTTGAGCATGTTATTCTTATTAAGTGAGGGTTATTTTTTAGCATTTTTTACCCAAGCAAGGTCTCTGAGAACCTGACACATTGCACTTCTGGATAGTCCAGGAAGGTTGCCGTTCTGGAAAATGGTGGCGCTGGAGACTAAATGATTCCTAATTCGTCATCTTAATTCTTGTGCTGTTAACGTGTCTTTTCTTCTCCATCTGTTTTTTCTGACCCTGCTGACCCAATGAGCATTTCACTACCCAATGGTCATGCCTTAACTTTGCTCATTCTATTATTGAATTAGTATTGCATCCTTCTCATGGGCATTTAATTTTTTTTTTTTTTTTTTAACTTTTACTCTGAGTTCAATCTCTTTTTTTTGGCTAATTTTATCTGTAAAAGAAAACCTGCCTAATAATTCAGCACACCTGAAATAAGGAGTTTTTGACTTTCAGCCTTCATGGACAATTATGTATAACTTAGAAATGATTAAATACAAAATTAATACTAGTTATTAAGATTAATGTGGTTTGGAATCGGTAAAATTTTCTTGGCAAAAAAATATGACCAGAATATCAACTTGCCTAATAATTCTGCACACAGTGTATACTGTGCACAATATTCAAGTTTTCTGTATGCATGGAATATCTGGATGACATATTACACAATGGCAAAACGAGCAGTATAATACAGAGAATTCTGTAATACTAATCCACTGTGCGATGCACTAAACAGGCTGTTAAAAGCTAACATTTTGCACAAAGACTTGATGCAACATAATTTTTTTTTTTTTTAAGATCTGAGATTGGTTGGCAATTGCCAAATTTAAACACAACAGTGTGAAATGTCTTTTTTAATTTAAACTGTAGGCAGCATTTGCTTGCTGTGTAGTATTCAGTTAGTAAGCTGGCATTCTATTTCAAGCATAACCACTAAGCAGCCATGAAAATTCTTTTATTCAAAATATTAAGGAAGGTCAAATATTTTGTGAGCACACACACGTAATAGCCAGCATTAGTGTTGAATTTTTAAGTGCTGTTTTATTTGTAGATCTCTCTCTGGCTGTTCCCATGGTGAACTCCCTCACATTTCTGTTCACGTTACTAATGGGTACATTGCTTGGAGAAGAGTTTGGAGGAAAGAGTAAGTAGCTTCTGTGCTACTAACATCGCTCTCTCTCTCTGTAGCTACACAGGTCTTTGACTCTCTGTGTCTCTGCTCATGTAGGAGCTGTGCTGGGTATGTTACTCATCATGTCTGGAGTGACTGTGTGCGTGCTGAGTTCTGTCTCTGAGACAGATGGTGCAGGAGCCCACAACACAAGTGATCTTTGAAACATGTCACTGGACTATGAGGTGAATGAGGACTGTGGATCTGCTCCAGCCATGTGATCACACCTCACACACACATATTCATCTGACACAATATCTGTGCTGCTCCATTTTCAGTATGTGCTGTGAACTTGTGCTGAGAAGAGGTGATGGTTGTACTTTGTATCTGTACTTGAACCATGTTGGTGAAATCCAAATGTTTTGCACTTTAAATACAACTGTGGAAAAAGTAACTTTTAAGTGTATGTGGATTGTGGAACATACAAAATACTTGTATATATTGTATTAATAACTAATATTTATATGGATTTGTATTAATAATGTGAAAGTGCCCAGTGTTTAAATACATTTATTTTAAACGTCTTTTACATTCAGAGGTCTTATTTTGTTAAACAGAAGAAATAAAAAAATAAAAAACACTTCTCAGTGAATCTCTGCATGCTGTAAGATCACTGTTACTTTTCAAGGGTACATTATTTTAAATGCTATTCATTCACCAAAACGATCCCAACTTCATAGTGATTCTATGCTCAGAGAATGTGTGTGGATTGTAAAGGTGTGTCTCCGTCTTCTGCGTCATCTTCAGCCTGGAGAGGTCGCTCAGCATCCATGTCTGTCTGTTCCTCATGGGAAACCCCAGTCTGATACACACACAAAGAGCAACAAATTGTCTTTAGATGGTTAACATTTACGCAAAATTCTAATAATAGCAAAATATGTAAGTCTCCAACATCTAATAGCTCTGTCACTGAGGTTGAGGCAGTACAAAAAATATCTATGTACCTTATTTTCCCCTAAATGCTACATATTAGTACCTTTTGAAAAGGTACCACAACAGTGACAGTTCAGTACCTAAAGAGTGTACCATCATATCAGGCCTTTAATTTAAATGACACTATATAAGGGAAAATACATTTCAAAACACTACAGCATCATTTGAATGTATGATGATTAAATGCATTAAATATATTGTTTAAAACTTATAAACTGACAGGTTCTTGCTGTGTTACTTCAGTTCGTGGGGAATGTTCAGAGACTCTGGGTGATGAAGATGAAGAAGATCTGGAATGCCGTGTGGGTGACTCCTAATTTTAAACAGAGAAAAAATCTCAATTCATCAAGGCTTTTTACTGTACATAGATGTCAGGCCTGAAAAACAATCTGCATGATTTGATAGCATAATATATAATAATACTATAACCATTCTATAATATATATACATACACTTTAAGCTGATTCAATTCTATGCAAGCCTCTGTGAAACACAAATTAGACATAAAAAGGCAAAATAAGGTCAATGCACTGCGCCTTACAGCATCATGATTGTTTGTATCATGCTGAGACTCTTTGCTGGACGTGTATCCCTGCTGTGCTTCTCTCTGTGGAGCTGACGTGTCGTCCCATGTCTCCCTCTCAGACGCTATAAACTCTTTCTCTCCGTTCTCACTGGAGAGATCAGCTGATGGCATGTGTAGTTCAGCTGAATCCCTCTTTAATACAACAAACAGTGAGTTAATTCATGATCGAGTCATCATTACTCTCATTTCACACACTCACATGATTTATACTGGCTGTATCAAACTGATCCCTCTCCAGAAGCTCCTCATCCTCTACAACTTCTGCTTCTCTCTGAAATGATAAACATTTTTATGGAAGACGAGATGAGATGAGATGAGACAAAAAAAGATGAGAGGTGTACCTGGTCAATGGGATGCTCTACAGCTGTATTTTCATCCTCTGCGACCTCCTCAGCACCTCGAACCTCCTCCCTTATCCTGCTCTCAGAGGCCTTAAACACACTGGGCTCATCTAACACAATTAAACAATATCACACAAGAAAGAATGCACCAGTTTAATAAAAAGTTACATTTTAGACAGAATGAGATACTATTTTTTATTTATTCAGCATTCACCTATTGTAGCTCTAGGAGGGGGTCTGTTTGTGGGAGGGTGTCTGCGGACTCTCACAGGTCTGGCGTAGAAAACAGAGTTCTCCTCTCTTTCTCCTCTCCTTCCTCTCCTCTTAACCGGCTGAGGGGAGCTCTCTCGCTCCACCTCATCTCCTGTGGACTTCACACGCCTGCCTTGCCTCTGAAAGCAGACACCATTTACACAGTATTATATATATAAATAACAATTCACATTGAAAATAATAATGTATTTGGTTTTTACCTCAGGTGAATTCATCAGGGTTGAGTCACTGTGGCTGTCCTGAGGAAACATCTTTCTACTCTGAATTGTCATAACACAATATTAAAGAACTTCAGTAGAACAATTTGTCTCAAGGAAATGTATTTTCCTAACATATTAAAAGTAAATATACGGTGGAGTCCATAAGTCTGAGACCACATTAAAAAGTCTAAAAGTAAAAATCTAATTTAGCCCTGGAAATAAAGTTTTGGATTAAAGAAATATAAGAAAACCTTTTTTGTAAACCTTTTTACTCAAATAAATGTACTATTTTTATGATCTGTTATGTTTTTAGCTAAAAAGCTAATCATTTTCTCAGATGCATTTCAACTCCACTGTATATTGGATATAAAAAAGTACCTCAATTCTTCTCTGTAATCCTCTGTCTCCTGCATAATGTCTACAGTGAAGACAGACAGATCCTGTTTTATTTATATGTACACTAGCATTCAAAAGTTTGGAGTATTTAAGACTTTTTAATGTTTCTGAAAGAAGTCTTTTATGCTCGCCAAGGCTAGATTTATTTGCTATAGAGTAAAATAGTAAATTTCCAATGTATTATTACAAATTCAAAACTACTCTTTTCTGTTTGAATATTTTTTAAAATGTAATTTATTCCTGTGATGGCAAACTGAATTTTCAGCAGCCATTGTTTCAGTCCTCAGTGTCACCTGATCCTGAAGAAGTCTTTAAAGACACATTTCTGATTGTTATCTATGTTGAAATCGGTTGTGATGCTTTAAACTTTTGTGGAAACTGTGATACATTTTTAGGGTTCTTTGATGAAAAGAGAGTTCAAAATAACTATTATAAATAATAATAATTAAATAATTTCCTTTTAAAAAAAAAATTTAGACCCCAAAATTTTGAATAACTTACTGTCTGTCCCAACATTACTGTCTATCCCAATTATTCACCAACATCACCTGTCCGCACTGTTGCCTGTTGCTTTGTTCAGCAGTATCTCCACATATGGAAGCTTCTTGAACCTCTCTGTTCCCACAGCTACATAGCTTTGCCCACTCTCCAGCTCCTCTGTGGATGTCACTGTGAAACCCTCCAGAGTACAAAGCCTGAGAGGTGAAAGGTGAATTGATTGTGGAAATGAAAACAACCTTAAACAATGCGTGAGGATATAAATATGACATGCTTCATAAGTATATTATAAAACAAACATTATGTGTGACTGAATACCTGCGCACGGCTCCTGTGCGAAGCATGGCTTTTTCAGAAATGAGGCTCAGGATCTGCTCTAGATTTTTCTGCATGTGGCGGGGAATGATCAGACGCATGGCAGGACTGAGGATGTCTCCATTCCTAAATACACTATGTGAATGTGAAAAGGAGAATGAAAGGATGAGAGAAACTGGTTTAACAGAAGAAAAGTGTGCATTTAAATGTCTGAGTTCTCACTGTATGATGCAGGGCAGAGTGATGGCCTTCCTCCATTTTGCAGACACATTACGCCTGACAAGCGCTTTAACCTGGGAAAAGAGTTAATTATTACTAATTAACAATGTATTATGTCAACTACAATCAGAATACTTGAATCTGATTAGGCAATCGCAGCATTTCTAAGGTCATATGTTTTTGTATAATGACAGTTAAACTGTATGACTGGCCATTTTCTGAAGAAAGTAATTTCCCCCAAAGCTTCATGTCTCTCATATCACTTCGTGGCCTCTTTATCGCCACATAATAAAATAACTGGAAATCAATATTTCAGGTCCATTTATTTATTTAATAAAGAGCTGTGTAATAAGCAGGTTAACGTGCAGCCAGCGATTTTCCATCAGCGTAAATCAAAGACGCAGTGTGTGTTGATGCTGAGTCAGTGTCCCCTGCCCTCAAGGCTATTATCAACAGTGGTTTTAGCAGCTCTGTGTGCAGTATTAAGGAGTCAGGCACTTAAACAAGCCCTAACAAGATTTCTAATCTGATAACACGAGCAGTGTGTCTCCCCTGGCCTTCTATTGTTGGAAGGGACAATAACATCCCTCACTCCCTCTCCTCCTCTTTATGACACATTTCAGCTAAGCATCCACAGCAACAAAAAACACAACATAACAAACAAGAAACACTGACTGTATCGTGTATGATTTTGGTGCCTAAATTTAAACTTTAGAATACCACGACATAAGTTGATAGCACAGATCTATTCAATTGAATAATAAAAAATTTAAAAAACAGTAAGAAGTATTGAACTCTCACATGTATACCTGAACTGGTTCCACAACTCTGCACAGTGGACCTTTCTTCAGTCCTGCAGTCAGATAACTAAATATATACAGAAAAGACAAGCCAAATATGATGCATCTTTTAGCCATTATCTAACAATATTAAGCCTAACTTCTACAGTACACTTAGGATATAATACTTCTCAAGCAAATCACTGCTCAAAATGTGAGCTGAGAAATGTGACTTCATACATCTACTAAAAATAACAGACCAATTGGATACAAATATTTCAGCTGAGAAGTACCATTTCTTTGTAGAAGCCACGTGATTTTAGTATTATTTATATACTGTTATAATATTTATTATTTTGATATATAAATATATTAGCTATTAATTATATATTTTCAGAGTTGGAGTAGTTTTCATCTTAATTTTAGTTTTAGTGATTTTTATTAGGTTTTTTTTTTTTTGTAAAAAATTAACTTTTAGTAATTTTAGTACTACAGCTTCTTTATTTCATCATATTTATTTCAGTTATCTGCCATTTCTCATTTTCATTTAGTTTTTAAAAAAGTTTACATTTTTCATCTAATCCTTTTTTATTCTATTATTGTAATAATTTTATTTCAATATCTGAAAAAAAAATTTTAGATTTAGTTTTAGTCAACAACAACACTGACTGACATTTATTGTAATTTATACAATGAAGTGTCCAAACACTGAGACCACTGAGTCTCAGCATGTAGTTCAGATAATTGAACACTGATGGAAAGCATTATTATTCAGCTTATTCTCAATATGAATGAACTGACACTTACTCTAGTTTCTTAAAGCGCTCAAACCCTGCGGCCACATACTGTGCTCCTTGCTGTAGGTCACCAAGGTCTGTGACCCGATGACCGTAGCGTGGCGTATAGAGGGTTCGAACAGCTAACGGAGCTCTGATACTGAGGGTGATGTCATTAAGAAGCGTATCCATGGTGGAGATTTGCCTCTGGTTTACCACAAATCTCCTTCCTGATCCAGAAAGACATTCAGAGACATTTAAAACACACACACACACACAGTTTCATTTTAGACACATGCATGTCTTTGAGAGTGCTGTGAAAGTGATGAAATAAAACATCACTGCAGTTATACAGTACCATTTTTAAGCACTATTGTGTGCAACAAAACAACCCACCAAAACTGTTTCAGAACCAGTTCTAACCTGAATAGAAGGGGTCTCCATTTCTGTAGACCATCACACTCTTGACTGAAGGCAGGTGATTAGTGACACCAGTGGATGCCATGACCCAAAACTAGCCACATTAACACACACCTGTAAAATAAACACAAACTGAGAGCAACTCCTACATAGGATAACTTAATTATGCCATCAAAATTTAACCAAAAATGTGTTAACAACACTGTGAAAAGACAAATCCAAAACTCATTCACACATTAAATGCACAAATTGATTCACTTACAGCTCAGAGAAGCATTCACATGTTTATGTAAATCCACACACACTCACAAAAATACTTACAGAGAAAGATTATGTAATCCAGTTAATCACCTGGAGAAAAACATAAGTTCATCTGGTCTGTTATTTGTGATGATGGTTTTTCAGTGTATATTTCTAATATTAAAGCACTAAGTGTGAGAGACTCAAACACCTCACCCAGACTCCCTCCCTCTCGCGCACACACACTGGAGTGTTTCCTGGTTGCCATGGCAGCGTTACTAACAATGGCGGCGGCCTTTTTACAATCAGCAACAAGACAGAGACGGTGAGGGAGGGGGCAGCAGATATAATTAAAAATTATTAATTACATAATCTAGACAATTTTAAAACGGAAATTTTGAAGGTGTTTGTTTTAAGAGGTTGTTCGTGTCTTTAGTGAATTATAATTATGCTCCTTATCATCACCCACAGACAACACAAACATTCAAACACAGGGACATAAAGAACCTGTGGAGTGATGAAGAAGAAAAACAGCCCCCTGTTTATCATTACCAATAAATAAACACAAGCAAGAAATTATATATGACATTGTTTAGTCAAAAGCTTATATATAAGCTTATATAGCAGCAAACATCAACATTTAAGTTTGTTCTCATGTAACTGTACAGAGATTCACGTAAATCATTTATAATCATATAGACTATAGCATATTATTTCGTAAATTGAATGTTGTCCAGTTGAATCAGTTTTATTAGTATAGCTCTTCACAATTGTGACCCTGGATGACAAAACCAGTCTTAAGTGTAAATTTTCCGAAATTGAGATTTGAATAAATAAGCTTTCCATTGATGTATAGTTTGTTAGGATTGGACAATATTTGGCTGAGATATAGCTATTTGAATATCTGGAATCTGAGGGTACAAAAAAATCTAAATATTGAGAAAATCACCTTTAAAGTTGTCCAAATGAAGTCCTTAGCAATGCATATTACTAATCAAAAATTAAGTTTTGATACATTTACGGTAAGAAATTTACTAAATATCTTCATGGAACATGATCTTTATTTAATATCCTAATGATTTTTGGCATAAAAGAAAAATTGATCATTTTGACCCATACAATGTATTTTTGGCTATTGCTACAAATATACCCCAGCGACTTAAGGCTGGTTTTGTGGTCCAGGGTCACAATTGTACCTAAATATCTTCAAACGTTATAGCCAAGTCAAATTTAGCTGATTCGAGCTGGGTGATAATATAGTTTAGGCCGATATAAACTAGGCTACAGTCGTGATTTGCTATACACTTCAAATCGCTCCATGAATGTACAAGCTTAATTCCAGAGAAGTTGGGACATTTTGTAAAATGCAATAAAATCAAGAATCTGTGATTTGTTCATTCACTTTAACTTTTATTTAATTGACAAAAGTACAACAAAAAAACAAAACAAAAACAAACAAAAAAAATTCCTAGGTTTTCACTGACCAACGTAAATGTACAGGTATTTTGTAAATATGAACAAATTTTGATTTTGATGGCTGCAACACAAATTTGGGACAGAGGCATGTTTAACACTGTCACATCAATGGTCTTTTTAATTACAATGTTTAATTGTTTAGAAATTGAGGATACTAATACAAGACTTCAGCTGCTCAGCAGTCTGTGATTGTTGTTGTCTGATTCTCCTTTTCATGATGAGCCATACATTTTCAATAGGAGACAGATCTGCTGGCCAGTCTTAACACATTCACTCTGTCTCTATACGAAACTACACTGTTGTAACACATGCAGAATGAGACCTGGCATTGTCTTGATATAATAACCATGGACTTCCCATGAAAGAAGTCTTGATGGCAGTATATGTCATGCCAATGGTACCTTCGCACATATGCCAGAAACCTATGCTGTTTGCTCTGCTGCACCCCCATACCATGACAGACATTTGCTTTTGCCTCTGTCACTGATGAAAGTCTGGAAGGTCCTTTTGGTCTGTGGGACTGAGAACTCACCATCCATTTTGCGCAGAAACAAGTTGAAATGTGGACTCATCTGAGTACAGCACACATTTTCACTGTGTTTTTGACTATCTGAGATGAGCTCTGGCCCAGAGAACCCAGCAGCATCGCTGCATAGAATTGATGTATAGCTGTCTGCTATATTTAACACTGCAGCATGACGGTTTCTTATGCAATGCCATTTGAGGGCTCAAAGGTCAAGCTGAGGTTTCCTGCCTTGCCCTACATGTACTGTGATTTCTCTGGATTCACTGTATCTTTTCACAATATTATGCATGGTACTTGGTGAAAGACCTAAATTCTTTGCAATTTTGCATTGCGAAATATGATTTTTGATTTGTTTCACACTTCTCTCGTGAAATTTGGCACAAAGTGATGAGCCAACATCCAGCTTTGCTTGCAAAGACTGAGATGCTACTTTTATACCCAAACATGGTACCTTGACCTATTACCAATTCACCTGCTTACTGTGAACTGTTTCAAAACAGTTTAACATGGATATTCTATAACCTTTTCACTTTTATTTAGCCTCTGTCCCAACTTTTTTGGAGTGTGTTGCAGCCATCAAAAACAAAATTTGTTCATATTTACAAAATACATTTATGTTTGTCAGTGAAAACCTTGGAAATCTTTTCTTTGTATTTTGTCAATTAAATAAAAGTTAAAGAGAATGAACAAATCGCAGATTCTTGATTTTATTGCATTTTACAAAATGTCCCAACTTCTCTGGAATTGGGGTTGTACTGTATGATATGCAAACAAATAAAGTAACTGTATTTTTCCAACCTAATATACAGTGCCTATAAAAAAGTCTTCATACCCCTTCATTTTTTTCACGTTTTGTTACGTTGCAGACTTATGTTAAACTGCTTTGATTTACTTTTTTTCCACATGAATCTACACTCCACACACCATAATGACAAAGCAAAAACAGAATTGTCACAACTTCATAAATTAATTAAAAATTAAAAAAACTGAAATATGTACATTGCATATGTCTTCATACCCTTAACTCAGTACTTAGCTGAAGCACCTTTACAGCCTCAAGTCTTTTTGGGTATGATATGACAAGCTTTGCATATCAGAATTTGGCAATTATCTGCCATTCTTCTCCTCATCTCTTCACGTCTCAAGCTCTGTTGGGTTGGATGGGGGCAGATGCACATTTTCAGATTTCTCCAGAAATATCTGATTGCATTCAAGCCCAGGCTGTGGCTGGGCCTCTCAAGAACATTCACAGAGTTGTCTATAAGCCACTCATGCTGTGTGCTTATGGTCATTGTCCTGTTGGAAGTAGAACCTTCTGCCCAGTCTGAAGTTCTGAATGCTCTGGACTGGGTTTTATCTCAATATTTTGGTGCACTGAGCTTTTCTTCTACTCTGACGAGTCCCTCAGTCCCTGCCGCTGAAAAACAGCCCCACAGCATGAGACTGCTACCAGCACACTTTACTTTTGGGATAGTAGTACTCTGCAGGTGATGAGCAGTGCCTGGTTTCCTTCAAACATGATGGTTGGAATTGAGGTTCATCAAATCAGAGAATCTCGTTTCTCAGTCTGAGGGTCCTTTAGGTGCTTTTTTTGCAAATTCCAAGTGTGTTTTTATGTGTCTTCACTGAGGAGAGGATTGCATCTGGCCACACCAGCATAAAGCCCAGATTGGTGGAGTGTTGCAGTGATGTTTGTCCTTCTGTAGGTTTCTCCTATCTCCACATATGATCATGGAGCTCAACTAGAGTGACCATCAGGTTCTTGGTCACCAGTCTAACCAAAGCCCTTCTCCATCAATTGCTCAGTTTGGCCAGCTCTAGGAAGAGTCCCGGTTGTTCCAAGCTTCTTCCATTAAGGGTAATGGAGACTACATGCTTCTGTGAAACTTCAATGCAGCGTAATTTTTTTTCTGAACTCTTCCCCAGATGTGTGGTTTAATGCAGTCCTGTCTCTGAGCTATACAGGCAGTTTGCTCGACCTCAGCTTGGCTTTTGCTCTGATATACATTTTCAGCTGTTAGACCTTTTATTAAGATGCCTTTCCAAATCGTACCCATTCAATTGAATTTGCCACAGGATAACTTCACTCGAAGTGCAGTAACATCTACAAGCAATATGAATGGCCCAGAGCTAAATTTCAACTGTCCTAGGTTGCGTTTCCCAAAAGCATCGTAAGCTTAAGTACATCGTACACCCATTGAAACCAATGGAGCTACGATCAACTTAGGCTTACGATGCTTTTGGGAAACGTAGCCCTAGAAGTTTTTTTTATTTTTAATAAATATGCAAAGATGTTAAAAACCATTTCTTTTGCTTTGCCATTATGGTGTATAGAGTGTAGATTGATGTGGAAAAAAAAAAATGAAGGGGTATGAAGACTTTTTATAGGCACTGTATAGAGCAGTTTAATAATTTATCCTAGTTTGCATTTAGCGACAATATAAACAATCACACTGCAAAAATTTGCTATATAGTTTATCGCTTTACTTGCTAGTATGTGTACAGGTAAAGTAGATGTAATAGTACCGTCTTTAAATATACTACTAGGCGATAATACATTATGCGACTATATAAACAATCTCTATAATATGAATTATTCATGTGAATGAGAGATTTAAAATGTTGATTATGTCGCTCACCCTTCAACAGTTAAACTTAGGAGTAAAGTCATGGCATAATACTACTTATACGTAACACGTAGTAGACTATAGTATATAATATATTTTACACCCTGGTGTGCAAGTCAAAGGCAGCTCTAGCAAGGCAAGAGTAACACTGAATTTGGATAATGGTGGAAAAACCCTGGAAAGAAACCAGGCAACACCTAGAGGTCAGTTCTAATGTAGTTATGCAGTTAAAATATAATGACAATAATTAAACAGATGTTACCACATTGACTGCACTGTAAGATTAAGTTGTGGGAGTCTTTGTGATCCATCCAGGATTGAACAGTATGGCTTTTTTTGATAAAGAAAAATAAAAAAAATCAATATCTCTCCCATCTCCATCCAATTTGCATATTATATTTATTTCTGAAATGCCATTTATACAAAAATAAAAATCTTCTTTAACACAAACCTGTTTATGGACTACACAAGTTTATAAATAAATATAATCTACAACAATTCTCAAACATTCTGTGTGGTAAATGATACAATAATACAGAAATAATGAGAAAACATTTCATAAAATGTTGGTCCGCTTCAAAACTGGTCCAGTATCATTGTGGCACGTCCATTCTCTGTTTGAGGATAAGATACTACAAAAGAAGCAGAGCAGAATAATTCTACAGGTTAAAACACACACACACACACACACACACACACACACGTACGTTATAAATCTAAAAAAATCGTAAAAAATCTAAACTTTTCTCACTTTCTTTCTGCTACTGATGGCTTGCTGAATCCACAGCAGCTCCATGGCTAAAGTGCTCCGCTGCTGCTTCAGAGAGTCAGGAGTATTAGCTGTGTCTTTAAAAACTGAATGCAAATTTGTTCCTGCCAAAACAAAACAAAACACAAGCACATAAGTGTCTCACAAGTCCTATCTGTTTTTTTTTTATTTCTGTATCCTTTTTAGCATCAAAATCTCTTCTCAAAGCACCTGTCTGAAATAAGCTGTAGTGGCTGACATCTGAATGCACTGTACTGCATAGTGTAATAGATTCATCCATCAGGTTTTGTATGACCGCATTTTCTCCTCTCTTGTCCACAATACCATCGACAGATGTGGAAGTGTCTCTGCTGGCTGTTTCAGTAGCTTCATCTCTCTCTGGCACCTGAATTTCAGACTGTGGGAGAGATTTCTCACTGCCCTCATTCTCTGTCTTCTTTTCGCTCTCTGAATCATCCAGAAGGTCATGGGACTGAAACCTGGAGCGCTCATACTGCAGCAATAGGCTTTCCTGTAGATTACATTATAATGAAACTTTAAAGCATACTTTCTACGAGTAACAATTAAACAGCTTATGATGTTCTAATAAAAGAAGACAGGAGGGGATATGGGCAGTGACAGAGAGGCTCACAGTGTCAGTGAAGTGAGGTCTGGGAATGATGTTTCCTCTCCACTGCAGGTGATCCAATCCTCCTTCAATCTCTCGCACTATCTCTTCAAACTGAGTCCGAACCAAACTCAGACCTTTCCTCAAAGCATAACCACGACACTGAGCCTGGAGAGGATGTCATGTTTATTATGAAGCACAAAAAACAGAAGTTTTCGGGAATTCTGTTTTTCTAAAAAAAAACAGTTAACAACAAATTTCATACCAATCTATTCAATTGAAAAGAAAAAAAAAATGAATTGATTGAAAGAAAAAAAAAAACCAGACACCTCAGGACTAAGGAAAATCAGATAAACTCCAACAATTTTATAAACAAATGAAAACTTGGTGACTGTAAACAAACACAAAATGTCAACATACCCAGGTTCTTTTCTGACACAGGGCAAAGTAATTTACTTAAAATACATGCACACTTGAGGATCTCCAATGATAATAAAAAAAAATAAAAAACAATTAAATAAATACCTGAAATCGAGTTAACGTCTGAATCCATTTCTGTTCGTTCATAGCGCCGGGTTAATGCTAGAATTTCTTCCCCTGTAAACAGACCGAGGAACAGATTCGCCTGCAGCTCAGTACCGCCACCCGCTGTTTGAAAGAGATTTTACTAATAAGGTTGTTTCTGTAATGCAGTACCATTAATCATTCTACAACGTTTTAATTTATTGGATAAAATATTAGGCTTTTTATGTAGTTTGGTCTTCTCATAGCACAAATTGGTGAATATAGAGGTAAATAATAAAAGAATAATCACTAATTTGGTTTGAATGCATTGCCATGTCTCTTGGCGCTTCTGAACTTCTAACTTCTAACCTTTATTTTAAAAGCATTTCAGGTGTTTCTTCATGTTTCCTTTGTCCAGTCAAAATGCTATAAATAAAACAAAACTTCTTTTCCTATCATTATTTTTAATCGTTTGGCAATATCCTTTTAATTATTTGAAACGTTTGTTTTAAAAAAGGAGGTCATGATATTAATTTATTTATTTTTCTAACTTCTGTGACTTTTATTCAACAAACTGTTATGTTCCATAATTGCACAAAAAGTCCAAAGTCCAAGTGAGTGAATTGTTGCATTAAGTTTTATTACTTAAAGCACACAAATAGAAAATAGTTTATATGCATTCTTAAACAAAACAAGACATGGACGAAAAGCAAAGCACACAAATATTTTCTTTTTGAAATATTTGAAATTCACAGAAAGAATACAAATGTCATTTTTCAAATGACTCTTTCAATGCTTTAGACTCAGGCAGCGAGGGAAGAGAAACCGGCCTGTACATGCTGATGCAGGATCAGAACCTGCCATGGATCAATCTGATATCAATTTAAACAGACCTCCCCTCAAGGCAACAGTACTGACTCTCTGTTGAAATATTTGGAGGTAGGCGTAGCAGAGGTCGGCTGTAAAGTGATATTACTGCATCATGAAATATAAAAATTCTAACTGGTGTAAATCATTTGCTTTTCCTCAAACCTGTCCATATGTTGTGCTGATGGTTTATCACTGAAACTGGTGTAAAATGGGAAGACTGGCTTGTATAGAGACATTAGTGAGGTTGTACTATGTATTATGGACTATGTCAGTTTTTTTGTTTTTTTCTCCAGCAGTTTTGTCCTACATCCACTGCGGCTTGTCTGAACTTTCTGACCTGTATTAGATGTTACTGTACTCTGTTCTTTTGTGCTTTGGGGTAGAGAGTAGAGACTGCAAATCTACAAGGTATAAATACAGACTTGTGCTCCAAGAAATGGAGGAATTCTATAGTCAACTCATTTCTAATTCTAGAATTACCCACTAAGATGTCAACTTTTTAGAACCTGAAATTTGAAATGCCTGACTCCATTATGTTTTCACTTTAGTTTATGCAAAAATAACACACAAATATTGTACATTTCCATCAGTGCCATCAAGAATAACAAACAAATTCTATCATAATTGTTCCTAGATCAACATTAAATAGCTATTTAAAACTCTAGTTTACAAGCAAGGTATATAACGTATTATTTTAAATAAGTGTACGTCTATTTTAATGTACAAACATCTACAAAAAGATCCAGTTCCATCATTTAGAGAGTCTCATGAAAACCTTAAGGTAAAACAATCAATGTAATCTAGACACTGAGAAGAGGCACTAAGATCACTGAATTCAAACAGTCCTGAGTGAGTTTACAGCTACTCCACAGCCATTTACAACATCTTTCCAGAGAACACTGATGAACTAAAATCAATTGTGTTATGACTGATTGACTGATAATGTAAATGTTCATCTTCTCATTCACTTCTGACATTGTTGATCTAAAATTCTAGATTTCAATTTATGAAAAAGAAAAAAAAAATGAGTCAGCCTTTACCAGCGATGAATGAACATTTGAAATCAACTCATGCAATCCCTAAAGTAAGAACAATTGTTATTTATCCAGATAAATCCCCGTAACAAAGAGGATGCAATTTGGCTTTCAGGCTCAAAATTGGAAATATTAAAATTTAAATGCTAGGATCAAAACATTTGAAAAACAAGAAGTGCCATTTTTTCAGTTGAATTTCGTTCACATGGAGAATGTGCTTTGATGCTGCTGTTGTCATTTAGCATTGCATTAGACACAGATCACGATGATGGTGCTTCGTTAACTTGCAGTTGAGCTGTAGCCATGGCATCTTGGGCTTTGGTCGGCACAGTGATTTGATGGTCAGCTGGGTTTGGTTTCCCGCTTCAGGTGCTGGAGGTCTTGGGTAAGTCTTGATTTTCCGCCAGGTGGAGTTTCTGTCTGGATAAACTGCATTAAGGAGATATGCACTGCTAATGTACATCTAATGTACAAGCTCTGGAGCTCCTATTACACATAAAAATGCTGACTTCAGCTTTCTTCCTGCACATATACTGTATTTATCCATTAGGCTTCCATTAGGACATAACTGATCTTAGAATAATCTCAGCTAAAATGTTTTGAGAAACACAATCCCTGGTTGTACCGAAACTAAAACTAAATGCTTAGCTGAGAGCAGTGAGAGCTTTCAGTGTAACACAAACCCTTTCTGGATAAACAGAAATCCTGGGAAAACACCATGTAACATTTTCACAAAACAATTACTTGACCAGAGCTGATTAAGCTGAAAGATTTGTTAAAGTCAATAAATATTGTATTTTATTAGTATAAAATGGGACTTAATCATTCTTTTTTTGTTAACATCTTAAGGACTCCAAACACTTTGGGGGTTAATGTCAAAGGTAAAGTAAAACGGCATATTTTAACACATGCAATCCATAATATGGAAGGATACATTGAGCTGCTCAATTCTTCCAGCTAAGAGGAGAAAAAACAGAGATGCATTAAAAAAAAAAAAATCAATATAAATCGCTGATGCTTTAAAAAGACCAATCTATAACTGCTGAGCTGATAGAATCAGTATAGCAACAGACTTCAAACAATGGGTTCTTCCGGAATTCATCCTGTATGTTAACAAAAACTGAGATGACTTGTGTTGTACAGGCTGTCCATTTTCAAAAATTACAAACTGCTCTGCAGAAATGCTTTTCTTTACACCATTCCCTAACAGTATACCAATTTAATATATCCTAAATAGTTTATTTTTGTTTTATAGGTGTTATTAACACCGATTTTCTATCACCTAGCTTCTGTTAATTCCTGGACACTAATTTTAAAATAAATGGGTGAATTCATGAATATGTCCAAGTCACATTTTACCCCAAAAAAGGAATTAATGTAATATTTATTAAGATCATTTTTGCAAGTACAATAATATCTAAAAAATATTGTATAAATATAACATTAATATTGTTATAAATGAATATGCAACTAACATAAGCTTTATGAAAATGTGGGGTAAACCATGACCTTGCTTAAGATTCAACTACACACTCTGTTATACTAAATGAACCACCCATAATGAAATTCACACACACACACACACACACACACACACACACACACACACACACACACACACACACACACACACACACACACACACACACACACACACACACACACACACTAATCTGCTGGGCTCTCTACCACATACCACTGAGATGACAGCTAGAAGGGAAATACTATCAATAGCAACTGTCCAGCCCTTCACAGACTGATGAAAGAATACAGTCAGACAGCAACACTTGGATTTGGATGATAATACAAGATTCAGCCACAGGCCTGTATTCATATACAGGGTATTACTGTGTCCAGTCCTTTAGTATCTGTGTGTGAGAGAGTCAGAGTGCTTGAATAATAGAGAGAGAACAAGTAGACTGGTGTTTCATATCCATTAGATCCAGACTCTACTAAATGTGTGTGTGTGTCTTGAACAAATATAAACTTGTAGGAAAACGAATGCCTGTGGTTTAAGGTTCAGTATGAATACTCAAAAGATTAGGGCTGCACGATTTAAATTAAAATTGCGAATAAAAAAGGAAAAGTTTCAGGTTTATAGGGCTGCACAGTTTGGCCAAAAATGCAGTGATTATATATTAACATGACTAAAAAAAAAATTATTTAAATTGCAGCCTTTGCAATTTGATAACACACTAAGCCATATCACAATTCAGTTTATTTAGATTAATTGTGCAATCCAATAAAAGATGCATTATTAAAGAAGACTAAAAAATATCTTACATTAGAAAGCAAGTGTTCCAGGTTGCGGTCCGAAGCGTTTTTTCTCTGGTCTTCAGACAGCTCCTCCACATGACTGTCCAGACTGAAATGGAGCCGGGCCAGACGTTCCTGCATCTCTCTCACATGCTCTAGTTGCTCAAAGGAGCACACCTTACCTGCAAACACACCGTGTTACACACATGGAAACTGAGAAAGTACCTTTCTAGACTTCTGAGCTCTGAATCAACTCGCTGATGAGTTAAGTGTTGTAAAGGTGCCACCCATACACACCTTTGCATTCCTTAAAAATACCTCAACGGTAAAGACTGCAAAACAATTCTAATGACAGCCCAAACTACTAAGGCTTCTGAATAAAACCCTAGTTCATACCGAAAGCCTGTAGTTTTCCAGAGTGAAAGTCGTTGAGCAGGTTGAGCAGTCCACCCTCCATCTCTCTCACATCAGAGACGTCAGTGAGGAACGAGTGCTGGAGCGGTGAGGAGGACTGGGACACGCGGCTGGGTCCGGCAGGCTGAGGAGCTCTGGGTTTCTCTCTGTGAGGCCTACAAATATAAACAGAATCACTGTTAGACAGTTTCACGTGGCACGATTTGGAAATATCAATTACAAACTCAAACCAAATTAGCATCTATGATATGCCATTTGAAGAACACACACACACACAAACCTTGTGTTTTTGGGGGGAATCACAGGAACGGTGAGAGCTTCTTTAGACGGACCCATTGCCCCCACCGATCTCTTGTACTTGCCCCTGGGTTTAGGGGAGGGGGGCTGGGGTAAACCCAACGAGAATGTGGCGCTTTTACTCGCTGGGAGAACGGAGAGCTTTCGAGGGTTGATTGGTGGAGGAGGGGGCTGGGGAAGGGACACTTTGGGACTCCTTTTCTTCCTCTTGTCTTCCATGAGGGCAGTGGCACTTTCTAAGGCACACAGACAAGAGCTCTCAGCTACTGAGAAGTATGAAAAAACAACAAGAGCTGATCTTAAACTAGTGGAATAGGCTACATGATAGTGTGTAATTTCTTTCAAAAGGCACCACATAAATTGCAAAAATATTGTTATATAAACCAGTCTTACCCAAACACTGCCATTATAGTAAAGCAATCTACTTTAATGGGAAAAGTTTAAGCTCTTTCTGCTTTGGCTGTGGTGGGAAGGCAAACAGGAGCATAACATAATAATAAGGGCCCCTACAGAGACAGATTAAATAATGTGGGGCCCTAAATGTGAAGGTTTGTCCCATGCTTTAGTCCCGTTGGTATCACTGCACTAAAGTTTTAGCTTTGTAGTGAACAGATTTGAATCATTACAGCAGATCAGTGAGAACCAGTGCTAAACATTTACAGGACAGGCAGCAATTATTAATATCTGACCTTGAACTGCTAACAGATGGAATGGAAAATTCAATTTTTGTGTGACTGCATGAAGCCATGTTAATGATATCAGATTACATGCTTAATAAATTTAACTGGTTACCAAGACATGCCTTCTTATCATCCTATTTAAGCTTGAATCAAACTCCACCAAACTTTATGGATAAAGTAAGCCTCTCTGTTATTTTCCGGTTTGATTATTCTGCTGCTCTGTTTCTCACCCTGGCTAAAGAAATACAATGTTACCAAGCTGAGCTCCAGTGCTGAAATATTTTTAGATGCTTCAGATCTCTCTGGGACTCTCGGGTGCCTGCTGTCCATCTGCCAGGGATACAATATGTCTGCCATCAGGTTTTTTTTTTTTTTTTTTAAATGTTTATTTATTTATTTAAATTGCAGCAATTTCAATATATATATTTAGTTATTGCAAGTATACCAATATTAAATATTGTTTCTCAGAAACTGCAACTAATTGGGCCAGGTAACTAGCTTTAAGTGGGCCTACATCACTGACATTTTTGAAAATGGAAAATTTTAAAGAAAAGCCTTTTTTTTTTTTTTTTTTTTTAATAAAAGCATTTAACTGTATCCCTATTGTTTAAGTCCTTATAAGTTGGGGGGGGAACTATAAATTAATTTTCGAGCAAATGTTCCTGCCCACCAATAACTCTATACCAGTGGAAGACGTAAAATAAATTAGATTTTATAGAAAATACTACACGACTATAAAAGAACACATACATATATATATATATATATATATATATTTACATTTACATTTATCAGAGGCTTTTATCCAAAGCGACTTACATTGCATTCAAGTTACAGGTTTTACATTTTATCAGCTCTTGCTTTCCCTGGGAATCGAACCCATTATCTTGGCGTTGCTAGCACCATGCTCTATTTGAGCTACAGGAAAGCTTATATATATGAATATGTGCATCGTAGATATTTGCATATTATAGATTGTACATTATAATAGCCTTTCCTGTAAAAGATCGTTCATTGCCAGTAAAGCACTAAACAATCTGGGTCAATCATGGTGCTTTTAGATAAATAATCAGCCCCAAAATCTCAATTTTAATTAATGCACTGTTACAAAATAAATACGAAGATTTTTAGCATCGTCCTGTATTATTATTTCATGCTAGACTATTTATTTTTTTCTTTGCAGTTGTAGAACCTTAGCGTATGACTTGATGTGTTTATCAGTGCAAGACCGAATGCATTTTTCATTTGGCGAAGAGGGTTTTGCATTGAATGGAAAGGATTTGCACAGGATGCCCCATGAGGCACGATGCGCACATCGTCATATCGCTGAACAAAACGATTTACTCACCGGCTCGAGGACAAGGATGAGGCTCTTTAAGCTTTCCAACGAAAATTTAAGGCGCCCGTGTTGGTTTTTCCATTCCAGTAACTCAGGATGTATACGCGGTCCGTTTTAACAACAGATACCAAGTGCTTGCCGTCTCCAGCGTGAGCTCTCCTACTTCCCGACCGCGATTCTGCGACCAGTACTATGGCGAAGCTTCGTTATTAATACAAATGAGACACGCTTTTGCTATCGGACTGCATTAAAGAAGCGTCCCGATTATCTAATTAATATTCATGAGTCAAGCCTCACCAATTGGTACGCTTCCGAGTGACGTCAAAATAGCTACATTAATATTCATGAGCTGAACCGTCGCCATACTAAGAGCGTAAAGAACCTCACACTAATTATTAAAACCTCATCCACACAGCTAGCTATTTATATAGCTTTTTTAAAAAACATTATATACCACGAAAACGAAACAGCTTTGTAAACAGTCAACCGTTGACCGAAATCTAGCTTTGTGAATGTTTGTTGCCATCTAGAGGCGGCTATGGTAGCCTACAGACTACTGATAAATCTGAGAAATATTAAGATAATGATAAAACTAGAGCTTACTTGTTTTAAAATATTATTTGATTCAAAATAAATAAACATTAAAATGAAATGTATAGTTATTGTGTTTGACTAGGACATGAATGGACTTTTAAAAGAAAACTTCAGAGAACAAGCCATAGTACAAAAATATGATTCCTTTTTATTTCATGGCAAGTCAGAACATAGACAGAAATGCACTTGTAGAAAAAAATAAACAGCTCTCATGCATCTTTTCTGCTCATCTGTGATGACTGACAATAATTTATCCTCGTCTAACTGACTTTCTGATTGGAGGCACTGGCTGAATACGCATATGCTTTTCCCAGAACTATTCTGTCTCTGAGCAGTTTGAAAAAGGCATAATAATTACTGAATAATATTAGAGCTAATGATATCGTCTGATGCCATTTCTCTGAACACATGAGTGAATATAGCTGGTAGAATATCATTGCACCTTCCAGGATTATAAGAATGTTCAATATTCGAAGAGGTTTGTTGAAGAAAAACTGTTAAAAGAAAGGGAAAAAAGAGGGGAACAGGGGTTATTGCAATATCATTCCCATTAATATATTATTAATTCTTTGTAATAATGTTTCTAAAAACATTTCCATTCAATCTTGTTCTAGAGTTCATCTACAGCTTATACTTACATAGAAACGATAATGCGAGACATCTGAGGGAACTGCTACATTATAATGGCCCATGGCCTTATAAACATTTTTACTGTGCTTGACCAAAACTCCTTGTGGCCACATGTACTCTTCTGTCCATCTGCAGGAAACAGAAAAAGAAAGCTATTACAAAAATACATAAAAATGCCATAAAAACTAAATTTCCTTAAAAACAAAGCATTTTGACACAATTTAAGAAAAATATTACATGCAGAATATAAAATTAATTAATTAATTAATTCAATGAGGTAATATTATTTAGCAAAAACAGGTTAAAATCAGTAAGCAACAGAAATCTGTTCCAGTTGTGATTTTTGAAAAAAAAAAAAAAAAAAGAGGCTTGGCTTCAAATTAATTTAACATGCTATACATAAATCTGTTATTAACGGCAACACCCAAGATCAAATGAACAGGTTGAAACATGCAACGAAATGCAGGTATTCTTTTTAGGCTAAGTGCACATCAGACTGTGAACAAGAATTTAAATTAGGCTCTTTTGTAAATGCATTTGGAATCATTCAGCACCTGCTATACTTACATTTTAGTACTAAAAAGAATATTAAACAAAACCCAGCTAAGACACACACAAAAACCTAAACTTATGCCATTTCTGTAACCCCAGGTCAGACGTACATGTGTTGGAGGACGTTTGAGCAGAGGGAAGGGTCAACCTTCTGCCAGCAGCCCAGGTGAGCGGCAGCTTTGTGGAGCAGGTCGCAGTAGCGAGGAGGTAACAGGTGCCGCATCAGAATGACAGAAGTACTGACAGATACCAGGATGAACAGCTCACAGGACCAGCGTTTATCTACATATTGTGTGCTCTATATACAAACAGAAAAATTAAGAAAGAGCCATATGCATGAATGTAAAGCAATTTACTCAAAATATGTATGTCTCAGACAAAACGTGCTGTGCCACGTATAACACACCAGCATACAAATCTATAATATACATAAGCATGTCTTTCGATGTCACAATGCTTCTTTTTGAGGCACATTAGTGTTCAAAAGCTTGGGGTCTTTTTTTAATAAATTAATATTATATTAGTCATATGACATCTGATCAAAAGTGACTCTAAAACTATTTATAATGTTACAAAAGATCTATTTCAAATAAATGCTGTTCTTCTGAATTTTTTATTCATGAAAAAAAACCTGGTTTAACGCATTATGGTGTCCAAAAAAAATATAAAACGACTGTTAATACTGACTGACATTACAACACAGATAATATAAAGAAATGTTTCATGCGCACCAAATCAGCATATTAGAATGATTAATGAAGAAAAAATGTAAAATATTACCGACCCCAAGCCTTTGAACAGTTATAAGCAATGAGCATCATAAGCAAGAACAACTGTGATATAATTGATGATTCATTGTTTTGTAGCAGCTTGCATTAAAAAATGTATTGTCAAAGTTGACAGATGGTCTTTTTAATACAACAAGCTATCACACAATCTCCATTCATAGGAATTTCAACAAAACCCATGAAGCTAAAACCAAAGTTTTGCATTGAGGGCAGATAGAAAGCCGTAAGAATAATATCAGGAAAAATAATTTGCATATTCTGGTTTAAGCACCAAGAATGATTTTACCTACAGCCAGTCTGATCTGAATTTATTGACTCATTACACATGAATCACCTGATCCTCATCAACCAAACTTGTTCTCTCAGTCCACACACTGTATGTGCATTTATGCACAAAAGACCACCTGTCGATGCACTCACCTTGACGAACCAAACAGGTACGAACGCCACGTAGTAGGCGCTGAGCATGGAGCTAACCAACACCTCCTTCATCCTCCAGTTGAAGTCCATCTTCAGGTACTCCACTTCTTTGCGGATGAGGTCAGGAGAGAGACAGCAGGCGTGGGTGGGCATGGGCTGAACACTGTACAGCTGACTGGTGTGCTGCTTCCATGTTTCCTTCAGGACGGACAGATAGTCCCGTCCCCCACGGCCCAAAGCAGCACTGCTCACCTCTTTAGAACTCATGCTGCCAAAAGGGGACATGGATCCAGTCCTCCGGAAGTCACAGCTGAGTCGGAAGAAAGGGATATACATTCCAAACCTGAGGAGGAAAGATAGATGAAATATTACAATATAATATAATTGAATTAATTACAAATATTATAAAACAGATAGCAATGACTTTAAAATTATGCATGACTCAAATCTACTTTAAAATAATTGCACATTTATACACATTTAAATCTATAAACCGGCCAAAACATCAAAGTACTACTCTTATTTATCTATCTATAGATTTTATATAGAATAGAATTTCATGGGGGAAAAGGTCCATTATTCATATCTCACACAGAAGTCACTTTCAAACCAACCAACTTTCTGTTGGCCAACATGGCAAATTTGTGCGACCAACTTGAACCTGATGCAAAATCTGTGAGGGAAATCTTTCACCTTCACAAGAAATTCAAGATCACATGGATTCCTGTTGAAATGACTGGATTTCACCCACGAAATCTCACAAAACAATGGTAAATATGACAACACCTGAAAATATTTGAATCAACAGCAGCGGATGTGTAGATTTATTACTCACGGATAGCAGAGGAAGAGCAGGCTGAGCACGGAATATGACTTGAAGAGATAAATAAGTGAACGACACAGACTCCATCCTGCAAGAGTCAGAACGGCAAAACGTGCCGTCACCAGGAAGACAGAGTGGGGGAAGGACAACTTCCCACTTTGTGATGCCTTTGTAGCAAAGAAGAGAAATAGAATGCACAACTTATTCATTTTTAAAGCTATTAAAATTGAATGAAGCGCTAGGAGATAATGCACTTTACCTCTTTTACAATGGCAGCAATTAGCCTGCGAGCCAGCACTATGATGGTGAACACCAACATATTATAATCAATGAGGTGGAAGTTCTGCAGAGACAAAACAAATTCATCTTATAGAAAAATGAAACTTGGATGCTTCTGTAGAGTTTAATTGAAGACTTATGACATGTGACTCACCAGAGAGGTGTGTGAAGGTGGGTGCGAGGGGGGGTACCACCACACTGTTTTGTAGATGTTGACGTAATGCACGAACAGAGCTGTAAGATGGCACACAAACAGGTGGAGCTCAAACAGGACGTTCCGGTCCACAGAGAGTTCTGGAATCTTACAATGCTTCAGTGGCACCACCGTCTGAGTGGCCAACGGAGGGCTGGACATTCCCGGCCCGGATCCATTCCTGATGACCGCACAGCATGTTATTTTAAACGATTATCATAGCAACAGAACATTAGTTTATTATGTGTACCATTTTGCTCAAACGTGTCCCCACCTGGTTCGTGACCTCACACCTGTCACAGGTGAGCTGGTGGAGTGGTTACCGTTGCCAACGGAACCTGTCTCACTGCTCAGCGGAGAACGACAATATGTCGTTCTATTCGCTCCTCTTCTTCCTCCGGCCATTCCAGATCCACTCTTCTCCCTCTCAATTTTTTTTCACTTCTGCTTGGTTACACTTTAGATTCCTGCAGGAAAACAAATAACACCAAGTTCAAAACACACAAAAAATGGGGTCTTATGTATACTAAATGACTGCTAATGGAGGTTTTGTATTATACGCTAATATTTAATGTTTTTGAAATACAGTAAAAACAGCAATATCATGAAATAATACAATTAAAATTTTCTACTCTATTTTCTAATTTAAAATGTAATTTATTCCTGTGATGGCAAAGCCGAATGTTCAGTAGCCATTTCTCTAGTCTTCAGTGTCACATGATTCTTTGCTGCTCCATGAAACATTTCTTATTATTATCAATGTTGAAAACAGTTGTGCTAGGAATAGGAAGAGTTCAAAATAAATTAAAAAAATTAACATTTTGTCATCTTTTACTCACCCTCATGTTGTCCCAAACCTGTATAAGTTTCTTTCTTATGTTGAACACAAAAGAAGATTTTTTGAAGAATTTTGAAGAATCAAACAGTTGTTGGTCCCCATTGACTTCCATAGTAGGGAAAAAAAATTCAATGGAAGTCAATGGTGACCATCAACTGTTTGATTACCAGCATTATTCAAAATATCTTATTTTATGTTCAACAAACTCAAACAGGTTTGCAACGACCGTGAACGAACGTGAATAAATTATGACAATTTTCATTTTTGGGTGAACTATCCCTTTAATAATTTTGTGGAAACCGTGATTTAGAGATTTTTAGAGAGTTCGAAAGAACATAATTTATTTGAAATGTAAGTCTTTTGTAGCATTGTAAATGTCTTTACAAAAAAAAGTTGCATTTTGAATGCTTGTGTATCATGCATTGTTTATGACTATACTTAAGTGTATGCTTCTATCAGGATATTTATTACCAGATATTATCAGATTCCAATCTTGTCATTGTTTAATTATACAATAAATCACTGGCAAAGTTCATCGTCTAAATTCTAACATGGGTTTTGTGTGTCAATCCCTTTAGTAATTTAATGCTTATTACAGATACATTATTCTACATCTTTGTTTACCATTAATCATTACAGGTTGTTCAGAAGTTCAGAATGTTTGCAATAGCTACTACCATACTCTTGCTATTTCATGCAGAATTCAGGATGAATGCCGTATATGCACAGTATGCAAATTATCTTAGTGGATGGAACATGTGGACAACCAACTACATTTGATATATTAAAAATGTGATGTCTGAACAGGTTTTAAAGAAAATTTGTTTGTTTTTAGATCCTGACCAGTTCTAACATGATTTTACTGTAAGTTACCAACACCACTGTTCATGCAATGAATGAAGCGACTAATTGTATGTTAGTAAACTCTTCCTCAAATGGCTCATATTGTATGTGTAGGCTACTTTCACTTGTGCCTTGAGCTTACTTGAAGGGTTGGTAACTTTTTTTTTTAGATGCATTGTAAAGCCTTTTATGGCAGCAATAGTCAAACCAGTGAAACTTACGGAATCAAACTGGTTTGCATTGAGTGTGACTACATCAATTTTGTAATTTTAGGGCTCATTGCTCAGCCGATTTATCCCCATGCAAAACCAGTCAACTATACAGAACTCCATCACCACTGGTCTCATGCACAGGACACTGATAAAGAAGACCCACATGCATGCAGCACAACTGGCTTGCCAATGCACGTGCCACAATCGGGTCTCACTAAAACAAGCACAAAAAATGCATGTGTTATTGTTAGGGTTTTTTTTTAAGGAATTGGTATCCTGTTTAAGATAGGGAATAATCTTTCCTGATCGCTCTGGTGTTTTGCAGCCCAGCCTTTATTGATTGACAACTTTTGCGGAAGCGTTGCAGTTAAACATGTAGGTTGAAAGACATGTTGTTGTTTTCATTCTGAAACCAAATTGCCTTAAAATGCAACAAACATTTCTCGGGTCTGGATGAATCTTAACGCCCATAAAAACAAATGCATGCTCGATTATAAAACTGCGGCCTAGCACTGTTGCATTTGCACATAATCTAATTTCAAGAAATCGCAGAAAATCTCTTACCACTTTCAACCGAGGAGTTTAGTCCGGATAAGGCGACTGTGAGATTTAGGTTGAAACGCACTCAATACTTAAATACAGACTTAATTACTTGGGATGTAAAGGGTTTGTTTTAATTTCTGACAGTAACGAGGAGAGCTCATTCTGTTGATGTTGTACCGCAGACGGACGCACGCGCAGAGCGCAGGGGGGAGGAGGCTAGCGTGCGTGCTTGCGTGTTCTCTGTGTGTGTGTGTGTGTGTGTGTGTGTGTGTGTGTGTGTGTGTGTGTGTGTGTGTGTGTGTGTGTGAGAGAGAGATCAAAACACACAATGTGGCCAAGCCTCTCAGGCACATACATTACACAAAACCGGTTTGGAAAGATTCGGAAATGCTTTCCATGTTTTAGGCACATTCATTTAACTTATTTTATTGCATAAAATAGACTAACACTGAGTCAAGCCATGACAACAGGCTACTATATTTATTCAGTGCTAGTGCAATAAAACTATTGCCAGGTTTTTAAATATTTATTTTGTTTAGCTATTTGCATTCCACGCATTGCATATTACTAATACAGTCATCCATTTATTCAATCAATAATCTGACCTTATATGCAAAATAATCAAACAAATCTCCTGTATTTGTTCAAAAGTTTATGGTCAGTAATATTTTTAAATGATTATAGAAATTAATATTTTTCTTCAGCAAGAACGCATTCAATTGATCAAAAGTAACTGTCATCACACAACATTTAGAAAAACTCTGTTTCAAATAAATGCAGTTCTTTAAAAAAATATATTTATCAAAACATCCTGAACAAGTAAGCAGCTCACTTGTTTTCAACATTAATAATAATAAGAAACGTTTCTTGAGCACCAAGTCTATGTAGCCTATTAGAATGATGTCTGAAGGATCGTGACTGGAGCATGATGAAAATTCAGCTTTGCCATCGCAGCACTAAATTACATTTGAAAATAGAAAACAGTTGTTTTATATTGTAAATATATTTCACAACATTACAATTTTACTGTATTTTTGATCAGATAAATTCAGCCTCAGTGAGCATATCGTGACTTTAACCCCTTAACTGTCACTCACAGTTTTGAACAAAGACATTATAGTGCACTATCCAAACTTACATTTTTATAATTCATGAATGAAAATATTTTGTAACATGATTTTGATGTATCATTTACATGGTAGTGCAATTTCTGATTTTAAAATGGGTTTCAAAGGATGAATTTTGAGATTTGAAGTTTTCAACTGATATATAATTTCTTATGATTTCTAAAGAGTGATAGAGAAAAAGGCAACTAAGAAGACTTTCTGTGACAAAGGTCAGAACTCCTGTTATGATGTAGATTTTTCAGGTGTCATAAATTAATCTATTACTTTTCCTACATAATTTTTAACAAAAAAAGTGGTACAATACCTATTTAGGAGTCTTAGACCTTTCCAACGATATATGGTTTGTCATGATCAGATTAGAATTTAATTGTAAAATAGTGAAGTAAACGTAGGCGTCCCACAGAGGGGATTAAATATTTGGAAGTTTTTCCTAAATATTCATGAACAAAATATTAAGTATGTGAATTAATCTTTTTTCTATTTATTTTTTTCATGTGTCTTCTTGTTGTGTTTTTGATTCCCTTTGGCGTTTTTTTTCACCTTTCTCTTGGTTGTTATTTGTAATGCTGCTGTTAATTTTTCATTCATATAAAAATCTCTCTTCACTTGTAGACTGGCGTCTGTTGTTGTCCCAGAGGGCGGGTCTTGTTCGCCTGAAGGATCGCTCGGCTGTCCAATCAGAGCGCAGACACCGATGCGCGCCGGAAGAGCGCTGCAGCAGCAGAGCACACGGGACCGAAATGGCGTAGCGCGCAGTCCTCCGCCGCAGCAGCGCAGCGGGGCCAGGCTCACCGAACACCGCAGAGCCTGGCCCCTCGTACTCAACCGACGAGTATGATGGAGGTGACTTTTAGTTCCAGTTCACTCGGTTCGAAACCAGCACGAGATCACCGGAGACGGTAAGTGCACGATGAGTGTTGGCATGTACTACAGGAGCTTGTCTTTGTCTAATCTTTGTGTTGCAGTTTCGCATTCCAGCACTTGCGTCACTCGTTAGATGGTCGTGCATTGTGCAGAAGAGCTGCATGTTATTTGGTTGTATATTAATATTCATTTTCATTGTTCTTTCAAACACTTTGTCCTTTCCTTTCATAAGTCCTATAGAACTAATAACTATATTGTTAAACGAGAATGCAGATTTTAATTAACCTGCTTTGTCTTATCAAAACAGTGCCCTTCATATGTCATATCAAGAAGAAAAAGGAACAGTCTTGAAAGGAACTCATGACCAGGTAGGTCAATTTGTGCAGCAAAAATAACACAAGATACTTCCTTGTAGAAGGGCTGGGTATTGACACTGATTTCACGAATTAATTTGATCCAGATTCACAAGCTTTATTAGATTCTGATTTCAATTCATTTGGACATACTATCAGGTACAGTAGCTGTTATGTACTAATGTTATAAACTAAACAGGGAACCCTGTCATTTGGTACATTTCAATAATATAGGTTAAATGAACAAGTCCAAACTTTTAAATTCAATTGCTGTTTATTTTTTAGCATTAAAACCAACACCAACACAAAAATGTAGTTATACGATAAACACTTCAATTAAATTTAGGTTGATTTATACAAACATTTTAATTGCTTGTAGTACATGGAAGTTGTACTGTTTCTTTCCATGTTTAATATTAAAGATTGTCAAAATAGTATTTATTGTGTTTATTTTGTGATAAATTGTCTCGATTTGAAAGCTAATACTGTTAGGGCTTACTGTGATTTATTGGATGGCGGGAGTGCTACAAATAATGTTTAATGAAGTTTTGTTCATGCATCAACAAAATAGCATAAAATAAAAGATTGATCTTGGGATTTAAAAACTGATCTTGGTTTATTAAAATAAAGATTGATTAAAATCAATATATGTCAACCCAGCCCTACCTCCTTGCCTTGTCTGATCTGTTTCATATGTCCGTTCTGTGCAGATGAGACCATCATGTCTTTGTTCTTCAAACTGCTCTCCATCCCGATAAGTTGACTTTCCTCCAGCGTTATTTCAGGGAAATGTTTGTTCAGCATACCAACTGTCATTGGTCTATGAACATATCATCTCTGCACTTTGGAGACTACAACTGAAGTTGTTTTTATCCATGAAAGAACGATAAGCTCTTCATGTGTTCAAAAAAACACAATTGTGCCACAGTACAGAGCCATCTTCTGGTCATATTTGTTATAAATAAAATCCAGTGTAGTATTTATATGGGTGCAGGTTGTGTTAAAAGTGAAAATGGAAATAGCGGAAGCGCACTTGCTTTGCAGGTAAAACAAATGCACATTTCAAAACTAAGTCATGCAAGCAAGATGATGTAGCTTCATCCAACAGTTTTATTATCTGCAGATTAAGTGCCTAGACACGTTTTTTTAAAAGCTCCTGTCTCTCGATTATCTATTTCCATGGCTTAGCTTTAAACCTACCAGTAAAGCACTACTCGGTCATTTATTTAGTCTTGAAAATGGCTGAAAATTTAATTTCTGAGACAACAAACTGTAGACAGATAGCTGTTCTCTTAATTCAGAACTCATATTGGTGCTTTTGCAAAACCACGAACCATGCTTTCACGTTTTCTATGTACTTGTACTGACAAACCAAGACAGACAGTGGCACACTGACCTGAACATAAGCTTTATAAATTCCACAGTTAAACCTTTCTAGTGGGGGTGGGGCGCTAATGAGATGCAGGAACATAATGAAATATAATTATTTTACTACCTCAGAAGTTACCACAGCTCAGACCCACACAGCGAGCACTCCGATCAAACTATATTCGCATGCTTTTCTCACAGTAATGTAAATAAGTCATTGTCTGTCAGATGGTTTGGAAATCAGTTGGAAGAGAAGTGAGCGCATTTCTTTTCACTTCGTGTATATTATTTTATTAATAGGTTTGGAATATCACACAAATCATATAGAGACCTTGTAGTTCACTGGTTGGCCACTGGCGGCCAAAAGTTTGGAATAATTATGTTTTTCAACTATTTGTAAAATAAGTTAATTTGCATTGATTTGATGAAAAATACAGTAAAACATATAGTAAAAATGTAAAATAACTGTTTTCTATTTGAATATTTTATTTAATGTCATTTATTCCTGTGATGGCAAAGCTACATTTTTTAGCAGACATTACTTGGTGCCACATGATCCTTCATTATTGTTGTTAGTGTTGAAATCAGCTTTAGTTTTGAGACCATGACATATTTTTACAGGATTTGTTGAGTAATAGAAAGTTAATTGAACAGCATTTATTTGAAATAGATTTTTTTAGTAACATTATTGTTTTTACTGTCACTTTTGATCAATTTAATGCATTCTTGCTGAATTAAAGTATTAGTTTCTTTCTTTTTTAAACATACTTATCATAACTTTTACAAGGAAATGTGTCACAGTAATGTAATGTAAAAAAAAAAAAAAATGGTTTTCAATGTTGATAAAAACAAAAAATATTTCTTGAGCACCAAATCAAATCATGTGACACTGGAGCAATCTATGCTGAAAATTTTGCTTTGCCATTACAGGAATAAATTACAATAAAAAACAAATCTATTTTTGATCAAATAAATGCAGCCTTGGTGAGCATAAAATCAAAACCATTAAAAAAAATCAGATTTATTTCAAAGGTTTGGCTGCCAAAATCTATTTGTCCTACATGTTTTCCAAGAGAATATACAGAGTGAAATAAATGTGTCATTTTAATTCAGTAACATTCTCATGGTTCTCATCCTCATTAGGCCTGATGAAAGGCAGTAGACCCTGGTCACAACGTTTTTAAATAGTTGTTAATAGTTTAGTATGTTTTAATGTATCATCTAAAATAGATTATGGCAAGTTGGTCACAGCCTGTGCTCGGTCCTCAGCAACAGTGCACTGTGAACATAGGAATTTAACTTCATCTGTGTTGATAATGTACTCAGTTTTTGTTTCGTTTGTACAGTAGTTTCTATCATATGGATTGGTAGAAATAAAAGTATCATGTACCGAGTATGAATTTTCATGGGAGAAAGAGTAGTGAGGCCTCAGTGTGGGAAATGTGCAATATTTGTTTCTTTCCTTTGTCTTGTTTTGAGATGAATATGTATATTGTACAAACAAGTGACAAGTTGTTCGCAAAAACAACAAAATCACCAATGTCTTCCATTAAATGATGTATAGTTTCATCCGCTTGCTTTAGGGTGGCGGGATTTGTAGTGCCAGCATAAACATGGCCATGCATGTACGGTAGCGATGCTTGCTGAGTTTAATAGTCGTAGTGACATTCAGTATATGCTATAATAAAGTCGTTTAGAAAATAAAATAGGCAGATAATGATTTAGTTAGTAACCACCATGGATGCAGCATCTACATCTTGATCGATTTGATTAAGAGGCGACTAGGCGAGTCATTTTCACTCATGCTGAATTTGTTCGTTTTAGTTTTTAATCGGCAAACACAGTTGTTTATTCACAGGTAATCACTATTAGTTAATAATAATGTGTTGTAGCATGCTGAGGATTAGAAAAATGGCGGTTGGTATTGACGTGCAGCTAGCCATGCTGAAATACATATATATGTTTCATAAGCACTGTGTGAGTTTGTCCTAGTTTGTACTGTGCAAAATTAAGTTCTGGGCCCAAAATAGTTGACTCAGATCAAAACGACAGTCCCTAACGGGCAGAAAATTTGGCTTGGTGGCTTGGAAGAAGTAAAGAGTTTCATTTCATACCTGTTTCAAGATAATTCCTTGGAAACAGTTGATCCTGAAACGTTATTTGGTCTGTAATAATCGGACATAAAGAAGACTAAAGTATTCTCGTCTCGATTAGAAAGGGTAACCTAGAACTGTTTGTATTCATACCTCTAATATTGCATTCTCCATCAGGTAATGTTGTCTCAGACTAGAGCTGTAGGTAGATTATTCTTAGTAGCAGAAACTCTAGATTTTAAAGTAACATGTAGTATATTAAGTGGCATAAAGCAATTATCAAAGCATTGTAATGTAGATAAATACCTCAATGACTGGAATGCAAACTATATTTTTAAATATACTCAAAGATATGCAAGCCATGATGTGTATTAAGTTCAACGTTTAGAAGCAATAATCAGTTTATGCATGAATTATAGTGTCGGAATAGTTCAGTGGTGTTTGTGAAATAGAAATCTGTAGCATATTTGTGACAGTGGTAAGTGTTTTATCCAGAACATCCCATTGCTCATATTTGGTAGTACAGAACTAGCTGTTAACAGCCCCATTATTTGTTGACACCAAATAAATATGTGAAGGTAGCACCAAGGGTCTGACAAATATGAAAGACCTTTTTTATTTTGGACAGGTGGAAGAAAGTTGACCGGTAGTAAATATATGGGCTTATGCCCTTCTATTGACCTTGCATGTTTACATACAAACCATTGTGGAACGCACATAAGCTGTATGTATATTTACAGCTTATTTTCATTAACAGCAATATGAGCAGTGTTCTGGTAGCAGTTTGTGACACTCTGATGATTCATTGTCTCGGTGAATCCTGGGTAAACGATATACCACAATACATTCACAAAATGAAAAAGATCCATTGGGAATTAACTAGTATTTTTTTAATAAGAGTGCAAAAAACGTTTGTTGATGCATGGTAGAAGTGGACAAAAAAATGTTTTGTGCTGCATGCAATAATTAAGCTTTGCTTGAACATATTTATGCAGAAATGTGATAAATCTATGAGTGGACCAATGTTGTGACTTTTTCAAATGCATGAAATCCCAAAGGTTTATCGCTGCTGTAAACTATTCACAGATGTATTCATTAAAAATGTTCCTTTTTTGGATTGAAGTTGAGTATTGTATGACAAAAATGTAACAAGTCTGTGATTCAAGAGGCAAGATACAGTAAGTTTTAGCAAAACTAACAATTGTGAGTTTAAATGGAATCAAATGAGAAGTTCTTTTTCATGTTCAATGCAGATAGTGCAGAACATAAGTTTATATGCCTCTGAATGTGAAACTCTATGCTTAGTCTGATCTATGCACTACAGATGCGCCCCGCATGATTTTGTACAAAAAAAAAAAAAAAAGACATTTTAGCAATAAAAAAAGCAGCATGGTGCCAATCATAAACGTGTTGTGTTTTCTTTCTTCAGTGTTATATTCATCTGGTAGTGCAAGAGAATAGATTAGTCATTTCTTTAATAATACAACAATATACTTTTATTTACGGTTATAAAATTCCTTTCTCAGCACAATGTAAATAAAGAAATACAATAACCAATCTAGTTAGTATTTCACTCATTTTAAACATTTCCAAAGAATGAAACTGTTATTCAAGACATAATATAAAAAAAATATATATATACACTTTATTTAAGCAGTTATAACATAACTATACATATTAAATGCCTGGCATTTCTTTAGTTTACATTGTGTGTGCACAATTTTTCCATCATTCCTTCCAGAATCTTCACCTGCTTCAGCTGAGCTTCTAAATCCTGCTTCAGCTAAAAAGAGGAGAAAGAAAAATTCACAATGTTTCACCCAAATGAGTTGAGTAGCTGTAAAGGCAATCTATAATATAACTGAATAAAATATAATGTTAATCCCCTTCTGTAAAATAAACTAAATATTCATGGCCATAAATACCTCTTTAATATTTTTGTCCATGAGTCGGTGTTTGAAGTTGATTTTGGAGGCTTTAACACATGTGCCACTTCTTAGCATGTAGCTAAAATGTAAAACATTTGTCAAATTTAAAAAAAGATACTTTTTTTTTTTTTGTCCTTCAAATTTTCATTATTAAATGTGATGCAACCATTAGCAAAAAGTTGACTTAAGAATCCATTAAATGAATAGTTCAGCCAAAAATAAAAATGTAGGCCTACATAAAAAAAAAAGAAGAAAATTTACTCACTCTCAGGCCATTCAGACAGTAGATGAGTTTTTCTTCTTCAGAACAGATTCTGAATAATTTAGCAATACATCACTTGCTCACCAGTGGATCATTAGCAGTGAATAGGTGCCGGCATAATAACATTCCAAACAGCTGATAAAAGCATCACAGTAATCCACAAGCAATCCACAGGACTCCAGTCACACAAACTTGCAGTTTTACACTTTACAAGACGTTAATTGATGGACTGGAGTCGTGTGGATTACTGGTAGATTTTTTTATCTGCTGTTTGGACTCTCCTTCTGACAGCACCCTTACTGTACTGCTACATTTTTCAAAATGTGTCCTGAAGAAGAAACAAACTCGTCTACATCTTGGATAGCCTTAGGATGGATATATGTTCAGCAGTTTTTCATTTTGGGTGAACTATTCCTTATAAATAGAAATGCTCTTCTGTTTGTGTGGACATTATATCAAATTACACCCACCAGTTTATCAGCTCTTTTCGTAAAAGGAAGAGGTTTCGTAAAGCAGACATGTGCTCTGGGGTGGAGTGAAGAACCAGGCCAACTGCACCATGGCAACCATCACAGTGAAGTTCTTGGTAGGTCCTACAGACAGAGAAGGCACAGGATGATGGGACATCCAGCACATACACAAGCTGGACATAAGCTGAAGCGGTTGAGATCAACACACAGCAATACTTACGAGAAAGCCAGATGACCATTCAAACTCATCTCCAGCTTTTTGTTTACCCTCACATCCTCAGTAACTTCTTCAAAAGGAAAGATTAAAATGCAGTGGTTATCATCACAACACGTGTTTGGTCTTTGGTGCTTTTTACAAAAGTATTCAAGGCTGCATTCATATTGTCAGAATTTTGAGTCTGCATGCTTTTAAAAGTATTCCGAGAACAACTTACCCAAACAAATGATGCTGTGGAGGCTCTGGACTTCCCCGCAGATCCCGAGAGAGTCTCCAAGCACTGTGTTGCATGTCATACATTGTAGAACACTGCAATTCCTAAAGTCTACCATACAGACTTCTCCGTCCTTCACAGCTCTTAGCTGATCTGCAATTGAGCTAGTCTGTGTCGAGTCACATGGACCGACATCATAAGAGCTTTCGAGAAAACTTCGAGTACTGCTCGACATGATTACATGAACTAGTTTTGTTGTTTTTGTTCACAAAAGTTCAAAAGACGCAACCACGTTCATTCATTTATGAGCTTGCACTTTAGGTGGCGCCCTAAGCAGTTTAATAAAGCCCCGCCTTTGCTGAAGCCTTTAAGCCAATCAAAACCAACGAGACATAAACGCCACTTCCTATTGGATGTAGTGTTGCGTCGTCATGGGCTTCTCAACCAATCATCTAGCGGAAAAGACTGATTTTTGAAAGACGTTATTTTTCAAACGGCAATCCCACCTAAACAAACCGAGCTGTAGATCACAGAGTCGTCAATTTCAGTATAACAGTTATATAAATTATCTGCAGATTTTATATTGAGTTTATCCACAATATGGATCTGGATTCGCTTAAATACGCGGAATTGCAGCGCCTCGCGAAAGAGGTTGGACTGAAAGCAAATATGAAGGTAAATCGCGTTTACTATGGTAAAGCCATGCAGTGCTGTTTACTTAAAGCCATTCTATGTGTAACGTTACTAATAAATGACCTGTATTTTGCATTAGTGAATGTAGATTCGTTAAATATGTTTTAATACGAACGCTGTGTTAATTAAAGTATGGTACGTTAACTTTTCTTTAGATTTTGAGTTAACATTATGTTGTTGGCGTTTTTGCGCCAAATCAAACCTTTCATTTAACGTAGTTAGTTTGTGACTGAACGTTATCTAACGTTACATTTACATTTAGCAGACGCTTTCATGCAAAGCGGCTTACAATCTAATCTACTTTATTAAATGCTCAATACTTATTTGTTTCTAGGCTGAAAAGCTGTTGAAAGCTTTAAAAGAACACTTTTCACAACAACAGCAGACATCTGAAAATGTGAGTATTATTTTTGTGCATTGTCTTCATAAACTTTCTGAAATGGGAAGAGTTGCTATAACAAAATTATATTGCTTTGTCTGCAGGATAATAATGCAGCCACCGCGGACGCGCACGCAGCCGTGGACGAGCAGGGCACGCACACTGCAACGTTTGTGACCGAGCGCCGCGGAAAAGGCCGCACTGCCAAGAGAAAGCTCAGTGGCTCCACACCTGTCACTGCTCAGGTATTCGTGAGCATATGTAGGCTGCAGTTTTACTTTCAGTTTGGACGGTTTCATCTTTTACTTTTAGTTATATCCACATCTTGTTTTGTAATTTAATTTTTTTAATATGTTATATTTAGAATATAGAAAAGCCTGCACAAGAGCAGGGCCGAAGGGGCTCCAAGAGGAGGAAGGTGTCCTCACCCAAGGACACGCAGAAACCAGTTCCACCTGAAACATCTGCTAATGAAGATCCTGTGGAGAAAATTGTAGAATCAGAGGAAACCAATCCAGACTCTGAAGGTGCTCCTGCAGAGCCAAGTGTTAAAGGTTAAAACCGCCTTGATTTTAAATTGCTCACTGAGAGTAATGTCATTAAATAACCTTTTAATCAGGATCTAATAAATGAGATGGATAAGTTACCTTGTGATTTGTTCCTGCACAACGTATGTGGTGTTGAATATTAAAATGTATATATTGCAGGTGTAGGGAGAAGAACAGTGGGTAAAATCCCTCGTCTTGAGGGCCTGATGAAGAGAAAACCTGCACTGCGGCCGACAACTCCTAGTAATAAGATCCTTCTAAGTTTATACACTAAAACAAAATATATTATCCAGTTCCCGTACTATTCAAAAGACAGTTTCTTGTTCTCGTTTAGTTCACCGTTTCACTTGAGAGCATTAAACATGTAACCAAATATTCTTAGCTCTGCCCTTGAGTAATGCATTTGCAAATCACTCTTCCCTAGACTTCAAGAAACTCCATGAGGCTCACTTCAAAAAGATGGAGTCCATCGATTCTTATGTCCAAAGGAAGAACAAACAAATGGAGGTGCTCCGGAATTCTGTCAAGGAGCTGAAGGTAACAATGAGAGTGAAACCCTGGCCTGTCAAATAATAATAACCAGTGTTATTGTCGTTAAAGGGATTGTTCACCCAAAAATGAAAATTGTGTCACTTATTTTTTCACCCTCATGTCGTTCCAAACCTGTATGACTTATTTTGTTCTATGGAACATAAAATAAGTTATTTTGAAGAATGTTGGTAACCAAACTATTTTGGTTTCCATTGACTTCCACTGGAGAAAAAAAATGGAATAACTATTAAAAAAATAAAATAAAACCAAGTTCCACAGAAGAAAATAAGTTTGCAACGACATAAGGATGAGCAAATGTGACAAATATTTACATTTTTAGGTGGACTATCACCTTAAAATTATTGAAACATTTTTTTGTTAGTTGAAATGAAACAAAATATAAATATTAGATGACAACTATATATAGAACTAGACCTGTAGCTGACAAAAAAATCATTAAATATTATTTTAAAAAACCTAAAATAACACTGGTTTGAACAGTGTAGTTTGAGTTCCAAATGTTTTGTTTATTAGTGGTTTATTTATTTATTTTTTGTAATTGTAGACTCTGTCAGAGAAGACGCTGATGAAGCCGGTTGAAACAAAGGTTCAAACTGTAAGTCACCAAACAGCTTGTCATATGATTCATTGTGAATTCACATACATATCTTATCAAGTTGTCAAATAATGTCATTTTTATCAAATTGTGGAAAACAATCTCATATCTTGTTCAAATAGAATTGTAAATTGTGTGAGTCAAACAAGCATGTTCTTTCTAGAACTTTGACCTGAATCATAAGTAAACTTTGGTATTGTCTCCCATTAGAAGGTGCCTGCTAGCAGAGTGTCTCTCTTCAGTCCTGGAGTGCAGGATAAAAAAACATTGGCAGAAAAACGCAGGCTCACTCAGCAGTCTGCCAGCAAGTCTGCTTTGAAGGACAGCACCACCTTCAGGCCAACTATCCTCACCACTAATAAAATCAATGTCCGGTAAATATGGGCTCTAATTCACTTATGTTTATAATACTTTTAGTAGTAAAATTGAGGTGCTAAAGCAAAGCATTGACAATTAAAGTGTTTAAATTGAACATAGTTTATTATAATAGAACCAGTTTTCACAGCTGTACTTAAATGTTGACTGCTGCGTTTCCTTCTTTAGGTTCTCACAAGCCACTCACGATAACGAATACAAGCGTTCACTGGTAAAGACTCCAGCTCGTATGTCTCCTTTCATCCCCCTTACCTCCACTCCAGGGAGGAAATCTGATGTTCCTACCAAACCTGATCTTCTTAAAAGTGTTGGTGCTATCAAAACACCTGGTAAGAGCAATGCCATTACATTGCGCTAATAATTTATCAAAAAGAAAGATTTTATGAAGCATTGGTTTTCATTTTTGTTGTTGTTTTTTTTTTTTTTGCAGGAGTTACTCCATTTGTTTTTAATGGGAACAACAGTGTGTCAGTCACCCCTGGTGTCACCAAGAACACCACATTTGATCTGAAGACCAGTCTCTCTCGTCCACTCACCTACAAACCACACAAAGGTATGTCCACACTCAGACAAAAATATGAATTACATGCCCAGAACTAACATGTTAGGCCAGTGCTTCCTTGAACTGAATTGTATCGGCTTGCTTTTCATTGTCTTCATTTACCTCTGCAGGAAAACTGAAGCCTTTTGGAGCTCAACAGGAGAACACAGCACTTCATAAATCTGTTCACACTGATTCTGGTGTGACTGTTCCTTCACACCAGAAAAACTATAAACAGCACCAAGTTCAAACCAGGTGAGATGCTTATTTTAGTTGTGCATTGATTGGTCACCACTGCTGTTCAATCGTTGTTGTTGTTTTTTCTTTGGGAATACTTTTATTCAGCAAGAATGCAATTAATTGATCAAAAGTAAAAAGTAAGGACTTTTACATTGTTACAAAAATTCTAATTCAAATAAATGCTGTTCTTTTGAACTTTATATTCAAATCTTAAATGTAACAACGTTTCCACAAAAAAAGCAGCACAACTTTTTTCAAAACTAAGAAATTTATTATTAGCAAATTAGCATATTAGAATGTGAAATTGTTACAATTTAAAACCAATATTATTTATTTTACTGTATTTGATCAAATAAATGATCTTTGGTGAGCATAAGAGACTTTGAGAACATGAAAAAAATAAATTAATTTAAAAAACTACCCCAAACCTTTATACATACATATATGCATACATATGAATTTCCTGTCTCATTATCTGAAATGAAACTTCTCCACATTGAATATGTTTTGCCTTTTAATTTCCAGAGAGGAGCGACGTGCCAAGCACACGGAAGACCGAAAACAAAAGAAAGAGAAGATGCTGGGTTCCAGGCGAGGTCTGGTCATCGCCTAACTCCAGTGTTTTTACTGTTTTGTTATCTTAGACTTTCACTGTACATGTTTAGCTTTTGTCTTTTCTATTCGAAACTTTTGTACATATTTTGCTCTTCTGTAAACACTTGTTTTTTTTTGTTGTTTGGTTAATATGCTTAGAATGAGGTGAAGTCATACAACAAAAGCATTCATTTTTAAATCCATATATAGATAAGGATATTATACTTCTTAAATTGTTTTGGTATGTGTCAAAAGGAAGTGTTTGCCCTGATGTATTTTTAGTATGACTTGTTATTTGTACTGGGCTTCAATTGTAAAGACAAAAACCGTAAACTCAAAACATTGGTCACATAAAATGTTTATTTGAACTTGAGCGATATTCATAAATTATCATTTTGTACTTTCTTAAATGTGGTCATTTTGTGTGTGTGTGTGTGTGTGTGTGTGTGTGTGTAAAACATTTCAGCCTTCAAAAAATATGTCCATTGAAGTTTTTATTAATAAATCGGTGTCTGTCTGTCATCCACGATTGCTGAATCTCGCTTAATCCAATTAGATCTCTGGGTTTCTCTTGTAAAGCTCGTATGCAAACTCCTCTGAGTGGGCAAGGTCATTGCACAGACCAATGAAGTCAATCTCCAACTGAAATGGGCCGTCTGCTTTATCCCCCAATGTAAAACCAATACTCTTTACCTAAGAGCACAAACAAGTTTTGATTTGAGGTATGTTACAATGAATCTGCTTCATAATGCTCATAAAAATATAATCTGAGGGAAAAAAAAACAGTTTATCTAGTAATTGATATAAGCATTTAATCTATGAGGAGACAAGAAAGCCATGCTGACCTTATCTAACCAGAGGATATGCTGGCTATCCTGTATTCTTCCCCGGCTGGAAAGGAAAAACTTGGAGAACGGGATCTGTAAAAGTGTTTTACAATTAACAGATAAGAAGTTTGGACTAAATATTACTACCATTCAAGTGTTTGCATTTAAAAAATGTAAAAAAAAAAAAAAGATTGTGATTAATAATAAAATTTATAACAGCATTTATTAGAAACTAAATTAGAAATGCATTTATTAGAATTAAAAAAAAAAAAAAAAAATATATATATATATATATATATATAAACGGATCAATGTTCCTCTGCTGAATAATTAATTTTTTTTTTTTTTAATTCTTACTGACACCAAACTTTTAAACAGTAGAGTAAAACAGATTGATTTGGATGCACTTTCATATGAACTGCAGATGAAGTGTGTTCAAGATGTTCATTCTTGTAAATTTCTTAAGACCTGCCTTGACATCCTGCCAGTAGGGTCCCCCTCTAGTGTAGAGGAAGTAACTGTAGATGTCATCTCTCTGATGAGAAAAGAAGGTCTCTGTAGACACGTTTACCATCCATGGTCTTCCATCTCCCCGAATACGCATATGTAATGTGTTGAAACTTGACCAGTCAAAGTGTTTTTTTCTGTCAAATGAGGCCTGCAAAAGAAAGGAATGTTTTAAAGGTCAAATTACATATTATTGCTCCTTTACTGCTCACTTTAAATGCATGCAAATTTAGGCAAATAACAAACTCTAAAGCTGTGTTTCTCAATACTGCTCCCTTCTAATATCTTATGTAACATGCAACTCAGGAATTAAAGTGTCTCAATGTACTTTATAAATTGTACAATTATAAATTGAAAACACACTACCATTCAAAACTTTTAAGAGTTTTATAACATTTATAACATATTATTACAAGTAGGGGTGGGCGATATATCCTCAAAATTATATCGCGATATTTCAAGAATATTTGCGATAATGATATTTATGACGATTTACAAAAAAATATAGAACAATGTTTTATTGGTGGTTGGTGGACAGGCAGCAGCATTTATTAATGCAAACACAATGAAGGGCATTTTCCATCCTTTTCCAATGAGTTACTGTCATTCACGACAGACTACCTAATTCAAAGTGTAAATCTATTATCATGAGGTGGCAGAAGCAGCATTACAGTGCAATAGTAGTGACCAGTGTTGGGCAAGTTACTTTAAAAAAGTAAAATAGTAACTGAGTTACATGACTTTTTGACGGAAACCCGCAGAAAGTCCTCAGTGCTTCTTTTTGTTGACAGCAGCAGATTTATAAATTATTCTCATTACTAATTTGGGAAGATGCACGTATCACATTGTCACATGCCTTGTCAAAATTCATAAAAGTGTTACTGAGCAACTAATGAGTAACAGTTTCAGTGCAGATTTCCCTCGCGGTTTGGACTTTGAACCCTGGCTAAAAAGAATGCAATTTATGCGTGTCTTAAAAAACATAACGTTCTGCAGTGTATTTAATTGTTAAATGCCATTTTGCGATTTTAATCATTGATATCGCGATATGACACTTTTTTATCATGTAAAAATTTATACCGGTATTATCGTGGACAATATGATATGTTACACATTTTCTGAAATACAAACATTAATTTTAAATTGTAATAATATATATATATATATATATATATATATATTTTTTTTTTAAATCAAAGTCTGGTAGAGCACGAGAGACCTCTTTCAAAAAAATGTAAACTTCTGAATAGTAGTGCAAATCCAAGATTAATCTAAACCCTGTCTAAACCTTGTTTTTCATGCAATTTTTAAAGATCAGGTGGGAGTTTACTAAGCAAAGGAAATACAATTTTAAATGGAATAAGTCATTATATTACAGTTTCATCGACACTTTCCCATAATATTTTAAAATAAGCTCTTAATACCTGCTGTACAAATAAATTGGCTATCAATGTCTTGTACAAAGATTAGTCATTAACCCATGCAGAAATAAGAAAAGTGCATAAGAGGTCTAAAAGATGATGACAAGGAACTGAATAATGGATCAGATGGAGAGATGTTGGATCTCGGTACTGACCAGCGGTTGTTTGGAGCGCAGAGTGCAGTATCCACTGTATCGAGTCTCTCCATCACGGGGAGGTGTGGAGCACAAGGTCCCGTACAGCAAACACGAGATGTTGTTCTTGCCCAGTTTGATGTATGCCTCACTACGACCCCCAATCTCCTGATCGGATGACACCACCCACTGATTGAGACTCTCCGGTCCACGGAACTCCCACTGGACACGTGTTTGTTCCAGCATGTGATCTATTAACGGCCTTCCTTCAGGTCCAGTCCAGCGCTGGACAAACTCATCCTTCAACAACCCAATGTGCTTCTTGACACCCTCCACACCTTTGGAGAAATCGAATTGTATCTTTTGCCAGGGCCAGCGGGTGTCTGGAGGCTGGCCTGGTCTGCGGTAATCACGCTCATGGATGCTTCTGGTGCTCAGTATAACTGAGTATCTCAAGGTAGATGGCAATAACAGAGTCTGTCTGTGAATGACACCATAAACTCCAAACAGAGTTTTTAATGTTGTCTTTGACACAGCCATTTGCTAGTAGTAGCTCTTCCGATCAGATCAGGCATTCAGTAGAATCCTGAAAAAAATGAAAACATATTAGGTGAAATACCTTTTTTTAATTTACCATCATATATCATGTCGGTTGATCTTCTGAATTCTAATGTTTTCACTAATCCAATTCACTAATTACAATTTCACCTTCCAGTTAGGCTCATCAACCATAACTCCTTCAAAAACAGCCAGAAACTTTGGAGTTGTGATTGATGATAAGCTGAATTTCTCAGACCACATTGCTAAAACTGTAGCAATGTGGAAAAAATGAAAAAAATCCTGCAGATTTGCTTTATTCAATTTTAGGAAGATCAGGCCCGGAACATGCAACACAACTCCTTGTTCAAGCTCTTGTTCTGTCCAGACTGGACTACTGCAATGCTCTCTTGTCAGGTCTTCCAGCCAACTCCATCAAACCTCTACAATTAATCCAAAATGCCGCTGCAAGATTATTCTTTAATGAGCCGAAAAGAACGCACGTCACACCTCTGTTCATCAATTTACACTGGCTACCAATAGCTGCTCGCATTAAAATTCAAGGCATTAATGTTTGCCTACAAAACCACCTCTGGCTCTGCACCCCTTTACCTAAATTCAGTACTTCATACCTATGTGCCCTCTAGAAGCTTGCGTTCTGCAAGTGAACGATGCATTATTGTGACATCCCCAAGAGGCACAAAATCACTTTCACTGACTTTTTCATTAACTGTTCCCACCTGGTGGAATGACCTGACCAACTCAATCTGAGCAGCTGAATCCTTAGCCAGCTTTAAGAAACGGCTAAAAACACATCTCTTCCATCTTTATTTGACCCTCTAACTCTAGCACTCTCTATTCTAATTCTATTTTATCTATCTGTCTTCTTTTTATTTAAAAAAACACACACACTTGACTCTCTATCAATTGCATATTTATTCTCTAACTGCTAGCTTTTCTCAAAAAACTAACACTAGCTCTCTTTTTTTCTATTCTATTTACTTGTTTCTTTAAAAAACAAAAACAAAAAAACACTAGGTTACTTTTTTCTATATTCTATCTACTCGGTTGCTTAAAATAAATAAATAAATAATTAATTAAAACGTGCTACGTGTACTGCGTTAGGCTAACCGAGACTTGTCAAAGCACTTGCATGTTGTTGCTCTTTTGTTTGTTTTGATTGCTTCTATTGTCCTCATTTGTAAATTGCTTTGGATTAAAGCATCTGCTAAATGACTAAATGTAAATGTAATGTAATCCAAGTCCAAATCTCTGTCGTCTAAAGCAGGGGTTTACGCTGCACGGTAGAATAAGAATTTAACGGCGGTATTTCTACAAATATTCTGTTCCAGATTAATAATCCTAAATAGCAAGAAAAAATTATTGAAAACTTCAGTTGCTCTGTGGCTGGGGTTTTCAGTTTTTTAGGTACCACAGACCTCCAAATATAATTGTTCTCTTGCATCCTCATCCCAAAATTTAAAAGGCATCTATATAGCTTCTAAATGTCTGTATAGTCAAAAATAACTAGATAAATAGTACAAGACAGATTAAAATAATTGTGAAAACAAAACTTGGATTAAAATAAATAAGTAAATAATAAAAATTGATTAAAATAAATAAATGATAAATGATAAAAATTATATTTAAATAAATGAAAAACAGTATAGTACTAAAGTAAATGAAAAAAATATATGTAGAACTGTAACTTTATAAACAGTAAATATTTTACAAATAATATTTTTAATTGGTTCACGGTATATCAATTTTAATTAGGATTAATTGGGTCTTTATACATTAAACTATATGGCTGCATTTTAAATTTTAGTTTGCGATCAAAAGACTGAAACCCACAACGGTACATAACACATGTGGGGGGAAAAAAGCCCTGAATATCTCACAGCCTTCTCTTTTTGTTGCCAACACTTAGACGTTAACTTGATGTTGACTTTGATGAGCAATAGGAATAAATCTCATTTGACTTTACATGACATTCACAAGTCAACACATAAGAGCCACTGCGTGATTAGGTGTCTTAATGACAGTTACATGTTACAGCTATGTTAAAACACCGAGTATAATCATAGTTAAAAATACATAAATGAACGAATAAACATAACATTTGGCTTAAAAAGCAACTACGTCTTACTACTCATTTTGACACTCAAACATGCCATTACGGTCCGTCATATATCTGTCCTTACCTGAAACAAGCACGCGATCTTATGGTCCTACCGACAACAAATATCTCTCGCAGTTGATTCCCGCGCCCATCACATTTAGCTATTAGCAAATATCCTTATAATTTTCGCCAACTGTATGTAAACAGATAATTATTAGATACGGCGCATTTCTGATCCTGTTTGTGTAGCCAATGGGGGCGACGTGTGCGCATGCGTAGTGCAGCTCTAGCGCCTTTGTGTGGAGGAGTGCGGCGCTGCTGTTTAAACACACACACAGGCGAGCCAGGCAGCTAACCATGGTGAATGTAAAGAAACGGAAAGGTCGGGTCGTGATTGACTCTGACTCGGAGGATAGTGCAAGCGATGATAATTTGGATCAGGTAGGAATATCATTCATGTGAATGTGATCCAAAAACCTCGCTGTTTACCGATCTCTGAGGCACTAAGGTGTCTGAACTGTATGTGTATGTTGAAGTCCCATGCTAAGTGATGTGGGAAAGCTAGCTGGTTAGCAGGGGCCTGTTTTGTGGCGTCGTGTTGGTTTTGAGACAATTACACCTGAATTTGACATATTTAACGTGCTTAACATTGCTGCCTGCAGCACGCGGGTAATTCGGCTTTATAAAAGTGGCCGCGTGCGTTTAGAACCTTTTCTACTTCATGACGTCACAGCGCCGCGGCTAAACTTCTATTTCGGTTGTAGCTATAGAAATATGACGAGAGACTAGAGCGGACCGAAGGTTCTAAAACACGTCCCAGAAAGCAGCTTTTTAATTGGGCAGTTAAAAGTCACATGATACATGAAAAAAAAAAATAATAATAATAATATGGGGACATGTTCAATAATAAAATGTACTGATGTGCTGAAAACGGCTAATGGCCATTTGGCCATAGTTTTTTTCCCCCTTTAAAGTTGCTTTCTTTAAAGTTTTAAACATTCCGTTAGACAAAGAATAAATAATAATTTGATTTGTGCTGATTTAAGCAAAATTAAAATGTTTTAATGTTGGGATGAATGTATACCAGGTATCAGAGCTGACAGTTTTGCAGTTCAGTAGTAGAATTTGCGTTTTGTTTTGTTTTGTTTAGACATATTCAATTTTGAATTAATCAAAAATAACAAGGAATAATTGAAAATATCAGTTGCTTTGTGACAGGGATTTTCAATCTTTTAGCCAAGGATCACAAAATACGATCTTGTGTGTGAGGGACCCCATCCTAAAATTGAAAATGCATCTGTATAGTTTCTTGTATAAAGTTACTTTGTAAATAAATAAACAAACACGTACATAAATAAATAGACTTATACTTTGAAAAATATTTGGCTTTTTTTAAAGTTACATTATTGCATTATTTTCTTCTACCTATAGTATTGTACTGTTTATATTTGTCTATTTATGTTTATTTTAATGATTTTCTATTTATTATAATCTATTATAATATTTGATCAATAATTTTAAATGAAATTATGTATTTTTTTTATTTCAATTTGATTTACTTACTTTTATAGTCTGTAATTTGTATATTTTCATTCTGTTATTTATGTAGTGTTACATTTTTACACAGTTTTTCGTTAAAATTTCCCACAGACACCCTAGCACTCCCTTGTGCCCTCCTGGGGTCCCCAGGCCCCATTTTGAAAATCCCTACTCTATGGTGAACAAATGAATTTGAACCATGATACGCCCCCTATAGGCAGCTCTCCCTAGGATATGTCTCAACAACCTGTGCATTTCATTTTCTTTTCAATGGTGTTGACAATTTACAGAGCTAGCCAGCTAGCAGACAAACAGAGCACAGCACAAACACCAGCAGCAGTATGATTACTGACACCTATATAGAAATTCAAGTACTTTTTCAATTTCATGCACTGGATATTGCATGCATATAATATGCTGATAAGTTCAAAAGTGAAAAACTGAAATGTTATGAATACTAACTAAATGTTATGAGTACCATTTCCCTCAAACAGATCATAATTGAACTATAAACCCCATGCTCAGTGGAGTTTGACATCTGCCTGTGCATTAGACTCTATTTATCCATATAGTACAGATCAGTTACCGGGGAGCAGTTGGGGGTTCGGTGCCTTGCTCAAGGGCACCTCAGTCATGGTATTGAGGGTGGAGAGAGCGCTGTACATTCACTCCTCCACACCTACAATCCCTGCCGGTACTGAGACTTGAACCCGTGACCTTTTGTTTACGAGTCCAACTCTCTAACTATGGATAGAGAGTCGAACTTGTAACCCGAAGGTCAAGGGTTCGAGTCTCAGGTCCGGTGGGGGGAGTGAATAACCAGGGCTCTCTCCACCTTCGATACCACGACTGAGGTGAGACCTTTGAGCAAGGCACCCCAACTGCTCCCTGGGCGCCGCAGAATTGGCTGCCCGCTGCTCCAGGTGTGTGTTCACAGTGTGTGTGTGTTCACTACTGTTTGTGTGCAACTTGGATGGGTTAAATGCAGAGCACAAATTCTGAGTATGGGTCACCATACTTGGCCACACGTCACTTCACTTTCACTTTCACTAGTAGCTTGTTATGAAGACTGTTGGATCATAGCTATCCCAAATGCCTCTGTGTTATGTGTTCTAGTACTTCAGGATAAAATTAGCACATAAGCAGACACCCTGACAGGCACACTCACATATCACTATTCAGGTTCATTAAAATAATAGTACAACTGCTTTTGTTCTTCATAATAGCTGTACAGCATTATTTCTGCCGCCACACCTGCACTACAAGTTTTAAACATGAAGCAACATTTTGTGGAGGAGGATAGGTTCCATTATGACAGCTTGAGCATTTTCTTGTTTTTTAATGAACAGCAAAAAAAGAGGATTCACCAAGTACAAAAAATATAAATTGGTGCTTGAAAAAAATTGTAACTGTCAATCTTCCTCTGCTTTTTGCAGGAGCTGCTGTCTCTTGCCAAGAGAAAGCGTGTGGATTCAGATGAACAGGAAGAGCCTGTTAATAAACCTGCCGCCTCCACAGACTCTGAGACATCAGACAGCGATGATGAGGTATAAAGCCTTTCTATTATTATTAAATGTTGGTGCTGATTTTTTTTTTGGATGTTCTCTGTGCAATTAAACATTTTGGATATTCAATACATTTGCTTGAACTGTCTAGAAATATCAATCAGAAAGTTCAGAGTTGGGGAAACACAGTTGTTCATACTCATCACAAGTGGCCTGTTTTATCTGATGTAATTTTATCACTTCACAAATGAAGGGACTAGGCACAGTTTTGCTGCATTACTTACTTTTCAATCCAGTGGTTTACCTCAGGACTAATGGCATTCTAGGATGTCTGCTAAATCATTACATCAGCACCTTACCATCAGTGTGTCCGTAAATGCTATAAGGGATAGTTCACCCAAAAATGAAAATTCTGTCATTAATTACTCATCCTCATGTCGTTCCAAACCCGTAAGACCTTCGTTCGTCTTCGGAACACAAATTAAGATATTTTTGATGCTTTCCGAGAGCTCTCTGACCGCCCCATAGACAGCAAGGATCAAGGCTCTGAAACGTAGCAAGGAGATTTTTAAAATAATCCATGTGACATCAGTAGTTCAATCATAATTTTACAAAGCTACGAGAATACTTTTTGTACGCAAAGAAAACAAAAATAACAACTTTATTCAACAATTTGTCTCTTCCGCATCATCCCATAGTACCATTTTGGAGAGTATCACATACGTAAACAATGTATGTATGTGGTAGGGCTGGGCGATATAGCAAAAAATTTAAATCTAAATTTTTTGTTTTGTTTTTACGATTTTTAAGTAGTCAACTTTAAATGTATCTACAACATGATTCAAGTAATTTTTTCTTTATTAGTCCTCTAGTTTAAGAAATTCTACATGATGTAAATCACTTGTTAAATATCTTTGCAGAAAAGATGCATGAACTACAACTACATCTTGTACAAACTTGTCTTATACATACGTTCCGAAATAATAAGAGGAAAATGCTTTGAAAAATCTCAAAAGTCAAGGTAATTCAAATTCAAAATGACTGAAGTTATAACACCAGTAGACTATTATTAACTATAAATGTTCTGTAAAAATAACAGCAACTTTCAGCCTGTCACCATGATGCAAACATGAAATATCAGACATACAGTAGTAGTAAAAGTTTTTTTTTTAATTTGCTTGTGCTGCTTTTCCATAGTTTTTTTCTATGTAAACATGAACGCGTTTGACTGTTGAGCTCGCGTCTCTTGCAGCGTCTCATGCATGAAACGTCAGTCTAAAAACGCGGCGCTCAAGTTAAAAGAAGTTCACTCCCATCTTCTTGCATGTTTTTCCTATTCCACTACCCACATCGCATCTTTGTCAACACAAAAGCGCATTCTGTGTGAATGGCAGTTAGCGATATGAGTGGGTCACATGTCAGCGGTTAATCATGTGCGCTGACATGCGGTTGGATCATTCTTATCTCTTTACTGTTATCATTGGCATATTGTCAAAATGTCTAATTTTAACGTTTGGTAATATTTCTATTCAAAATCCTGATTCCTCGATTTATAAAAATAAAATTGTGGAAAAACATTCACTTCGAATTAATTGCTAAAATCAGAAAAATCATCCCTAGTATGCAGATATGTTGTTTGTTCAGATCAAATATTCTGCTGACACAGAACAGCATACGTTGTTTACGTATGTGATACTCTCCAAAATTGCGCTATAGGGTGACGCGGAGGAGACGAATGTTTGAATAAAGTCGTTATTTTTGTTTTCTTTGCACAGAAAAAGTATTCTTGTATCTTCATAAAATTACGGTTGAACCAATTATGTAACATGGATTATTTTAACAATCTCCTTGCTATGTTTCTGAGCCTTGATCATGTAAGGATCATTGCTGTCTATGGAGGGTCAGAGATCTCGGAATTTATCAAAAATATCTTAATTTGTGTTCCGAAGATGAACGAAGGTCTTAAAGGTTTGGAACGACATGAGGGTAATTATTGACAAAATTTTTGTTTTTGGATGAACTATCCCTTTAATGTAAATGTAAATGCACCTGAGTAGGTGCTATATTTGAATTTTAAAGTCAAGAAGTAAGTTCAAAAGTGTTCTATATAGTATCAATATGGGTAGTAGGGATGTCAATTTTCAATCATTTCCATGATCGGTGGTCTTTAAAATTAACGATCAATTAATCGTTAACCTTAAAGGTACACCAATCGATTTTTGCCAAACGATGTTGATATTTGAAAGCACCAAAACAAACACGCCCATAGCCCAATAGGACCTCACCCCTATTTTGATATCTCCGTCCCACACGTATGTACACAACCCGGGCGTAATGACGATCGCAGAAACAAGCGAAGATGACACACGAGCATATTCAAACAAAAGCCAACACAGATAAGTTGTGTGAAACAAAGCAAAATCAACATTACTCGCGTATCAAAAAGAAACAACGCAACCTTGGTGTCCGATTCGAGTCCTTCCCGCTCCTTGAATTCTCTCCACCGCTCGAAAGCTGCTCCGATATTTATGCGGGTCCTACCTCTTGCCTGATCGTAACTCATCTTTTTAACGTTTTTTTCCTCCGATATTTTCCTCTACCTCTACCTCTTCCCTTTTTTTTTTTTTTTTTTTTTTTTTTTTGTAAATCTTCCAGTTCTCTCTAATCTATAGTGCTAATATCTGTCCTGTACGCTCAAATTGAGTGCTGTATCATTACAAGACATGCCCCTTACTGATGATTGGCTGCAAGTGTGTTTTGGGACATAGTCCGACACTGCTGTCAAAAGCGTTTTTCAAAAATTGCTTAGTGCACCTTTAATACTGCAAAATGCATCTGTTGCAGTGGCATATAGTAACCGGCATAACAGATTGTGCAAATGCCACTCAAAACGCCAGCTTCCACACCCGAGTGAAAGGGGGTTTAGTTTAAATAAAAGGCTAGTAGCAGCCGGAGTGTAAAACAAATAGATGTGATTATGAGAATTTGATAAAATGAACAGAGAGCGCCGTAGTTATGTTTGGGATTATTTTACTTTGTTGGGTGTTTCGTATCCTGTCACGGAGACCGCTGAATGTGCCTCTTTAAATGGTTTCATGGTGCTTGTTGTTGTATTTTAAAACACAATCGTAATGTTTGCAATTGACATTATCAGCATTTAAAATAAAATGATCCCAAATGTTACTACGGCACGTGGGGCTGTGCCGTGTGGTCAGTGAACTGCTTTCTCTGGCGGTGCTACTGCAAAACGCTAATGCTCATATGAAAATTTTTTATGTAAGTATTATGATACAAGTGAGGTACAAAGCTTTGTTTATAAGAGAAATAATTGGTTAGCAGGCAAATGTTACATCGTGACCATGCTTTTGGATTCATGCTGTTCAAGCCTATATATGCGGCTTTGTTTCGGTTTTGCGGGTTGGTCATGAATTTCCACGAATTTAATAATATTAATTGTTTCTTTTCCCAAATCCTTACCGTCTCACCCTGTAATTTCACAGGTTTAGGGATTTTCTTGTCACTTGTTTTAATCCCTGCTTTCGCATCTCTTACTGTGGTAAACATGCAGGGGGAAATGAAAGATTTTGTGGCCATGATTAAGAATTTGTTCCTACAATTTATTAATTCGTTCCCTCATTTTAATTGAATCATGGATTATCTAGGGAACAATTTAATGAAACAGACCATGGCCACAAATGAATAAATTGTAGGAAAGTATTATATATTAGGGCTGGTAAGCGATTCAAATTTTTAATATAATTAATTACATTAGTTAATCGCACATCAAATTTGGCTGAGAAATTATTCCAAAAAGATAATTTAAAGTCATTGTTGTGTAAAGCATCAAACAGACATTACAAAAAGTAGCTTCAGCAAGAAATATTTTTCTTGATTAAAATTTATTACATATACTCTTTTGGACCATGAGGGAGAGTAATTGATGACAATTGTCATTTTTGCGTGGGTGATCTATACCTTTAATAATTTATTTTATTAATTTTATTATTACCGTATTGACAATTTTTTTTTCTTGGAAATATATCTGAAAAAACATGGTCGTCTTATATTCAGGGTCTAGACTTTGACATGTCAATAATTCACCCACAACAATAGGTAGCACCAAAAAACGCATAAAACGAGTGTGCCATGAAATATGTAATGTAATGTGTGTTGTAAACTTCGCGAGTAAGAACAGAAGAAAAAGAAAAGCTTACAGCGGTGAACGAGTCGTGACTGTCATGTTAGCCTGATGTGACCAAACTTCCTCTGTAAGTGATTTTAAAACATAAAACAGTACCCAGATTTGAAGACTACAATAAGATTTCACTTCTACTGTTAATAAAATTTTGGTAGGCTACTATGAAATGGATAGCCTATATAATTCAGATGGGCTACCTGTTATTTTTATGGTATATCAAAAAGTGTATATTTTTCAATCTTATTGTTGGTACATTTTACCAGTAGTTACCGTACTTTCAAAACAAAAATTAAAATAGGAAAAACATGCAATATGAAAATAATTTAAGAAAAACTTTTACAGAGAGAGAGAGGAAAAAAAACAACAAAAAAAACACAAGATTTTGTTTTCAAAAAGCCTTTTTCCAAAAGGTACATCTGGAAAAAGGGGGGTCGTCTTATAATCAGGGTCGTCTTATATTCGGGTCAATACGGTACTATGGAAATATGGAATAATTTTTTTTAATAAAATGATACTCTAAATAATAAACTAAAACTGCCAGTAGGTGGTGGTAAATGTCTTAATGATTAAGTCATCGAGTCATTTATTCATTCATTTGATTCGTTCAAATGGCTAATGCATTCAAGAGTGAAGTAAATGGTTCTTTATGAACGGTCCATTGAATCATTAGGCTTGTTCGACTTGAAGCGGATTATCACCATCAGACCGATTGGTATGTGACGTCAAAGTACTGCAAGAGCTATTGAGAGCAGACGGCTCCTTATGCTTTTGAATTGCTCTCGCAGTACTTTGATGTCATATACTGATCGGTCAGTGCAGCGCCGCTTCAAATCCAACAAGCTAATGGCAAATGGTTCAACAAGCAAAATGGTTCACCCAATTCGTTCAAAACGTGCATTAAGAAATGAAATGCCACTGTGTGAAATATTTTTGTTGGCAAAATTGAGCAAAACAGACAACACTGTGTCTAAAATAACACAATATTAAGTGAAGTGAAGTGAAATATGGCCAAGTATGGTGACCACACACACACCGTGAGCACACACTCGGAGCAATAAGCAGCCATTTATGCTGCGTTGCAGAGTTGGGAGTTCGGTGCCTTGCTCAAGGGCACCTCAGTCGTGGTATTGAGGGTGGAGAGAGAGCGCTGTATATTCACTACCCCCACCTACAATCCCTGCCGGCCCGAGACTCAAACTCACAACCTTTGGATTATGAGTCTGACTCTCTAACCATCAGACCACGACTTCCCACAATATTAACTTCTTACTTACTGAACTGTTGTATAAGATCAGTATCACATTTGCACTCGTGTGATATTGCACTTAGCCTATTGCTCGTGTGATATTGCTTAACTATATTATGTAAATATGAGACAACTCAAACAGGCATCTTGAATTTTAGGGACATTCTAACTAAATTCTCCAGGATCCATCACGCAGTGAGTTGTTGCCCTGCCTTATATTTGTCATCACTCAACTGTATGAAATGTCAGATAACCCACATAGGTCTGGGGCGGGGCAAGTGCCATTGTTATTAAATGCGTTAGTCATTTTAACGCGTTATTTTTCACCGTAATTTATATATATATATATATATATAAAAAACTAGCTTTTCTGACCATTTATAAAAAATGTCATTTGCTTTGGAATATAGGAAGAAAACATGGAGATATGAGAAAAGAGAAGGAGTGTTCCTGCTTGTGTCCCACAGCCCTGTCAAAGCGCAGAGCCCGATATGAAACAATTATCTGGGGAAACATGACTTACTAAATTTCTATTTCTTTCCATGTTGAAGGACTTTGTTTTGTTTCTATTTTAATGAACTTTTAAAGATTGGATCACATTAAAAGTGTAATTATTTTCGTAAGACCCAGCCCTGTCATCGTTACTCACAGCAACTTGCACATGTTTTGCGCATGAGCCACAAGCATCCCAAAATTAAATTGCTTAATCGACCATCGATAGCTTTAATCGATTACATCTCTTACGGACAATTAATCAATTGTCGATTAATTGTTGACATCCCTAATGGGTAGTATGAATGAAATTCCGATATATGCCATGTTTTTATTGTCACATGACCTATCAGCATCAGTTGCGTCGTTTCACTGGCATTCATAAATTCTCTCCCGTGGCCTCATGGGATAGTGTTTAGGCCCTTTCGCACCGCAGGAACCTTTTCATAGTACCGGAACTAATTGTGGAACTACCCACTTTTTGGCGTGTTCGCACTGCGGGAACTAGGAACTGTTTTAGTTCCCGGAACTCGTTTGGAGGAACTAAATTAGCTCCTACTTCAGAGTAGGGTCTAAAACAGTTCCAGAGGAACTATCGTGACGCAAGTGTACGCTGATTGGCTAAACGCGTACGAAAACGCCCTCACCCGCCATGATTTAAAACGCCGTGTAAACACATACTGTGTAAACATCGCATCAACTTATATATTTTTTTTTAAGAATGGAGAACAGCGATAGATGGACGGACGCTTAAGTGCAGGCACTTTTGAACATTTTGGACTCCTTTCCGATCTTCAATCGCTTGACGTATAGCCTAAGTTACGACGACATTCCATGTCCATTATTGTGAACCCCGCGAGACACAACAAAAACAGAGCTCGTCCCAGTACTTTAGTACTGTACTTTTAGTTCTGGAACTAAAGCGGTGCGAAAGGGGCTTTTGTGTCCATCGAATATGCACTTCAGAATCATGCCGGAAATAGTTAGTCATCTGGGTGGGTTGTGACTAGAAGGGATACAGGTCCGACCGGAAATGAACAATGAAATTAATTTTCTACCTATTAGATTGTTTTATTAATTATGTGTTTTGTTTAATTAATTGTTATTTATGTGTTTGAACGCGTGTTATAATTCTGGAAACATTTTAAAATATGGGTTCAATTTGTTATCTTTAGTTAGCTAACAATAATTTTCATGAACTTACAGTGAACAGTCATTTTTTACAGAATTTATAAATCTAGGTTAATGTTAATTTAGAAATATACTATTGTTTGTTGTAGGGCTGTGCAATTAATGGAAAAACAGTTTCGATTTCGGCCTCCAACGATTATGAAAATACAATAATCAAGATAAAACGATTATTGCACCCCATTCCGCCCCCTTTCAAGCGGTGTGCTTTCGCTCCTCCATAAAAGCCCAATTTCACATGCAAATCAGTAAAATGATGTTACGTGACTTTTGCAAAATGGGATGTGATTGATTTACTGAAGTGTATTAGATTCATTCATGTTTTTAAAAGCACTAAAGAGAACTTGTTCTGTTCCTCAGGAGGATATCTGTGCCTGTGCTCAGAGACGGAACAGAACACAGACATGTGAAGTCAACTTTAGAGCAAGCTGCGTGCTTAAACACTCAGATACGTGTCAAAATATAAAAAAATGTTAAAAAGTCAAAATTTAGGAAAAGGGGCACAGAGCCAGTGGTTGGTTGGCAGTGCAAATTGATAAACAGAGGTGTGACGTGCATTCTTTTCGGCTCATTAAAAATTTATCTTGCTGCCGCATTCTGGATTAATTATAAAGGTTTGATAGAACTGGCTGGAAGACCTGCCAAGAGAGCATTGCAATAGTCCAGCCTGGACAGAACAAGAGCTTGAAGGTGTTGTGAAGCGTGTTCTGAAAGAAAGGCCCTGATCTTCTTGATGTTGAATAAAGCAAATATGCAGGACCGGGCAGTTTTTAGCAATGTGGTCTGAGAAAGTCAGCTGATCATCAATCATAACTTCCAAGGTTTCTGGTTGTTTTTGAAGGAGTTATGGCTGATGTGCCTAACTGGATGGTGAAATTGTGATGAAACGATGCGTTTGATGGAACGACAAGCAGTTCTGTCTTGGCAAGGTTGAGTTGAAGGTGATAGTCTTTCATCCAGCAAGAAATGTCTGATAGACAAGCTGAGATGCGAGCAGCTATCGTTGAATCATCAGGATGGAATGAGAGGTAGAGTTGAGTGTTATCAGCATAGCAATGATATGACAGAACCTAGTGATGCCATGTAGACAGAGAAGGGAAGTGGTCCAAGAGCTGAGCCCTGAGGCACCCCAGCAGTTAGATATTGCGACTTGGACACCTCACCCCTCCAAGATACCTTGAGGGACCTATCTGAGAGGTATCAGTGCCCTGCCCGACGGGCTAACTTAAATACAGGGCTCCCGCGGGTCCTTAAAAACTCTCAATTTACTTGTATAAAATTTATGGCCATAAAAAGTTTTAAATACGTTAAATGGTATAAGGAAAGTCTTAATTACAATTTCAAGAGGTCTTACAGTTGGGGACGGAAAGATAAGAACCGCGATACAGCTGGATTAAACATCAAAAGGCAATGATGTCATTGAATAAATATGAGCGTTGCACATTTCAAAGTCAAAATGCGGCGCAGATGTCTTTGTGTCTCTGAAGGGAACCATCTGTCCTCAGAAACGTGTCTTTGGCGTTTTTCATTTCGTCTTGCCTATAAAATGCCTGATAAAGCACCGTATATGAGCACGGTGCTGCTTTGTGAACAGCCATCACCGGAGAAGTAGTCTCACGGAGCGAGACCTTCAGAATGATAAGCGCTTGTTGTCACAGTTGTAAACACTTTTGGCTTTCTTCTTTCGTGAGGGGGTTTGGTGTCACAGCATATTTGTTTCCAGGTGGAACGTTAAAGAATGCGACACACACGTCTCCCGGAAATCCTGTATAATTTAATTTATCTGATGACGACTTCGAAACTCCTGAAGTGTTTCCACTTTTTTGTGCCATATGCATCAGACGTTTAGCCAACTGTCTGTGGTTGTGACGTCTGAGCCTGAGACTACCGGAGAAGCCGCTATATTTGCTTCTAAAGCAGAGAGTGAATTTGCATTTCCAGTGTGCCTATCTTATGTTCAGATCAATGCGAATATCGACCCATGTTTTTATGCAGAAAACATAGAGTTGCAAATGTGAAAGAAGTTAATGTGCCTTCTAAAAACCTAAACATTAAGACAGTAATATTTATGTTTTAAATTAATATAATAATATGTTTGACTTGTCCCTTTTCATAAGAATGGTTTAAAAGCTGAAAGACTGTCGAGGAGGTTGTACTGTGTGAGAAAGGCAGAGATTTGGTTGAACACAGCTCATTCAAGTGTTTTTGCAATGGAAAGAATAAGGGAAACCGGTCTGTAGTGTTCTAAAAGAGATGGATTAAGGGTGAGTTTCTTAAGTAGTGGGGTTATACGAGCCTGTCTAAAGGGAGCGGAAAACACCAGTGTGAAGGGATGTGTTAATGATGTGAGTGAGTGCAGGTACAACTGCAGGAGGAATGGCTTGAAGGAGATGAGATGGAATAGGATCAAGCGGACAAGTAGTGGGATGATTAGAAAGGATGAGTTTGGAGACGTTTGCCTCAGAGAGTGAAGAGAAGGATGTGAATGAGTGTATGTTTGCTGGTAAGATGTGCTTGACAGATGTGGAAAATTGTGAACTGATGGTTTTAATTTAATTAATGAAGAACGTGGCAAAGTCGTCAGCTGTTAGTTGATGAAGGAGGGGGAGGAGGAGGATGACAAAGGAGGGAGGAAAATGTTTTAAAGAGCATGCGAGAGTTAGACAAATTTTTGTTATGATAGTATGTAGGGGTCGACCGATACGTCTTTTTCAGGGCCGATACTGATTATTACAGCCCAAGTAGACTGATAACCAATATTTTGAACCGATATATATATATCTATGGTGTAAAAATGAAAATTAATGTCAAAATTAAGAATGGCAAGGGCTCTGACAAAAACAGTCTTCCCTTCAATAAGGGTAATATAAAGAGAGAGTTAAAAGTGGGGCCACTGTATGCTTCATGATTAAGCCAATGAATACTGTACTACAGCTAAACAGCTTGGGGAAATGAAAGTATTTGCCTTCAATAATTTACATGGTAGAAATTTATGTGTAATAGAATAACCTCTCATAATTCTTCATTCATTCTTTTCTGATGAATAAATCATAACCTACAAGAGGTGACTATTCAGTTCATCATCTAATGCACATCAATTGATTAATTTAAAAAGCACAATGTATATAATAAGTGTAAATAATTTAATTGTCTTCATAGCTCCATTGTAGAAGTTAAGAAGACCGCAACTATTTTAATGAAACTATAACACTAATGGCCTATTATAGGCACACTCAGTTCAATAGCCCATTGAAATGTTTCAGTTTTTGTCATCCTAATCTTGTCCTATGTGACAGTATCTTAATCTTGGCCTATGTGACAATAATTTCCATTAGTTTTAATTTACAGGGCAGTGCAAATGAAGGCATAAAATATTAATTTAATTTATCTTTTAATCAAATGAGGGTTGAACTCTATTTTTTGGCAAACAAAGGGGTTTACTATTAAAATTAAAACATGGAATAAATAGTGTATTGTGTGATTTATTCTTTTAATCAAAAGTTGTAATAATTGTTGTTGTTGTTGTTGTAGTAGTAGTAGCTAAACCGAACTTTAATTTTGACGGGTTGTCATGAGGACCTTTTTACGTTTTTATAGCCTATGTATATGATATGACGATAATTTTACTCAAATGAAACGGTCAAATGCTCATGAAGTTATGCTGCCTTCACATGCTATCAGAAATTTCCTATTTCCCACTTATGAAGTCGTGATTACGAGCTTGTCGTATTCAAGTGCTTTAATGTCGGAAAAAATAAAATGTAGCATCCCATTGGTTGACAATCATATATTCATTCACCGCGCTATACATGCAGTTCGCTGACAATTCTGGAATTTCGGTCAAATACATGCTTATTTCACTGCTTATAAAACATACAATATGCTTCGCATGATCGTTCATATCTAGCCTATAAATACACTACTTTAGCGACAAGACAAGGAATAGTTGAGAACAGCATTGACAGCAGCAATGGTTGTTCCCTCCACCATGTTTAAAGTTTATGACCCACCCAACTCGGAAACTCGGGTATCAAAATTATTTCCGAATTTCCCAGTAGTAAATACGACTTCAGAGGCCATTCATGTCCAATTTCCGATTAGGAAACTCGTATTTACAATAATTCCAATATCACGTGAATGCAGCATAACTCTCAGAGCAGTTCTGGGGAAGTTGTTCATGCATTTATGTCCTCAATTAGTGAGACTACAGATGCTGAAAACACCGCGAGCGTCGCGCACTTCAGTAACTATGTGTGTAGTAAACAAAACCACGCATCTGTGCCATTCACATATACAGAGACACTCAGAACATTAAGGATTCATTATTTAAATAGTCTTTGCGGCTTAATATTTACAGATACTAGTCCATCTAAGTCTACTGACCTACTTTTGATTAATTCATCCAAACTTTGACACAGTTAAACAGTAAATTCCATTTATATAACTGGTTTCCGTGATTCCATCTGCATTTTCCCCCTCGTGGAAACCATAAATAGATAATATTGAGGTGTTTTACAACATCCGACAGCCAAGGGGCAGAAGGGGTGGTATGGGCTGGCCTGGAAGACAAGGGGCAGACAGTGTCTAAACAAGATGTAAGAGTGGAGCAGAAAGTATCAGTAGCACTGCTAGCATCAAGAGATGCTAACTGTTTAGGGAGTAGAAGCGAAGATGAAACCATAGCAGATAGCCGGGAGGGTGAGAGTGAGCGTCTGAGGTGTGCAGTGTAGTAACCAGTACATGATCAGTGGAGCAGTGTCGTGTGTAAATAAGGTCCAGTTGGTTGCTTGATTTGTGAGTAGCCGTAGTTAACACTCTCTCTTGGGATCAAAAGAGGCAAGCAGAGTGGAAGTCTGCAGCCTGAGGTTTATCTAGGTGTATGTTGAAGTCTAGGGGAGTACCATCCTCAGGAAAGTTTGAGAGCAGCACATCTAATTCATCCAAGAAGTTACCTTTTGGTCCTGGGGGTCAATAAACAACTACAAAATGTTTTTTAAAAGGGTGGGTAATAGTGACTGAATGTGATTCAAAGGCGCAGCCTATAGTGTCTAATGCGTGGTTTGCATGTGGTAGTAATAGTAGGGATATGGAAACGCATAGTAAGAGTTGGTCATAAAAACTGAAGCAAGGTGTAGAAAAGAGGATGAATCAAAAGTAATACTTATGTCCCTTGCCGGTGTCCCTGCACGGTGGAGTTTACAGCAATAAAAGCAAATTATGATTTACAATGTTTTTAAAAAGAAGTTTTACCATTGAGATGTGTCGAGGTGCTCTGAAGGGTAAGCTTGTTCCACAACCTGAGGCTTGCTTGCTATATTGTTTTTTTTCATTAATTGAAGGCTGTTTCATGTAGAATATACATTAAATATAATGAGAGAGCTGGTATAACGAGAGAGCATATCTCCACATTTCAGGATGTTGTGGTTATTTAAATAGTAGTTCCTTAACTAATAAAGCAAGTAAAGTACAGTTGTCATTTTGAATCTTGATCATTTCAGTGGCAAAACACACAGCAACTTGTAGAAATCCCACAATACTTAATCCATTGAATCAGCTGTGGTTTTGCGTCTGACTGGGGGAGTGAATTCTGTGCTGTTGCTTATTTGAAATGCTTTTATTATGGGTCTGAAAGAAATCCTTAGTGTCCATGTGAAAAGGTTCTTGTAAATTAAATGTGTTACCGTTGTGTTCTAATGATCTGTTAGTGGACTGTTGGAGGCACTAAAACCAAAAAGAAAGGGAAGCCTAGCAAAGGGCCTGAAAAAAAGAACACAGTCAAGAAACGAAAGGGCAAGACGGCTTCATCCGGCAGCTCAAATGGAGACAGTTCAGCAGAGAGTTCGGCTCCAGAGGAGGGTAAGGCAGCGATTTGGATTCTGTAATGCTGTGTTTTCCAGTACAGCACTGGAACTGGAACAGTAAAGTTCATTCTCCCTGCTTTACGTTTTTTAAGGTGAGGTGTCAGACTCCGACAGTAACAGCTCATCCTCCAGCTCGGATTCTGACTCGTCGTCAGAAGATGAGGTTTTCCGCGATGGTTATGGAGACGATCTAATGGGGGATGAGGAGGACCGGGCCCGTTTGGAGCAGATGACGGAAAAAGAAAGAGAACAGGAGCTGTTTAACCGTATAGAGAAGAGAGAAGTCCTCAAGAGGAGGTGAGAAGAATTTCAGAGCTCGTATCTTGAGCAACCAAAGTCTGAATTTGTTTTAACATTTTCATACTTACAAGAAAAGGGCGGAACTGAGAAATTAGCCTAAATTACATGGTCTTTAGGAAAGCGTTATTGCAAATAAAAAGAGCATTAAATTATTGCAATATTCACAATGTTGTATTCTGTGTTTTGTTATTATTATTTATATACTATTAAATAGTATTTGTTAATATTTTGAATTGGCTTTTGTTTTTTAAATTTTTAAAGTTTAGGTTTTAGTAATTATGTGCTGTTGTTTTTAAATATTTTCTATAGCTTTAACATGTTTGAGTTAGTTTCCAAAGCAACATTTTGAATTTTACATTTTTAATCATTTAATATTTGTATTTTATTTCAGATTTATTTCAATGACCAAAAATGATTTTTGTTAACATTAGCCAATGCATTAGGTATCAGTTACTGAAAATTATTTTAAATAGTTTTAGTTTTACTTTACAATAACAACACTGGTTGTATTGTGCAGAAATTATTTCAATCTAGCTATGAATGAGGGCAGAATTGAAATAATTTTTAAAGAAACTGTGCTTATCAATTAATGACCAATACATTTCTCCCAAGGTTTGAAATCAAGCAAAAACTGAAGACGGCGAAGAAGAAAGAAAAGGAAGAAAAGAAGAAGAAACAGGAGGAGGAGCAGGAGAAGAGAAAACAGTCTCAGGTCCCTGACACTCAGGTGGTAAGTAAACTGTGTAGTCAACAAGTCCTTCCAAAAAATATAAATGCAAATATGGTCTGACACTTGTGTTTTCTCTTGCTGTTCATGCAGGTGATGTCCCATAACAAAGAGAGACGGATCAAGCGAGACGAGAAGCTGGACAAGAAGTCACAGGCCATGGAAGAACTGAAAGCAGAAAGAGAGAAGAGGAAAAACAGAACTGGTAAGTTTTACATTTTTTATTGTTAATCAAACAATGTTGAATAACAAACTGGTAATGAAAATAAGAATTCATGATAACTAGATGCCACTCGCATGCAGCATGATGCAACTATAATTTGGTATTCTAATGCATTTCTTGGGCATAGTGCCTACCGTTTCCCAGATCTTAAAAAAATACAGTAAGCAGAATGAAGTGTACTGTGCAGAGAATTAGTATTCCATAGCCAGTGTCTGATTTATAACATTTGACATTTCAGCTGAGCTCCTTGCCAAACGGCAGCCACTGAAGACAAGTGAGGTCTACTCAGATGATGAAGAGGAGGAGGAAGATGATGATGACAAGTCTTCAGTAAAGAGTGACCGCAGCTCAAGATCATCATCTTTTGATGAAGAGGAGGAGTGAGTATTAGATGACATGTTAACCTTCTTAGTATTAAGCAACAAATTGGACAGCTAAAAGGATTTTTCATTATCAGTTTAAAAATAGAAAAAATAATTACGTGGTTATAGAGATATACACTACCATTCAAAACTTTAATGTTTTAAAAATACACCAAAAACTGTAATATTGTGAAATATTATTATAATTTAAAATGCAACTTATTCCTGTTATAGCAAAGCTACATTTCACCTTATCAATGTTAAAAACGGTTGTTGTTGTTGTTTTTTTGGAAGCCAGTATAAAAAAAAAAAAATATATATATATATATATATATATATAATATATGTATGTGTATACACTGCCACTCAGATGTTTGGTATCAGTAAGATTTTTAATGTTTTTTTTTAAGGGAGTCTTTTCTGCTCATCAGGGCTGTATTTATTCAATCACAAATACAGAAAAAAACAGTAATATTATGAAATCTTATTGCAATTTGTAATATTGGTTTCCTAGTTTAATATACTTTAAAATAGAATTTATTTCTGTGATGAAGCGCTGAATTTTCAGCATCATTACTCCAGTCTTCAGTGTCACATGATCCTTCAGAAATCATTCTAATATGCTGATTTATTATTAGTGTTGAAACTGTTATACTGTTGAAACTGGAATAAATTATATTTTAAAGTATATTAAAATAGAAAACTGTCATTTTAAATTGCAATAATATTTCACAAAATAAGTTTTTTTTCTGTATTTTTGATCAAATAGATACAGCCTTGATGAGCAGAAGAAACTTCTTTAAAAAACATAAAAAAATCTTACTGATCCCAAACTTTTGAGCGGAAGTGTATATATACTTGTATAGCATTACTAGCATGTAATACATGTATGTTTATCAACTATGCACCTGTATTTTAGGAAAGAAGAGGCTCCGCCCAAGTCCCAGCCAGTGTCATTACCAGATGAACTGAATCGGATCCGGCTGTCCCGGCACAAGCTGGAGCGCTGGTGTCACATGCCGTTCTTTGCTAAAACTGTCACTGGTTGTTTTGTTCGAATAGGCATCGGAAACAGCAGCAGCAAGCCTGTTTATCGGGTCAGTGAAACGTTTCTCATCCTTTTCATGTTAAACATCTTTCAGGTTGCATTTGTTTATTGTGTCACAAAAGCTGAAAGCACACATTTTAAGATATAAGGTGCAATATAAAGAATCATAGATGGACAATTTCTGAAATGAAATCCTGCAGGTGGCTGAAATTATTGATGTGGTGGAGACGGCTAAAGTTTATCAGTTGGGGTCCACAAGAACAAATAAAGGCCTTCAGCTCCGGTACGTTTGCACTGGAAAACTAAATATATATACATTCATCTATTAAGGCTGTTTCACACTGAGCGTGATGCAAAAACGTGTGACGAATCGCCTACGAACGGTGCTTTCACAGCAGGCTCCAAACAATTGATCGCCTTCTGCTAATTCATGCCTGCACGTTAGGTGGCGCCGACCAACGGTACATTTTTCCTCGTATGTATCTCATGTATGGATGTAACATCGTCCGCTGCTCAATATACAGCATTAAGTTAGGATAAGTAAAGTTTGGTTCTACACCAGAAATACAAACCATCTATAATGCTTACAAGAATACATTTTAAAATATAAATAGAGGTACAATTTAGCATCTAGCTATACCTGAAATTTTTTTATGTTTTTGGTTAAACCACACTTAAAACCATCATTGAGTGCTTGTAGTAACTTCTGATTGTGATCAAAAGTTGATTTTGATTCTGTAATAGGCAGACATGCACTCTTTGTATGTTTTATAATGGATTGAACACTACACCTGCTTATCATTTATGAAAATACCATGAGCTACTTTAAAACCCATACAGAAAATATATTGTCATAATCATATGTCTAGTTGCTCATATTTCATGTCAAATTTTTTTCATATGGAAGGGCAGGAGATATGAGTCAGAGCATATGCGTTAACTAGTTGTTTGTATATTTTAATTAATTACAAAGGTAATATAATACAAAAGTATAGTGCTATAAATGTACAATCGCTGACGATTGAAACATGTTATCACAGTCTTATGAAAAGGATCCATTAGACGGCCCATTTCAGCACAGAGCGACGGGGGGGGAAATCAACACACAGGACAAAAAAAATAATTCTCGCTATTTCGTGCCACTAATGGTTGTGCCTGGTGTGAATAGACCCATAAGGGTCTGTTGTTTCGATTCAAAAGCATTATTCGCACCAAATTTTCACGTTCAGTGTGAAAAAGCCTTTAGTCTTCCAAAATTATGTAATGTGTATTGCATGCTTGCAGACATGGAAATGACACACGGGTCTTCAGACTTGAGTTTGTGTCCAATCAGGAGTTCACTGAAAACGAATTCATGAAATGGAGAGAGGCGGTAAGTTTCATGTAGCTACATTTTAGGTTAATCGTAGAACTGCAGTCAACCTTTAGCATTATGAGATGTGCATGACCAGTAGTAACCTTGTTGCTGCCCCATAGATGATGTCAGCAGGAATGCAACTTCCTACTCTGGATGAAATCGCCAAAAAAGAGCAGTCCATCAAGGAGGCAGTCAACTACAAATTCAATGACAAAGACATTGAGGATGTATGTCACAGTGATGTCGTTTCCTATTGTCTTTAATGTAGGATATTTCGTTGGTTGTCAGTTTTATCAATGTATAACAATGTGGTTCTATTTTTTATTTTTATTAATACAGATTGTCAAAGAAAAAGACAGATTTCGAAAGGCTCCACCAAACTACGCCATGAAGAAAACGCAACTTCTCAAAGAGAAGGTTGTAATGTTTCTAAAATATCACGACAAGTAGATAACTGGTGTGTGTTTCTATTTGAGCGCATATTTGAGATCTCATGCTAATCTCGTGCAACTTGTGTGTGCAGGCCATGGCTGAGGAGAGTGGTGATGGAGAGAAGGTGAAAGTGCTGCAAGATCAGTTGAATGAGCTGGAGGAGAGGGCGGAAGCACTTGACAGACAGAGAACCAAAAATATTTCTGCCATCAGGTCAGAAAAGTGAAAGCAAAGTGACGTGACCCATACTCGGAAAATATGTGCTCTGCATTTAACTCATCCAAGTGCACACACACAGTAGTGAACGCACACACACACACACACACACACACACACGCACACGGAGCAGTGGGCAGCCATATTGCTGCGGCACCCGGGGAGCAGTTGGGGGTTCGGTGCCTTGCTCCAGGGTCTCACCTCAGTCGTGGTATTGAAGGTGGGAGAGAGCGCTGGTTATTCACTCCCCCCACCTACAATTCTTGCTGGACCTGAGACTTGAGCCCCGCAACCTTTGGGTTACAAGTCTTTAACCATTAGGCCACAACTGCACATACACTACTACTACTACTACTACTACTACTACTACTACTACTACTACTACTATTATTATTCACTAGGCAACTACTCAATATTTTAGGTCAGTAGTTTTAAATAATTTTTAATTGTTGTTGTTGTTGTTGTTGTTGTTATTATTATTATTATTATTATTATTATTATTATTATTATTATTATTATTATTAATACATTTTAAAATGTAATTTATTTTTGTGATTACTCCAGTTATATTTGTGTCATTACTCCAGTCTTCAGTGTCACATGATCCTTCAGAAATCATTCTAATATACTGATTTGGTGCTCAAGAAACGTTTATTATTATCAATGTTGAAATCAATTAATATTAAATCATTCACAATCACATATTTTTGTGAAAATGTGATTTTGTTTTCTTTGATGAATAGAAAACAGCATTTATTTGGAATAGAAATCTTTCGTAACATTATCATTGTATTTACTGTGACATTTTATCAATTTGGTGTGGCCTTGCAGAATAAAAGTAATAATTTCTTAATTTTTTTTTTATCTTACTGACCTCAAACCTCTAACCTCTCCTCTTCATAATCATAATCATTTTTTGTTTTTGTTTTTGTTTTCCAGCTATATTAACCAGAGGAATAGGAGTTGGAACATTGTGGAGTCTGAGAAGGCATTGGTGGTAGGTGTTCCTCTCAGGATTTTTTTTACATTTAAAAAAAAAAGGAGCTGTTACTCTCCTAAAGAACATTCTGGAATCTGGAATGTCTTGGTTGTGTTTCAGGCAGAGGGTCAGAATGCGAAGAACCAGCAGATGGATCCGTTCACCAGACGGCAGTGTAAACCAACTATGGTGTCCAATGTGAGTCATCTTTGTGCCAGCTATGCTGTTTTCCTTCACTCTTAAGCTCATCCTTTTTTGATCATTTAAAAAAAAACTGAATCCTCTCTCTTTCTTGTTCAGGCGAGAGATCCTTCAGTCCATGCTGCAATTTTAGCTCATCTCAACCAGAAATATGGTTCAGGCTCAGGCCAAGACAACAGCCAGCAGGCTAATAAACAGGTAACGCGCACAAACACGCCCACAGCAACATGAGCCAGTTCTGACCCAGAATTCACTTGCTTAATTTGTTTATTATGCAGGGCCAGCCTAGCCAGAAAGACAAAGACGTTACCAAGCCAACCAGTGACCTCTCAGAGGACCTTTTTAAAGTTCACGACTTTGATGTCAAAATTGACTTGCAGGTTCCTAATGCTGGTAAGTTTGTCTTATATCTAATAGCCGTATTTGATTTTAATTTGTTTGAAAGCAAAATTAAGCAGTGCAATGCATTTTTTTTTTAAAAGAAATTGTTTTCTTCATCAAGGATGCATTAAATTGATCAAAAATGACAGTAGAGACATTTATAATGTTACAAAATTTCTATTTCAAATAAATTGTTCTTTTCAACTTTCTCTTAATCAAAGAATCTTGAAAAATATTATCACAGTTTCCACAGAAATATTAGTTTTATTGTGTGTAGAGCATCAAATCAGTGTATTGGAATAATTTTTGAAGGATCATGTGACACTAAAGACTGGTGTAACGATGCTGAAAATTCAGTCATGCCATCACAGTAATAAATTACGTTTTAAAATATATTATATTAGAAAAGCTATTTGAAATAGTAACAGTATACTATTACTTTTTTTAAGAGATTTATTTCAAAAACATCAAACCCCTAACTTTTGAACAGATGTGTATATGATTCTGATCCTATGATTTGATGTGTTTAAATCTACAATTTATTTCAATCATCCACAGAAGCAAAGTCTTTGTCAGTGAGTTCGAATGCATTACCTGTTAAAGATGGAGCACCACGCCGATCTCTCAACCTGGAGGACTACAAGAAGAGACGAGGACTTATCTGACCTACGTTTTTTTTTTATTATCTCCTGCATGATTGGACACCAGTGCCGGGGGTCTACAGCTGCGGCCACCCCTGTGTGAGTGTGTTTGGGGAAAGTATGTGAACGTACGTGTTTGTGTGTGTGTGCAAGAGAGTGTATGATAAAGAGAGAGAATAAGTGCACACCTTTAAGACTGAGCGTGTCTGAGACTGTGTGTGTGTGTGTGTGTGTTTCACCTGTTTGTAAGAGGAAATATTGATGAATAATGATAACTTTCAGGTCTTTTCCTGCGAAGGGTCACTTTTTGAGAGATGAAAAGTCCTCTGCGTTATTTACGGTGTGTGCAGACGTGAGAGCAGAAATGCGTTACCTCTGATTCTCCTTTTCGTACCAGTGTATTCAGCATATTTTGTCCCTCTCAGAAACGACTCTTTTATATCCAAGCTTGTGAACGACTATCTTAAAGGACACTATTAAAAAAAGACAACACAAATCTTGGGTTTTTTGGAAAGTTGTAATTAGTTGTCAATAATGTGACTGGGTCTGCCTCGCTCCCTCGGTCCTCCTGAAAAACGCTCTGAAGTTTTTTTTTAAACAAGCATTTTCTTTTCTTCCCCCAACCCATATGTAATGGGTTGCTACGACAGTCCTGCTTAACTCTGCTTGCTGGTTCAGAGGCCAAGGAGCCGACCAATCAGAGAGGGAGTTTGACAATTATATCACACTCCCTAAATATAAACGTTTGTTTCATGTAAGACAATGATCAAATAAACGTGTCTGACATGGACAAGAAAACTTTGAGAATTGATGTATCTTTTTGTTTTTACTGCTCTTTTTCCCCCTTCCATATCCCTCTGTCTCCCTCAGAGCTGATGTAAGTGTTATTGATCATTAATTATTGAAGTCTTTTAGTCGGTTCTCGTATCGTTGTGGCATGCCTTGTAAATAAGCGATCTTGAGTGAGTGCGGCTGAATAAAGGAGGAACTGTTTCATAATTCATGTGTTTGTGTATTTACTGTTCAGAGGGTTCTTTTAGTTTTAATTTTGAAAATCTTGTGTTGGAAAAGGAATATAACAAGACTAATTGGGTTATATTGAAAATGCAGTAAAAACCTATAAGTAATTACCAGTAAGTAATCCCTAGAAAATATTTTTTTGAAACATTTTAATTAGATAAAGCAAATACACCTGAAATATTTTAAAGAAATTTCTAGTTTTTCATAGTGGAAGTTTGAAGATAAAATGTCAAATTAGTAAATATTATATAGTGAATATATATATATATATATATATATTAAAAAAAAATAGGTCATAGATTTTGAATTAATATGATTTCCATACTTTCCAATGGTGAGTTTAATGTTTTATCACTTATACCACCATACGTTTAATAGGGCAACGAAAAATAACTGCATGATAAGAATGCATAGAGGCATTATGTTATATATTATATTATACTATTTAAAAGACTACTGGCCAAATTACAATCAGGCATAGCAATATCGTTTCTAGTCAGGCACTGTGCAGGGCGCACTGTTATGGGTCCTTCGTGTAGTTCCTGGTCCACGTCGGTCTTGATCTAGATCAGGATGAGTACCAGGATAAAAACAGTCACCGATAAGCGACCGAGGGATCAGTAGAGACAATTTCCCCTGATATCCTCGAAAACATGCCCATGCAAGATTTACTTTCCGCTTTCTGAGAGATCGCGAGCCCCTTCAGGTACAAAAATATGACCTTAAATGCAGTTATTGGGCAGAAGACGTGAAGGCGACCATGTAATGCTTAGCTCTGTACTGTCATGTTTAGAGGATTTACACTACAAATGAACAAGTGTAATTTAATCGATAGCTAGACGAAATGTAGCGGATAGCAATTTAAAAGTGACAGATGTCAGTTTTGTGTGAATACACCGTGTTAAGTGCATTTGAATGCAATATGTAAACAAACATTGATCAGGGAAAACTATAAAGAAATGTCAACTACAGATGAATAATTATTGCTGGTATATGCTTAGTATAATAAATTGACATGCAGTTTATAAGTGTTTTCATGCTAGAGACTGCAAGCATTGATGCTTATTGAGAGGAGGGTTAAAACTCTGGATGTGAAGTATACTTTATTGGATGGGTTTTGTCTTCAGCTTATGTTTGCATTTAAGAAGTCAAATATTACAGATATGACTCTTCAGTGTTGGTCTCTCTAGTTATAGTCCTAAAAATGAAAAATTATAACTTAAAATCACAGAAATGTAGTTAAGTTGTTGAATGCAAGAAACTGGTGTGACAGGCTAACAAACATGTCATGACTTTAACATCTCTGCATGCATGTTTTCATTTCCAGAAGATCTCAGGATGTCTTGGTTTGTTGATCTTGCCGGGAAGGCAGAGGACTTCCTAAATAAAGTGGACCAGGGTGCTGCCAGCGCTTTGATAAAAAGCAATCAGAAGTCCTCCCTGTCCTACAACAGCCCTGACACCACAGATTCGATCCAGTACAACTCGGACTCCATCTCCTCCTCTTCCCATGGAACTTCACCTTTCATCTCTGCAGCTGCTGGGAACATAAAGAAATCCAAAGCCACGGTTTTGGCCGGTACAGCTAATGTCTCCAGCACCACGCCTTTGGGTTCTAGCAGCAAGGCATCATCCAACTTTGTGCGACCCAAAAAGCCAGAAGTAAACGATGATTTGCTCTTTGACTTCTTGAATAGTTCGGACCCACCGCAGAGTGAAAGAAAGGAGGTCCGAAGAGAAACTGTGTCTAAAGTTTTGGGTCCAGCAGGTGGGTCAGCTGAGACCCAGATGCCCCCTATTTCTGTGGCCGGCGACCTGCAGATGGGACCCTCTGTTACTGCAACTCCGTCGTCCACACAGGGCCTGTCCAGAAATTCCAGCCTCAGCTCTCTCTCGAACAGCTCACACAGCGTTAAAACTGAGGATGGCTCCAGAGACCAAAGCCAAGGTACAAAACATACATCATACATCATTTGGTTCATTGCATTGATCTGAGAGCAAGAAATTTGGCCTATTTTTTTTTCTTTTCTTATATCAGTTCAGGTTAATAATATTTGCTGTACTCCCAAAAACTGATATTCATGATATTTATATTATTTTGTCTTGCAAGTACAATTAAATAATTTTTTACAGAAATGTTATGTGTATGCAAAAATCTTTTTTAATTAAATGCATTTATTGAATCTTTGTTTGTCATGAAATAGCCTGTGAAGATGAAATGGCAGCAAATTTAAATGCAGAGCTGGGTAGTAACTGATTACATTTAATCTGGATTACGTAATCAGATTCCAAAAATTAAGTACTTGTAATTAGAGTAAATTACATTTTAAAATACTCATAATCAGAGTACAGTTACTTTTTTTATGGATTACATGATTACAAATTATTCACACAATAACAATAAATTATTCATCACTCATTGATTCTCACTAATTTCTCTTTTTCATATTTTAAATTTTCCTTTCTAAAATAGCCTAACGATTATTTACATTATATATGTATATATAGTCTAGTTTTGTGGACATTCACACAAAGATCAGTCATTAGTCGGGTGGCGACAGCATTTGACTGCTGGATTTATAAAAATCATTTCAGGTTTAAGAAGGGTTTCAACATTGCATCAACTTCTGATGGACACATTCATTTTTATTTGAATTAGGTTTTTTAACAACATATTATTAATTATAACTAATTAAAATGCACATATTCACATTATTTCTTAGTCACATGTAATGCAGGCATTCCAAAACCTTTTGTCATCTAAACTTTTTTTCACCAAATATATTTGCTTTAAGTACCCCTGGTACATTGGCTGGTCTAGCCTGAAAAATAAGCTTTTTAAATGCTATTTGAGCATAAGAAACAACATTCATGGGGCAATTAATTTCAGATTTTTGTTGCTGATTTGACATATGTAATTTAATTGTGAATTCAGCGAGCAGTTTTTGAGATTTCAAGATTCCCCCATTCATTAAGATAGGTCTTGTACGAGCTGCCCAGAGGCATTGCAAATATGGCCGCCGAGTGAGTTTCATTAAACTCACAATCCCCTCCAGTTCTTTTACGAACCCTGTTTGAGAAACCTTGACGTAATATAATGTTTAATGCACTTCATGTTGTAAATTACAATGAATGGAACAATTTTTCTTACACTTTGCATTTTTTACATCATTATGGTACAAGATAATGCTGTTTAAATCAATGTGATAAACGAGTTAAATCGAAAGTAATCTACAAAGTAATCCAAAAGTAATCTGATTGTATTACCTAAAATGTGTAATGTAACGGATTACGTTACTGACTACAATTTTGTCATGTAATCTGGAATCAGTAATGGATTACAATTTGTAAGTAATCTACCCAGCTCTGCTATAATGTTATTTAATTCAGCTAGTAGGCAGTATTTTTCTTTTTTGTTTTGTTTGATGCAAAGTAGTAAAATAACTAAAACTAAATCTATATAGACATAGACAAAAAAAAAAACAAAAAAAACACAGCAAACTGACTAAAACTAAATTGCTAAATAAAATACTAAATAAATAAAATGACTAATAAAAATACTAAATCTAATTCAAAATATTAACAAAAGCTATAATAGTAAGTCAATGATAATAAAATGACATGCATACTATTTTAACTATTTTGTCAAATATACATTTATATAAATATAAATGCATCATTCATTCATATAAATGCATCATTCATTCATTCACATTTAATGTAAAAAAAAAATCAATGACTTATGCTAAAAATTAAGGCATCACAGTGTTATAATATAAAAAATTAATATTGATTTTAAGATCTGTTAAAGTTTGCATTTACCATTGTTATAGTGTTCAAGGATACACGCCTTTAGTATTGTTTTGATAACATGTAGTTCATCCTCTTTGAACCTTTCTTATTTTATATTTTCTGTCCAGCTGATGTTCATGAGAGTTTGAATCCAGGGCTGGATGATCCTGCAGAGTCCCATCCAGCACTGGAGATCCCACCTCAGGATCTTCAGCAGCAGCAGCAGCAGGGCCAAGAGCAGGTGATCTCCAACCTTCGTCTCGAGAACCAGCTTTTACGCAATGAAGTCTCTTCTCTCAACCAGGAAATGGCCTCTCTAATCCAGAGGGCCAAAAACATGCAGGAGGGTGAGCCAGTGAGACTGTTTGCTGAACTGTATGCTATAAATGTGTTTTTAGTGTAATATATACGGTTATAGTATTTATTAACATTTTTTTCCATTTATTTTTATAGTTTCAGTTTTCATTTTAATTCTATTATTTTATGTTATATTTTTATATATATATTTCTATTTAGATTTAATTAATTTTTTTTTAGGTTTGATCAGGTTTAATTACTTTAACCTAAACAATTTATTTCAGTTAGTTGCTAAAAGAACAATTCAAGTTTTAAATCTAATATTTATTTTATTTCAGATTTTTATTTCAATTAACAAAAACAATTTGTAATAGTTTTAGTTTTAATTAACAATAACAACACTGCTACGAAGTACAAAAGCTTAGGAAGCAATTAAATGATAAAATCCTCTACTTTTGTAGAGGTGAACGTTTCCAGGGCTCGTGCTGAAAAGTGGAACTCTGACCAGTCTCGTGTTGATCGCACGGTTCGAGAGCTGAGGGCACAGGTTGATGACCTCACAGAAGCCCTTTCTGCAAAAGATGGTCAGCTGGCGGTCCTTAAAGTACGACTGGATGAGGCAGATCAGCTGCTGAGGGCCCGAAGCTCTGCCCTGGAGGAAGCTCAGAACGAGAGGGTCAGGTGGGTTTCTTTGACAATTCACGGAAACAGAAGAACACTTCTTGTTTAATTGCAAACAAGTTGATCTATATCTTCTCTTATCTGAATAAACCAACCTCTTTTGCTGTTTTTAATGTGTTAGGATTCTTCAGGATCACAGTGAGGGAAGCAGTCTTCAGTCTCAGGCTTTACAGACGCTACAGGAAAGAGTAAGAGACGCAGAAGCAGGAGTGAAGAGAGAACAGGAGAGCTACAGACAGATGCAGGTGAGTTAACAGGTGTCATAGAAACAGACAGAACCAGAATTTATGTGGCAAACTCTGATCCGGATGGATCTGGTAGATCTTAATTACGTGCTATTTTCTCACAGAGTGAGTTTGCAACACGACTGGCAAAGGTAGAGTCCGAGCGGCAGCAATTGGCAGAGTCATTAACAAGCGCAGAGCGTCGGGCGACTGAAGAGAAACAAAGAGCTGAGGAGCTACTTCAGCAGGTCAAGAGCGCCCGATCCACAGCAGAGTACACCAAACAAGAGCTACAAGACTACAAAAACAAAGCCTCGCGCATATTACAGGTCTCATTCTCTCTTTATTTTCATGTCACTTTTTATCTCTGTTTGATGAGTGTGTGGAGGATCATGGTTGTTGTTCCACCAGTCTAAGGAGAAGCTGATCAGCAGTCTGAAGGAGGGCTCAGGTCTGGAGGTGCTGGAGGGGGCCGGAGCTGGAGTTGAACTTGAAGAGCTCCGTCATGAGAAAGAGCTGCAGAGAGAGGAGATTCAAAAGCTACAGGGCCAAATACAGAGCTTACGAACAGAGATACAGGTACAAATGCAAGATTACAAAATACACCATCTTAGAGTAGAGTTAAAGGATGGGTGATATGGCCTAAAATCCTGATATTTTTTAGCTTTTTGATTGTGTATATATAGTGTGTGTATTCATATTTTTGTCTTTGCTTTTAAAAAAAAAAAAAAGTTTCTTTGCAAGTAAAGACCATAAGTGGTAAAACGCTTGGAATTCTACACTAAATTAACACAGCTCAAAATTCTATTTAATTATTTACATTTATATGTGTCACTATAGTAATACATGCTAATAAATAACAATTACTTATATCTTGTTAGAATATTTTAAGATCATTTTTATGTATTTATTTATTTTTGAAAATCAAAAAATATTTGTTAATTTCCAGCAAAATCTAACATTTTACTTTCCAGAAAAATCATTGGAAATATAATAAATGTTTGGTGTTATTAAAAACATGAAAAAAAAAACATGCATCGATTATGCTGTAGTAAATAAACAACTAAAAATCAGATCTAATTATTTTCAATTATATGAACTACTATAATAATTCATAGAAATAAATAGCATTATTTACTCACGTTCTGCTAAAATATTTTATGATGAAAGACATCAAACGTGTTTTATTTTTCTTAATTAAAATATTAATACAATAAAAATATTTACTGCAAAATCTTTGGAAATATATCATGAATATTTGAGATATATATATTAGCCAGCTGTAACACAGATACAAACACACACTGCATATTTGATTTTCCTCGTGTTTCCTCTAGGATCTGGAAACCCAGGCACTCACAGAGACCGAAAACTGGAGAGAACAGCTGGCAGAAGTACAGGAACAACATGCCCAGCAGATAAGAGCCAAACAGGAAACAGAAGCAGAACTGGAGAGATCCAAACAGGTATGTGATTGAGAGAGAGAATTTAAAAAAAAAGTGTAAACTTGAGATAGCACATCCAAGTTTTTAGAGGGGATATATTGTGGTTTGTTACATAGTTTTATTTTAAAAAGAAGAATATTCTGAATCATGAGTAAATGTTGGTACATTTTAATGCAGGAACTGCAGTACATTGAGGAAGAGCATCATCGCACTAAAATCACCCTTCAGGGTCGCGTCAAAGACAGAGAAGATGAGATCCAAAAGCTTAGAAATCAGGTACTCATGTAGGAATAGAAATTAAGGTTTTACAATAAAATATTTTTAAAAGAAGCACCTTTGCACCTGCTCCAAAATTCTGAATTTTTATGGTGATTTTTACAATTCCTCTGCTAGCTGACCAACAAGGCTCTGAGCAACAGCGGTCAGGCGGAGCTGGAGGGCCGTTTGCACCAGCTGACAGAGACATTGATTCAGAAGCAGACCATGTTAGAGGCCCTTGGCACAGAGAAAAACTCTCTGGTCTTTCAGCTGGAGAGGCTGGAACAGCAACTGAAGAGCCTGCAGGGTGGTCAGAACAGCAGCTCACACATCAACATGGCTGCCATGGAGGGACCAGGTCAGTGCACTGCAGGATGGGAAATTCCAGAAGAACTGATTTAAAAAAAAAAAAAAAAATCAAACCAGTTTTTTATCATTAACTACAATTATACTAACTATACTAAAAGTATAAACACAGAAAAATTAATCAAACTTTGTGTAAAATTATAAAGAAAACAGAAAATATAAAAATAAGTTAATAATAAAAACTACATTTTTCATATTAATAAAATTAACACTGAATCAAACCACTTAACTCAAGCTTTTTTTGTGTAGAATAATTAAACTCTTGATGCTTTGAAGCCCAACATGGTTGTGTGTGTGACTGTTTTTGTGTGTATAGGTGCTAGGCAGAGGAACACACCAATCCTGTTTAATGATGCAGACGGACCGGGTACAGGAGTGTATGGGAAGGTTCGTAAAGCAGCCAGCACCATCGACCGCTTCAGGTAATTGAGCCCCTGGAGATCCTTTTTGTGTGTGTGTGTTAAATGTATTTTACAGTGTCCCAATACAATTAAAATGTGTGTTTTTTTTATCTTTTCCTTCAGTATACGTCTAGGAATCTTTCTCAGACGTTACCCCATGGCCAGGGTCTTTGTTATTATTTATATGGTGAGTATACAGCACATTAAGGAATATTTGAAAGTTGAAATGGAAAACTGGATGAGTTTGTGTTTGTCATATTCTCTGTTTTTCTATCCAGGCATTACTACACCTTTGGGTAATGATTGTCCTTTTGACATACACACCAGAAATGCATCACAATCATCCTGATGGGAGATAGAGGACTTTCCACCTGTAACTACACATAATAACCTGTTTGAGATTAGTAAGGGTTAATAAAGGTTAAGCTTAGGGAAATTTCAGGCTGCTGTACAGTGGCTCAGTATGCATTCATTTCAATTTGCACAGACATGCTGTTGGCCGGTTCTTTCTCTCTCTCTGTTACTCTGTTTCTCTCTCATTTTCCCTCATTCACCTCATTTATTTACTGTTTTGGCCCTTACATTATTGAATGCTTTCAGTAAAATCTGGCGTGAGTGTTAAGAATAGTATAAAGTGAAGTATTTAAGGTGTAATTTAAAGGTGTGGTTTTATTCAATTGAGACTCTTTTGTCTTTTATTCATCTCTGTTTCATGCAAATGTAATCATGACTATTTTTGTTACAGGAAATAACAGATTGTATTCCTCACACTGTAAAGCAGATTTATCTTAATAAATATTAACATGGACATAATCTTAATTCTCCCAGCTGCTTTTGTGACTCTCTATCTTTTGAAGTACTCAGTGGTGATAATGAGGAAAATGTAGAAGTTACTACAGTAAATGTATTATATACAGTCATGGCCAAATATATCGGCACCCTTGGTAAATATGATCAAAGACGGCTGTGAAAATTAATCTGCATTGTTAATCCTTTCGATATTTTTTTTTTTTTTTTTAATTTAAAAAAATTCACAAAAATCTAACCTTTCATTGGATAATAAGAATTTAAAATGGGGGGAAATATCATTATGAAATAAATGTTTTTCTCTAATACACATTGGCCACAATTAACGGCACCCTTTTATTCAATACTTTTTGAAACCTCCATTTGCCAGTTTAACAGCTCTAAATTTTCTCCTCTAATGCCTGATGAGGTTAGAGAACACCTGACCACAGATCAGAGACCATTCCTTCATCTAGAATCACTCCAGATCCTTCAGATTCCCAGCTCCATGTTGGTGGTGCTTCTCTTCAGTTCACCCACTCATTTTCTACCGGGTTCAGGTCAGAGGACTGGGATGGCCAGCAGAAACTTGGTTTTGTGCTCAGTAACCCATTTTTGTGTTGTTTTTGAGGTTTGTGTCTGGATTATTGTACGGTTGGAAGATCCAAACATGGCCCATTATAAGATTTCTAACAGAGTCAGTCACTTATTGATTTTTAATCTGTTGGTATTTGATAGAATCCATGATGCCATGTGTCTAAACAAGATGTCCAGGACCTCCAGCAGAAATATAGGCACACGACATCAAAAATACAGCAGTATATTTCATTGTACAGATGGGGTACATTTTATCCCTATGTTCACCAAACCCATCTTGAGTGTTTGCTGCTAAAAAGATCATTTTTTAGTTTCATCTGACCATAGAAGCCAGTGCTATTTGAAGTTCCAGTCGTATCTGATAACTGAATATGCTGGAGTTTGTTTTTGGATGAGCGAGGAGAATTTTTCTTGAAACCCTCCCAAACAACATGTGGTGATGTAGGTGCTGTTTGATCTTATTTTTTTTTTTAAGGTTTTCTGACCCCAAGACTCAACTATTTTCTGCAATTCTCCAGCTGTGGTCCTTGGAGAGTCTTTAGCCACTCAAACTCTCCTTCTCGCTGTGCATTAGGACGATATAGACACGTCATCTTCCAGACAGTTTCGTAACATTTTATGTTGATTGGAAATTCATAATTATTGCCCTGATGGAGGAAATGGGAGTTTTCACTGTTCTAGCTCTTTTCTTAAAGCCACTTCACTAATTTGTGAAGTTCAATTATCTTTTGCTACACATCAGAAATATATTCTTTGGTTTTTCTCATTGTGACAGATGATTAAGGGAATTTGGGCTTTGTTTTCCCTCCTATTTATATTTATGTGAAACAGGAAGCCATGGCTGGATAATTTCATGTTCATAATCACCCTGGAGTGCTCAAGATTGTGAATATGAATGGGAATATACTTCAGAGATATTTTACTCATTAGAATTTCTAGGGGTGCCAATAATTGTGTCCAACATGTATTAGAGAAAAACATTTATTTCATAATGATATTTCCCCCCATTTTAAATTCTTATTATCCAATGAATGGTTAGATTTTTGTGAATTTTTAAAATAAAAGATCAAAAGGATTAACAATGCAGATTAATTTTCACAGCCTTGTTTGATCATATTTACCAAGGGTGCCGGTATTTTTGGCAATGACTGTATTATATTTTATAATTCATTATTACAATAAAAATAAAACGCATACCTTAATATATAATAAATTATACATACATACATGATTTTATATTGTTCAAAAGTTTGGGGTTGGTAAGATTTCTGATTGTCTCTTATGCTCACCAAGGCTGCATTTTATTCAAAAATACAATAAAAACAGTAATATTGTGAAATATTATTATTATTACAATTTCAAATGACTGTTTTTCTTTTTTAATGTATTTAAAAGTATCTATTCCTGTGTTGGCAAAGCTGTATTTTCAGCATCATTACTCCAGTCTTCAGTGTCACATGATCCTTGGTACTTGAGAAATAATTGAATGCTGATGTTATTTATTTATTATATATATAGAAATGAAAAAAAAGGCATTATTTATTATATTAATATTACCATATTTGACACACCACCACATCTGGTGTCCCAAAAAAAAAGAAAAAAAAAAGCTTCGATTATGGCCTCTCAGAGATATTAAAGACAAAACGGCCAAAACAAAAGTTGTGATTTGTCACATGATTGCAGGACTCTTTCTGTCCAGTGGCGTCGCTCTTAATGCGTGGAAAGAGTGCGCTGGATAATGTTGGTCCTCCACCGTCCCATAATCCATCTGTGCTGTCCACGTCTCCGCTGACGGATGATCAGTCCGGCTGTGATGGCCGCGGTCGAGCTGGCACTTTATCCGCGTGAAAAACACAGCGACCCAAAACAAACCTGAGCCAGAAACCTGCCTGTCCATCTGTGGATATAACCCGGCGACCAGGTCTTCCTGATTTCTGTGGATTTAACACTTATAACCCGGCGTTTTGTCTTTGTTTATGTCAAGAAGTTTTGAACCAGCTGGAATCCGGATCCGCCGCTGATTATCTATTATTACGTCTATTAAAAACAAACCAGCGTAAAACGCTAGTTATTATTAATTAGCTTGAGTTCATGAAGCCCTCGCTCGCACGGATCTGTGCTGTCAATGCATTGTCTGTGTGCCTGAAAGGCCCGTGTCGGTGATTAAGGGTTAGATCCGGTTCGGTTCATCATGTCGTCCTGGCTGGGAGGGTTAGGCTCTGGCCTGGGTCAGAGTTTGGGTCAGGTCGGGGGAAGCTTGTCTTCTTTCACCGGGCAGATCTCTAATTTTACCAAAGATATTCTGCTGGAAAGCGCCGAGGAAGTGGGAGGTGAGTTGACAACTGTCACTTCCCATTTTGTTTATTTATATGCATTCATATTTAGCGAGCACAACTGTAGGCTTGACTAATGAATGTGACGGTTTTATGTTGATTAGTTTATGAATACGGTCAATCCAGTTATGTATGCTATTTAAATATCTAAGTTAATCTCATTGTGACATGTGCTAATTGTTTTTGTGTGATTGTTGAGATATGACTACTCTAGCAGTTTGTTAAGATGCTATTTTGTTTACATCGGCATTTGATCGAAGAAATTAAAGGGAAAGTTCCCTCAAAAATGAAAATTATTATACTTTTCCAAACCTAAACGACTGACTTTCTGAGAAACACTAAAAGAAATGTTAGGGACCTGCAGCCTCTATTCTATGTAATGAAAGTGAATAATGACAGAGCCTCTAAAAACATCTCCTTTTAGGAAGAAAGAAAGTCACACAAGGTTGGAAGAAATAAGAGGTTAGGGTGTGTAAATGGCAGAGTTTTCATTTTTGGGTAAACTGTCTCTTTAGGATTTCATTGTAATTCTCTACAAATGTCATACGATGCTGCAGTGCGCTTATGCAATGGGCTGAAGTAATTATAGTAAGACAGAGTAAGAGGTTTGTTTGAATACAGCTGCTGAATCCCTATTAGAGATGTAGTTTCGGCTGAAGTTTAGGCTGTTGATCTTAATCCAGAAAGTGCTGGATGTTTCTTTCTTTTGTGGATGGGGACTTAACACAAAGTACTTTGGTGTGTAGCACTGCCTTGTTCCTTGTATCTGGCTAAATAATTTTGCAAACACAGAAGTACAGTTTTTTTTTTTTTTTCCCCAACAAAACCCTTGCTAGTGTTAAAAGTAAATATGCCCTTTTTGACCGTTGGAGGAGTGGACAGACTCGCACAGAGCACACTGAGAACTTTGATCAGCAGCTTCCAGCAAAACAGACAGACCTTGAGTCAATATGTCATGTCTCACGATGCATTGACATGCCTGTTTTAAAGCAGACTTACAAAAAATTTTTTTTCTGTGGTGTGTCAACTTTACCAAACATTATGTCATTATGACAAGTCATTAGTGCTCTTTGCCCAAATTAGTGTCTCAGTATTAATTACCACATCAAAAGACTGATTTACAACACGTGAATTCAGTTATTTATCTCGAAAGAAATAAAATTGAAATGAGTGCCTGGTGAAGAGGGAGAAAAATTGAGTATATTTTATAGTTATATATACACAATGCTCATTTTCTTCAAATTACATTTTAAATGATCATTAGGCCTATTGCCGCTTTTTTTCTTTCAAATTATAGCTAAACTGTTTGCAATGATTAATTTTAAATCAAGGTTTATCTAATAATTCTGCTGCACCAAACTTTAAATCTTTAAAAATTAGCATGTTTACATTTTAACCCATCATTTTGATCCTGGATTTAAGTAATATTTAAGATGAACTTTAATCCTGTTGCACCATAACTTCAAACTCAGATTTAAATCTCGATTATGGATTAACTTTAAATTGAATGGAGGTTTAAATAAAATAAAATGCACATGCAATTAAAATATGTAACTGACTGAACAAAAACAGTGGAGATCTGACAAAAAAAAAAAAAAAGGTCTCAGAGGGGTGTTTATTACTAATAAAAAAGAAAATTAAAGCACATCAAGTTGGCAGAGTGCGAGGGACGTGGCGGGATGCGGATCCATCACTCATGGTGCACCTCGTTGTCGGACAAACAAAAGAAGTGAGGAATATGTTTAGCATTTCACAGCAGCGGTCACGGTGATGGTAAGGCCATCGCCTTTCGTTTCTCACGCCCGCTCTGTGTGTCTGCTGGGCGGCGATCAAACGGACAGGGCAGCGTTTTTCACAAGCGGAGATAGCTACTAGACGAATCATGTGATTTTTATTTTTTTTATCTTTATTTTTCTTATCTCGGTTCTTTTGTCCTAAGTTATGCTATTACTACATTAATTTATACTACTGTATATCAAGCACTCCCTGAACGCAGTCTCTGGCTTACTGCCAGTCAAGCGCAAGCACGCTGCACCAGTCTAGAGTGAGAACGACGCTGATCTGATCATAAAGTCTTTCCGAGTCACAGGGCTCAAGTCCAAGTTAAGTCTCGTGTCATTGCTGTCAGTCGAGTCTCAAGTCATCAAATTTGTGACTCGAGTCCACACCCCTGCTGAACAGCATTTAATAATATAGGTTAATTGTAGTATTATTTATTGTTAATCCTTGCTCATTACTTATACATTAAGTAATAATAATGTTGATATTATTAATGTTAATATTTGTAACTTGAAATGTTAAAAAATATATTTGTAGCTATATGTAGAAATAGCATTAACAAAGTAGATGAATAAATGCTGTAAAAGTATTGTTCATTGTTACTTCATGCCATCTACTTTGAGTTATTTTTAACATATAGAAACTAATTGTAAATTGTTACCAGTAGTATATTGGCACTGTTTTTAGGCTGGCTGCTTGGAAGTGGCAGATGTGACACCTGGTAGGGGTTTGTCCTCTCTTCCACAACAACAGAGACCACCTACATGCAGTGTGCCCTTGAGAAGGACAGAGCTTCAGATGGATTGTCGCTATTATTGTTTTAAGTTGCTTTAGATAAAGATAACATTGAAGAGACCCCATCACTTTTTATGCAGCACAACATCAAGTAGTTATTTAGTAGGTGCTCTTAACTTGTAGAGTGGTGCTATGACTAAAACTGTTTCTGGGTGAAGCTCCATAAGATTCATGCAGTGAACCATGGCCATAACCATAGCCTTAAACTTAGCTCCATGATACTTCAACAGGATCATCTAACTAATGGTAATTTAATACAGTTATTGCTATTATACCCTATGCTACTCCACCCCAATTGTGTTTTTATGGCAGACATTTCCCTATGGCAATGAGCTCGTTAATGCCCAAATGTAGTGAGTTAGTTTAGCTTACTGTGTTTAACCTCAGACTTGCTGCGGTATGTGCTAGTTTTTCTCAAATCCATATTTTATGCATTAATTAATGAAAATAAGTTCATGTTAGTCTTGGGTGCATATATTAGATTTGCAGGTGGGGTTGAGACAGAGTATGCTTTGTGTGCAAATGTCTCTTGTTCATCATGTGAACCTGAACTGTGTTGAAATAGAACCTTACTGTATAGAGCTTGTGGACAAAAACATGCTGTTGCATATTGTTGTTTTTTTCACTCTCAAGAGTTTTATTTATATTGTGTGTTTTTTTTTATGTAGCTTTATTATTTGCTTAGGAGTGTGTATTTATTTAAGTGTACTTGTTGGTTATAGATGTAATATTCTGCTGTGGCTGTGCAGCTGCTGGGATAAAATAACTGAACTTGATCCTCCTGGAATGTTGGTATTTAAAGGGGCAGTCACCCAACAATTGAATAATGTGTCTTTTAAAACCAAATGATTCCTGTGGAAAATGCAAATGCAGGGTAGTAGGCTTTTGGTGGTTTAATAGGATGTTTTTACACCTGGCAAAGATTGTTCACCTTTAACCTTCTCATTCGGTGAGGCCTTGTAGTTAGTCAGTGTATAATCTCTTTCAGTGACTTAGAAATCCTAGTGGACAGTTTACAGAAGAACAGAAGTTCTCATTATCATTTTCATCAGATATTTTTATTTTGATAAATGGGAAGGACTTGTCACTCTATGGCTCACCTATGATATAATAGAGCTGCATGCACAGATGTAGGCTCAGCTATTTCAGGAACCAAGACATTATTAAATGTCAGCATGTTTTTCTTTATTACAGATGCTGCCTCTGAGCTGCAGGTGTCCAACTCTAGATTGGAGGAACTGGAGACTTTATATGCAACACAAAAATCTGAGGTGATTAATTGAGCACAAAAAAAGTCCTAGTCTGATGCTGAAGATATTTCTCAATTCTGTCGTGAGGCCTAATGTTTTGTGTGCTGAAGAGATTTCTACTTTTAATTTGCACACATTAAAAAAAAAGCCTAATTATGCACAATAATTCATTTGCAGGATGAGTTGTTTCAAAACATTGTCAGGGCATTAACATGTATAATTGAAATTTTTGTTTGTTTGTGTATTTGCTTTTGTGTGGTTTAGTATGAGCGCTTGCGAAGAATAAACTCTGAGCTGGAGGAGAAGCTAGAGGCGGCAGAGATTCAGGTCAAACAGCAGTCAGTGGAATACAGAACCCTTCTGCAACAGAAAGAGGTTTGGGCTCAAAACTAACTTCTTTTTGAGAGAAGAATTACACTTATCTAATTGTAGTGGGAGAATTTCTAAAGTTTAGAATCATACTGATGATACTGTGTGTATGTTTATTGTTGTAAAGGTGGAGATCAGTCACCTCAAGGCCCGTCAGAGTGGACTGCAGGATGAGGTTCAGAAACTCCAACATTCTGCTCAGGCTGCAGCCAGCTCATCCTCCTCTGATGTTGCTGTACTTCCTGTTACCACTGCTGCCACTACCACTACTTCGTCTTCCTTTCTGCACCGGTCTACAGCTGTCCATCAAGGCTTCCATGGTGATGAGGTAGACCTCAGTGATGTCCTGTGGTCACAGCAGGAAATTAACCGTCTTTCCAATGAGGTGCATCGTCTAGAGGCTGAAGTGGACCACTGGAGGAGAGTTGCTCAGGTCACTTTTAATTTTACAATTATAACATAAGAGAGCTATATACTAGAATTAGATTATTTATTATATGTTTCAATTTATCAGGCATCCAAGCTACCAGGAGTTGATGGTAATGGAGACCAGGGTGAAGTTCTGAAAATGCAAAGAATGATCAAGGTGAAAAGCCTTTTGAATTGTATCAAAGAGTTGGTGCTTTCCTTTTGGTCAGTGCTTGAAATCTGGTTCTGTTTTTAACCCAATCAGGAGCTGAGAGAGGAAATGGCACGGGAGGTGGATGAGCACCAGCATGAACTGACAGCAATGCAGGACGCCCAGAGGCAGAAAATGGCTGAAATCTCAAAACGGCACAGAGAGGAACTGGCAGAGTATGAGGAGAGAATCGAGGAGCTTGAGGAGCAGCTTCAAAGTGGTGAGGAGGAACATTGATGGATATTAGAAATGAAGTCAGGACATTTTTGAACTACTTAAATGCAAATAACGTGTTTGATTTGTATTTGATAGTTTTAAAATGAACAGTTGAATTTTGAGTACAATGCTGTGTTTATCTCCCTCTTCTTCAGAAGGTGGAAATGTTGTCCAAAAATCAACCACAGTACAGGACTCCGCCAAACTTCAAGAGTTGCAATCGACCATACAGTCTTTACAGGAGGAGACGGAGCTTCAGTGCAAACAGCACAGCGATCTATTGGCCAGTTTGGAGGAGGCAGAGCGTCAGAAGGCCAAGCTAGAGAGGGAAAAGGAGGAGGCTACAGCAGAAAATACAGAATTGTTGCAGAATTACAGTCGCCTTCAGAAGTCTGTAAATGAACTCCAGGCTCGAGTTCAGGAACAGGAAGGGAAGTCTATGCTGAAAGCCCAGCATGACAATGAGATACAAACTCTGAAAAAAGCTCTGGCAGGTATAGAGAACACAAGAAATTGTGTATGATCAAATCATATATTCTTGGATGGTATAATCCATAAACTGCTCTCTCATATTTGTTACATTTTTGTATTTTATTTTTAGGTGCAGAGAAAGAGATGGCTAGATTGAGGACTCTCAGTGAGGTAAATTTGCTAAAAACCTTCCTCATGGACAGTATAGAAGTTTGCAGCCCAATAATATTTAGATGATTTTAGCCATGCTGAGGATTCAAATATAATTTTTTTAATTTAATTCAGAGCAGTCCTACAGAAGTAGAACATGCTGACATACTGGAGCTCAACACCATCATTGATACCCTCAAGAAAGAGAAGGAAGAAGTGGAGAGAGAAAAGGTATGTGTATATTGCCAAAATTATAGTACACACTTATTACCTGTTTATTCCTGTTTTTGAACAGAAGTTCGGTATCTTTCAAATAAAAAAAAATATTTGAAAATGGGTAATCGGTATTTCAACAGCTTTTTGAAAGGACACATGCATGTTATCATGTAAATGGTCATTTTTCACTTAACTGACATTAGTTTCATACCCTTTTTTTGTTTTTTGTTTTTCTTCATTAGCTTACATTAGTTGAGAAACTGACCCTGGCCGAGGAGAGACGCAAGGCAGGAGAGTCAGAAAGTGTTGTAGAACTGTCACAGGAAGTTTCGGACCTAAAGAGTCAGCTAGATCAACGGGAGCAAGCTCTGAAGCAAGCCCATCTTGATATAGAGACACTCAGTGCTGAACTGGAAGAACTGGACAAGCAGAACCAGGAGGCCACACAGGTACTCTTTTTGAACAAGTGCATGTTTCAGGTTTATTAGACAGAATACAATTATTGGATCTTTTGAATGTTTGGAATTTGAGTTAATATACTACATGCTTACACAGTTTTCTTTCTCCAGCATCTTATTACAGTGAAGGAACAGCTGTCCCTGCAGAAAACCCAGGCCGATACGGAAAAATCCCATCTTCAGTCAGATCTCAACTCTTCCCTTGACCAGAGACAAACTCTTCAACTGGAGCTGGAAGCTCAGGGGGAGAAGCTAAGTCAAAGTGCCTTCTCTTTGAATGAACTGCACATGGCAAAGCAGCAACTGGAATCCACAGTAAAAGAGTTGAGGGAAAAGTTGTGCAAGTCACAGGATCTGGGCAAAGAGCTGCGGCAGGAGTCCTCTGACCTCAAGAGGGCACTTCAGGAAAGAGAGACAGAACTTACTGCACTTCGTGAGAAGTTAAGTCATTCTGGGGAGCAGGGGAACGCGTTAGAGGAACACAGGAAGGCACTTGAGACAAGGGATAAAGAGATCCAGGACTTGAGAACAGAGTTATCAGAAGTGAAGACCTCCTACGAGAGGGCCGTTTCAGAGGATTTTGAATTGAAAATTGAAAATAGAAAGTTGAAAGAAGAGAGCACTCAGGCTTTAGAAAAGATTGACAGTTTGGAAAAGCAGATCCAAGATGGTCAAGCCTCTCTAAGCAGGATGTCCCTGGAGAAAGATACCCGCATTGAAGCCTTGAAACTAGAGAAGAGCCAATTAGAATCTGAGCTAAGCCAGACTGAGAAGCGACTATCAGATCAGGCCAAACAGTATCAACAAACCGTCGATGAACTAACCAGAGCACGCTCTCTGGATGCCTCTGCGCTACAGACCGAACACGAGCGAATGGTGAAACTGAATCAGGAAAAAGATCTCGCAATTGCAGAACTCAAGCGTGAGATAGAGCAGATGGTCTCTGACCACAAAGACACCAGTGAGATGCTGGACATCACTGTGGCAGGCCAAAATCAACTCACAGAGCTATTGCAGGAGAAGGACGCCTTTGCCAAAAGCCTAAAAGCTCAAGCTACAGAAGCACAACAGGAATTAGAGCGCAAGTTCTTGGGAGCAACTCAAGAGTATAACTCTCTAAGAAAGTCGGTGGAGGAGAAGGACAAACAGCTTGGAGCCATGAAAGAAGAAAACAGCCATCTAAAAGAAGAGATCGACCGTTTGAGGGACCAGCAAAGCAGACCGCCATTATTGTCAGAGCCACGGACTCTGGACATCATCACAGAGCTTGAGACTGAGGTGGGCCAGATCAAAGCTGCCAGAGATCAACTCGAAGAAGAGGTCCAATCGTTGAGGAAGGTATCAGAGGAACAGCAGGCCACAACGCTACAGTCCCAGCGTTCTCTGCAGGTGTTACAGAGTGAACTTGAGCAAGCACGGACAAGACATGAACAAAGCTCGCTCAATTACGAAAGACTCATCACTGCTAAGGATGACGAGATTGTCCGGCTTCAATCAGAAGTGGAGGGCCTGAGCACACAAAGACAGAATCAAATACAGTCTGTAGAAATCTTACAGGAGGACAAGACCCAGTCACTGAATGGCGAAAACGGTAACGAGAAACATGACCTTTCGAAGGTGGAGATTGAGAAGCTTGTGAAAGGCATCAAGGAGAAAGAGACTGAGATTAACCAGCTAAATGAGAAAAACATGTCTCTAACCAAACAGCTCGACCAGCTTGTGGTCTCTCAAAATGAGCTGGGAAAACTCTCGCAAATGGTGCTTCAAAAAGATCTAGAAATCCAGGCGCTCCATGCTCGGGTGTCTGGTGGCCATGGTCAAGATGTGGTGTTCCTGCAGCAGCAGTTGCAGGCGTATGCGGTGGAGCGTGAACAGGTGTTGGCCGTGCTCAACGAGAAAACCAGAGAAAACAGCCAGCTGCGTTCGGACTACCATCGCATTATGGACATTGTTGCAGCCAAGGAAGCCGCATTGTTGAAGCTCCAGCAAGAAAACCAGCGGCTCTCCACTATGAGCGACCCTTCAGGCAGTCAAGAGATGTTTCGAGAGACCATTCAGAACCTCTCCCGCATCATTCGTGAGAAGGATATCGAGATTGACGCCTTGACTCAGAAATGTCAGACCCTGGTCTCTGTCCTCCAGACATCTGGTGCAGGCGATTCTGTAAGTGGTGGCTCGGGGGGTGTTAGCAGCAACCAGTTTGAGGAGCTCCTACAAGAACGTGACACTCTCAAACAGCAAGTGAAGAAGATGGAGGAGTGGAAGCAGCAGGTGATCACGACTGTGAGGAACATGCAGCATGAATCTGCTCAGCTACAGGAGGAGCTGCTCAAGCTGCAGGGGCAGGTGTCTGCAGATAGCGACTGCAGCTCAAAGCTCTCGGTGGATTACTCTAGACTTATTCAGAGCTATGAGCAGAAAGAGAAAAAGCTGGGATTTTTGAGTCAAGAGCTGGCACAGGTGCAGCAGACCATCAGCCAGCTAAGTAGTACCAAAGAAGTCCTGCTTGGGAAGCTTGGCAGTGTCAAGCAATCTCCAGAAGCTTCTGCTGTGATGGCTACCCAGGCTTTTGCCCCTCCAAACCTGAAGGGGACAGCACCACTAGGCCAAGATGAGAGCCTACATCATGAGTTGCAGTCAATGCAGAGAATTTTAACAGAGAAGGAGAGCATGATAAGAACTCTGCAGGAAAACAATCATCGCTTGTCGAATTCTGCATCTCTGTCTGAAAGTGAGCAGAGAAGCCATACAGAGGAGCTCAAGCAGGCCAGAGAGAAGCAAGAATCGCTACAGCGCTCTCTCAGAGAGAAGGATCTGCTCATTAAGACCAAGGGAGACCAACTCAGTCAGGTGACTTACAATTCTGATGTGTTGAATGGCTGGAAGAGAATGCTGTAAGGTTTGGAATACCATAGGTACTGTAGATAGTAGATTGCAGAGTAAAATGTCAGTTTTGAGATTTGAGTAAAAGATTTTGTTTACATTCCAAAGTTTGAAATGTGTTATGATTTTAGATACTAAAATACACTTAAAAAAATCTCTGAATAAGTTTGTTTATCCTAACCTTATGTGACATTTTTCTGTACAAACTAGGTGAGTGAAAGTTTACGTAATCGTGAAAATGACAACGAGGTCTTGAAGCAGGCTGTGACAAATCTGAAGGAGCGTGCCCTGATCCTGGAACTCGATGTGAAGAAGCTAAAGGAGGAGAATGAAGCGATAGCGGGAAAAGCTCGCGAGAAAGAGACAGAGTTCCGTGCCCTGCAGGAAACCAACATGCAGGTGTCACTGCTGCTTCGGGAACGCGAGTTTCAGTTCAGTGCTGTGAATGAGAAGGCCACTGCCATGGAGAAGATGCTAAAAGATAAAGAGCAGGTTTGTCTGTTTGTGTGTTTTTAAATACAAAAAAAAAAGTGTAAAAAAAATATATATACATTAAAATCCTTTTAAATGTTAGAAATTCTTAGGCAAAGAATTCTTCTTTGCTCTCTAAGGAAGAAATAACATTTTTAAATATTAAAAAAGAAAAGTTATTTTAAATATTATGTAATGTTTCACAATATTACTGTTCTTACTGTGTTTTTAATTAAATAAATAATAACATTATTGAGCATAGGAGACTTCTTTCAAAAACAATTATTGCTCATTCTGCAATTTTGAACAGTAGGAATTTGGAATTTTATTTAATAATTCTAATTATTAGTGGTGTTATTTAATTCTCTCCTGTTCACCCACTCTCCAAAATAAGTGCAGTGGGAACAATTCACATTTGTAATGTTAATGCCAATGAAGGCATACAACTTGTTCTGGTCTGTTCTAGTTCTATATGTTGTGAAGTTAACCTATTCTGCCTTTGTCTGCACTGCAGGGTAAATCTGGTGAGCTGAACCAATTGTTGAATGAAGTTAAGTCCATGCAGGAGAAGGCAGTGTTGTTTCAGCAGGAAAGAGATCAAGTGATGATGGCCCTCAAACAAAAACAAATGGAGACGACTGCTCTTCAGAGTGAGGTAGCAAAGGCCAATATTACATTGCTGTGCTTTATTACCTTACTAAAAGATTGAAAACATTAACTGATACCTTATTATATTATTCTACCTTATATTATTATTATTATTACTTTCTGTATATAGCTGCAGCACACACGAGATAAAGAGCAGCGCCTGAAGCAGGAGGTGGAGCGTTTGCGCAATCACCTGATAGAGATTGAGGATTCGTACACACGTGAGGCTTTGGCAGCTGAGGACAAAGAGGGAGAGCTGAGACGCAGAGTGGCACTCCTGGAAGAGCGGTTAACATCTTCCTCCAATGCTGTGGAGAGTGCAAGGTCTGTTGGTGTGATTGCTTGCTTAAAATCAGAATTTGCTGTCGGCGCCAGTAGCCTCATGGGCAGCGAGCGACATATAGCGCCGTTGCACTTCGGGCATCCTGAGTTTGAGTCCAAGCTCGTGGACCTTTCCTGATCCACTTTCGCTTCCTGTCTAAATTACTGTCCTGTCCTAATAAAAGCAAAAAACACCAAAAATAAATAATAAATAAATAAAAAATAGAATTTGCTTCCAGCGTCTTTCTCCTGGCCTCACTAGACTCTCTTTATACTGTAATTTGTTTCCATCTCATATATGCCTATTAAATCAGGGGCCAAGAACCAAAGATGCAAAGGCATCTATTTCATCCATTAGTCTTCTTCTCCTCCTCCCTCTCTTCTTTTCTTGCTCTTTAGTCGTCTACCCGCTTGCAGTAAAGTTACAAAATTAGGCATATAGATAGAGAACAATGTGAACATTAATCATATCGCATAATTTTCTGTTTTCCTGCTTTATTTGTTCCAAAAACCTCCTTTTTTTGAAGTTGTTCTAGATGGTTTGTCTGATTTTCACCATGCTTTGACAGATCAAACCATTTTTTAATTACTTATCATTAAATTTTAATGGCATGATGCCAAACTGGATCTAAGGCTGTATTTCTGCAATGCTTTGGCATATTGACTGCAAACTTTGTGTGTCATTGTCACCCAACACTGACCAGATCAGTTTGGTGGCCGCACCACCTGTTGATCAAAAGTAATTGGTCCATAAGCAATTGTCACAAGTAATTGTATCTATGGGTTTTCAACCATTTTGCTTAAAATCATCAACAAATGTCTTTAGTTTCTAATTTTTTCAACTGATCTGATGCACTCATTTGTGCTTGGCCCCTTAATCGCTGCTTGCAGCTGTGTTTTAAATCAGTAACAGAAAGTCTTTCTTTCTGCCATGGATACAAATAATGTGAAAAATATTGAGACAGTTGTTGTGGTGTTTTTCAGTGTACTCGTTATATTGTTTTAGCCTCACTAATGTCTCTAACTGTGTGTGTGTAGTCAGCAGGCTAGCCTGCAGGTCGAGTCTCTTCAGGAGCAGCTGAATGGTGCTGTCAGACAGCGAGATGAAGCACTTATTCAGCTCTGTGCTTCTCAGGATCAGGTCAACCAGTATGCAGTGTCACTCTCTAACCTGCAGATGGTGCTAGAACAGTTTCAACAAGGCAAGTGCGCACATTATTTTTGTTATTCCAGTTTTATTGTAATTTGTTAAGAAAACAGTCTTTCTTGCATGGAATGAAGGCTATTAAAGTAATTACAAATGTAGATTAGAGTGTAATATTCAGATATTTCTTTTTTTAAATGTTTGGATCAAGAGAGGAATTCTTCAATTTTGAAGAGTGTTGACATTTGTATCTCTCTTTACAGAAGAAAAAGCCATGTACTCAGCAGAACTGGAAAAACACAAAAGGGAGAAAAAAGAGTGGAGAACTAAAGCAGAAAATCTTCAGGATCAGGCAGCCGCACTGCAAGTCAGTTCAAACAGACATATGTACAAACCTGTCCTTTCTGCACTGTGTTTGACACAAGTATTTATGTTAATGTTCTATGTCCGTGTGTGTAATCTTAGATAAACCTGGATGAAGCGAACGCAGCTCTAGAATCGGCCTCTCGCCTCACTGACCAGCTGGACCTCAAAGAGGAAGAGATAGAAGATCTGAAGAAACAAGGTGAGACCAAATGCCACCAAGTGAATGACTGTTGAAATCAGAGCTTGAGAATTTTACTAGAAATCATCGCAGCATTTAACCTCATTGTTTAACAAGGACAGTGGTTCTCAGCCTTTTGACCTGAAGGCCTCCCATATTGGCTAAGATAATTCCTCTGGTATTTCTGCTGTTATTATGACAACATTAGGGGCTTTTGCAGTTCCTAGAGAACCAATTTCCTCCCTGGTTGCATTTGCACCGGCAGCAGGAACTCTGAAGCGGCCTACTGCGACATCTTTATTCGCTGCAAAAACCGGTGAATGGAGGACGCCGTGATCTGAGCTGTTTTGTTGTGTGTCCTGAGTTTTGTGCGTGATTGAAAGAGCATGAAAATCTGACTGAATTAAGTTGACTAAGTTGGTTGTTTTCCAACTTTCGTAACAGAAACTTGGAGTGTTAAGTTTAATAAGGTTTTGTCCCATTGGATGTTTGCTGAGGCCCCGGCCCCTTTGTTGAGAACCACTGAACTAGGATCAAGAAAGAATACAGAAGCACAATACAAACAAATCAACCATAGCAAAAACTAAGGCTGGGTATCAGCATTTATTTCCTGAATCAGTTTGATTCTGATTCAGAATCTCCCAGTTTATTTTGGTAAAGAAGAATGCAGAAACAGAATACAGAAACACAAAATTCAAATGAAATGTCATTGGGGACTAATCAACCACAGGAAAAACTAAGGCTGGGTCAGTTTGATTCAGAATCTGTTAATTTATTCTGTTATTCTGTATTAACTTTTTTTTTTTTTACTTAACTAATTTAATTACCCTTATGAACCTGTGTTGCACAGCACTCATATCATATCCTTTACAGCAGACACAATCCCATAAAATAGACTAAAATACACCTCTCGCAAAATGTTTGGCGAAAAGACTAGCTCTCAAGCTGAGTTGACACACAACTTATGGCACATTATCTGAGATTTTCTCAGATTTGCAGCACTGTGAACCATTTTTCTGAAGAGACTCGTGAACGTCAACAGGACTAGGAACATCAGGATCCATTAAATTATGTTTGACTCTTTGAGACTGTGCTTTATGTAGTGGTTTAAGTTTGATTCATATCAGTGCAGACATTAAGAAACACACATGTTTGCATTTGTAAGAGAGATGCAGAGATCGGCCAAGTCTGTAGATGGTATAGATGTTTAGCATTCCTTCGCATCTCCTCTCTGTCAGAGAGATAATATTTATGGCATGTCAGTAGCCAAATTGTGTAGACAAAGATTCTCTTTTTCCATCTACCCTGTCGTTCTATCTCACCTATCCCTTTCTTCTCTGTCCGTATCAAGCCCCAAATCAACAATACGGTGCTGTCAGTCTGAGAGGGAGAGGAGGTTGAAGGATGAGCGCTGGGATTTTTACTGCATCTGTCAAAAAACGACTGAGGAGACCATAGACAGAATGATCAAGAATGGTTCATTTTTGCTTAGCAAAGCACAAGTGCAGCCGACAGACATTCCAGGGTGTTTAGCGCAGACAGGAACTCTCTCACCCTTTCTTATCGCTCAGTTTGTGTGGTCAGGAGGTAAAGTCTCAGAGGAAAAGGGTTCTCAAGAGCCAAATGGTCTGGACCAGCGAGGGGCGTTTGTGATAAAGGCATTTAGAGCACGTCATATTCTCACACTTCTTTGTTTTTACTCCACGAGACATTCCCAGACACACTGAACCCCATACCACTGTTATTACTGTTTATATTAAGCTGCAGACACACATACTTATTATTTCAGTACAAACACTTGTTCTCTTCTGTTTGCATTAATGCATAACAAAGTCATATACCACCTCCTGCATCTGCATCTCACAAATACAGCATCCAAATTTAACAGTGCATGGAAAATTAGCTTTGTCTAGAAATAAAATCTACTTGCCAGTGGCTTGTGACTTTATAAGGAACTTTAGCATAATCATGTGGCGTAAATGTAAGAAAAGTTTGGGGTTGGCAAGATTGTTTTTGAAAAGTCTCTTATTCTCAGTAATTACAGTAATATTGTGAAATATCATTACAACTTAAAATAACTGCTTTCTATTTGAATATCTTTTTAAAATGTAATTTATTTCTGTGATGGCAAAGCTGTGCTACTTTGTATTTTCATTAGAGCCATGATATATTATCAGGATTTTATGTTAAATAGAAAGTTCAAAAGAACAGTATTTATTTGAAAAATCAATCTTATTGTAACATTATAAATGTTTTCCCTGTCTCTTTTGTACAGTTTAATGCCTTTGCTTTACTAAAGTAATAATTTCTTTCTTGCTTGCTTTCTTTCACAAAAAAAAGTTTTACTGACCCTACATTTTTGAATTGTAGTGTGTATATGTTTAAAATTCAGTTATTCAATTTCATTGCCAGAAATGAAAAAGAATCATGTGTGTGTGTGTAGGAAAACATTTTTGGACCCTTAGACACACAGCCATATCTGACAGAAGCCAGACATTAGCAAATTATATATATATTTATTTTATTTATTATTTGTTTTTATTAATGTGTTGGTTTTATGAATAAGCCCATAACTCATGAGCCTAACTGTGACAGCAATGTATGGGAAAATACCACAAAATACTCAAACTTGTACCTGTGTGTGTTTTGCAGTGGATCTGAGACAGGAGATGTTGGAAGAGGCTCAGAGAAAACTGATGAACCTCCTGAACAGCACCGAAGGCAAAGTGGATAAGTGAGTCCAAAATACATCTGCACTGGAAACATATTTCATATGTATATGTAGATCCAAATATTTTCAAAAGGGTGTTCCTGTGAAATATCATCTAACATGATTAACTACTCACACAGGGTTCTAATGAAGAATCTTTACCTGGGCTATTTTCATACCCCCCGAAACAAGCGCTCTGAGGTGATGAGGCTTATGGGTAATGTGCTTGGGTTGGACCGAGATGAGGTGTCCGAGGTGGGTCAGCGCACTCTACTGTAGATTTCTCTTTATCCTCCCTTTTGAATTCACTTTTTAAATGGAAGTATTCCTCTTCGCAAATGCAAATGTGTATGTGCCTGCATATTTACATTCATCAGATGTTGTCAAGTCCAAGAGAAGGAACAGCCATTCACCATTCTGTCTGATCCGTTTTGTGAAATTCCTCCTACTTTTCATCACTCTCAAATGTGGCTCTGCTCCAGTTCTTGTCTCCCCCTCGAAACGTGACTGTTAAACGTGTGGATTTAATATTTGACCTCCTGCCTCCTTATGTTCGATTCGCCGCCCAGCCTCTAATTACGTTTCTTTTTCAATTATCTCTTGTTTGATGTCAGCATGAAGGTTTTTATCAGAGGTTAAAAGGAGTTTTCCACTCATTTTACCTCATGTGTTTAATTTGGCACAAACCTCAAGCTGCCCACACTGGTCCTGTTGAAAAAGGTCCTTGTTTGAGTCTTTTGAAGGATGATTTCAAGTTATGTTCGGTTCTCGCTGGTAATTTGGGTATAGAGGTTTCTGGTCTTGTTAGGACAGCCTGTACTAAATGTCGCGTCAGCATCCCCGGAAACTCTGCACGCATATGACCGCATTCATTTGGCTGACTGCTAATAGAGCTGATTTGTTTTCTGTTCGAATTGCCGTTTTTCCGTTTTGATCCTGGTGGGGCTGATTCTCTCAATAACAGGAACAGATCAGTTCTGATGATAAAGCAGGATGTGGCTTAATTTTTTTTTTTTTTCTTGGAAAAGCCATAATCATTTTAGCTATTGTCCCCGAAGGGTCAAAATGTGTATGGGGTTTTTCCTTTTTCAACAAATTGTGCTCCAGTTGTTCGCAACCCATTTTACTTCCCTAATTTGTTGTATTTCCAAGTGAAGCTGGATATTCAGTTAGGGAATTAATTTGACTGTGAAACGTGGGCGTTACATACCAGAATGGGAATGCAAGTTTGTTCAAACTTTAATTAGCTATTTGGCTAATGGATAACATTATTTAATATCCCGAGCAGCCTAAGTGACTTGGAAATTTAATACTTTCTCTTCCTCTGAAATATTTTTCATTTTAGCATGCATAATAAATTGTTCACAGTAGGACCAGAAAAGTGCATAAAAAAAAATTGTAATTTACATAAGACAACACAGCCTTATTATAGAATTTAATACATACCCTCACACCAGCATATTTTTTTTTTTATTTATCTGAATTAAGGTCATTTTCTAGACCTACACTCACCTAAATGGCAATTATTTCTACCATTAATACAGCTGTTGTTGTTTTCACGTTCTCATTTTGTTTTTACGGAGTATGCTAATCATATATTCAAATTTTGTCATAAAAACATGTTTCAAGTCCAATCCTGATGGTTCTTATTACAGATGACAGATGGAAATAAGAGTTTGATAAAGAAAGCAAACAATATATGAGACAGACAGCAGGCAGAAATCAGCAGTTAGAGACAAAGAGTGAATTAGATGACAGGCTCATGCCAACCTTACACCAAAAGCATTTCCTTACCCACAATTCCATAGAAGTAGGCTGGAGTCTGGCAGGAAGAACTCCAACTATTCAGCAAGTTGTGAGCTGAATTACCCAACAGCCCCCAGAGAAGAAAGGGAGAGAAGGAAAGTAAATATGAGTGTGTGTATGTGTTTCTGGGTCACACAATCCACTTTCCATTTCAACCCATATTTTCTTTCTCCAGTCCACTCCACACCTTTGTCACATTTTATTTATGCTACACGTTAAGTTTTCCACTCAAGATCTCTTTGTTTACAACTCTAAAAACTAAAAATAATCCCAGTCTGCTTTTTTGGTTAAAATGTCTGATTCAGTGGTTTTATTTCAAAGGTTGCATTCATTTGCTCTGGTCTGAGTACTTTGAGGACAGGCACATTTTTGTAGCAGTACTTCTTTAAACTTTACATAGTTATCTTGAGTAAGAGAGGAAAAATCTGACTTTTTATTTGTATTTTTTTTTACACACAACCAAAGCCCACACACACACACACACACACAAACATTCTCTTTGACTTACTGTCCTACTGACTTACTGTCTTCTCTTTATGCAGTTGTTACAGGAAGAGGGCAAGAGTGGGGTGACCGGATGGGTCTCGAGTTTGCTGGGAGGCAGAGCTGTTCAGAGTGTACCCAACACTCCCCAAAGGCCTACCCATACACAGAACCTCAATTCGGTAGTCACGTATAGAAATGCAACACAAACGCACACATTATAATACACATGCATCTTCCTCTTACACTAGTGTCTGTGTTTTAAAGTCCTTCTCTGAGATGTTCGTGAAGTTCCTTGAGGTGGAGTCTACTCCTGCACTTCCTGCCCCTAAATTACCTGTTTATGACATCAAGCCTCTGAGTGCGCCCCCACCTGGCCGGAGTACTGCAAGCACACCTGCATCAGGTATAATGTCACATAAAATCTAGGAATGCACAATATATTGTTACCATATTCGTTTTTTTTTTAAATTATTATTATTTATTTATTGTTATTAGCCCATATTAGTTATTTTATGTTTACACTATTTTTACTGAACTTTACAAATTATAATTTTGGAATTTTTATTTTTAGAAAATGTTTAGAGTTATTAGTCTTTTATATATTTATTTGTATCTCTATTTAATGTAATACATAGTGCATCTCAAGATAAATAGTTTGCAATTTAAAAAAAAAAAGGTTAAATATTTAATAAAAATATTTCTATTATCATTTATAATATTATAAAAATATATTATTTAAAATTTTATTTTTAAAAATATTTTTCTTATTTAATTATCGGCTATAATATGAAAATAATTTTCAACTTATCATTACTGGACAGAATTTTAATATTGCTGCGTCAATGATTTAAAAAAAAAATTAGCTCGGGCCCATTCACACCAAGGATGTTAACCATAAAGTTTTAATAATTGTTCTTATTCTTTAAAAATGTGGAAGTCCACACTACAGCTATAATGATAACACAGAAGAACAATATCGTTCTGAAATGACTTTCAGAACAATTGTTTTACTCCTGATAAATGATACAGACATTGACAACCAATTAGGATCCATCTGATTTTAAATTTTACGTTTTACGATCACTTGTTGGTTTGAAAACCAATATAGCTGTTATCATAACTATCTTTCTTGGTACAAACAGGCCTTGTATATCTGTGATCTGTGTTCTTTCAGGTGTTTCAGGCCCAGGTAAACGCACTGGGGATTCAAACCCCTTCCTGGCACCCCGGTCTGCAGCCGTACCCCTCATCAATCCCGCAGGTGCAGGCAGCACTGCAGGTGCTGGGGGCCACCTGCTTATGAAGCCCATCTCAGATGCCCTGCCCACCTTTACACCTGTACCTGTGTCGGCCGAGGCCAGTGGTGGAGCTGTGCTCAAAGATTTGCTCAAGCAGTGATATCAGCCATCTGTACTGCCACTCAAAGCACTTTAGCTTAACAGGACACTACGTTCCGGCAGATGGAAACAGAAAACTGGGCCATGTCATGGATTCAAATATTTACTAAAATGGCTGATTGCCATCAGAATAAAAGAATGATAAAGCATCTAAGGGCTGCCGTGCTTGTTAAATTTGACTAAACCGAGGCCTAAGTTTGACAGAATTGAATTCTGTTTGCTAGCTGGGGAAGATTACATTATCGAATATTCTTGTGACCTTCTCCCAACATTTATTTAATGTCGAGCAAACATTCAGCTTGTCATTTTTAGACAAAGAGAGGTGTTTAATGTTTTTCTAGCGTGTTGAGAGACTGTCTGATGCTGTCTGGCATCCACTACACAAATGGATTTATTGAACCTTTTCCACTTCTGCAAAGACGCTACAGATAGTCTTTCAAAATCCTCCCATTTTGAGTGTTATGAATGGTTGGCCATATGGTATGGTAGGTACAATAGCAGTTAATCAAGAGGTGAGATTCGATCTTGGATTTAGACTGCTGCTCATGCTCCCATGCAGTACAAGCGTGCAGTTATGTTATTTATTTGTACATCAATCATATTTTTCACTGTTTATGCAGTGGGCATAAGCTGAAATGTATCTGCAATATTCAGACCTTTCTAAGGTAGAAAGAAACATTATGTATATACAATTTAGAAAACATGCACACACACAGGAAAATGAAAGTGCAAATTAAGTGTAAAAATGACCTGTATATTTTAAAATTGTTTAATGAACAAATAATACACCTCTGTTATAATAAACATTAGTTTATGACACAGGACTCATAATTCAGTGGGTTCCAACCAAATATTTAAAAACGCCATTTCCTTGAGGCCTAATATGAAGAATTGTTTTTTTTTGTTTGTTTTGTTTTTTGAGAAAATGGCCTTAGTAATTATCTTTTGGGTTACTATATCTTTCATAAAAGTTGGGTGCACTTAAATATATAGATTTAGGATACATTTATACATTTTAGGGTATATATTTTGCGCTGGTGTTTATTTAAAGTTGATCAATCTTTTTGAAGTTTGAAAGACTGTTCATGAAATTGATAGTCAACAACAGTGTTTCTCTTTTTTGCTGAATAAACTATTCTCTTCTATTAATATTTGCATTTTCCCTTTTATTTGATTTATTTAGCCACTTAAGAGCTTTTTTAATATGTAGTTGTTACAGTTCACTTTTAATAGTGGTTTTATAGAAACACATCTGTTAATGATAACTATGCAAAAGGAACTCCTGCTGTTTGGTAATTAATAAGTAAATCTAATCCTTAAATTGTGCAGTACTTTTCCATATATTATACAAGACTTATATAAGGAAACAGTGCATTTGTTGATCTTTTGCATCTGTTTTCTTTTTTCCCTGCAGACTATGTAATCTCAAAGCTGTAATTTAAAAGTGCTTATGGAGGCAGTGGTCTAGAGCATTATCAGATCAGATTAACCTCAAAAGGGAATGTCCGTCTTTCCCAATATGTCTCTTGGGAAAACCCTGTCTGGAATTCCAATTGTAGTGTAACCATGTCTAATACATAATACATCTGTAATCTGGTGCATAGATTCTGGGAACATTTAACCAGTTTAAATCTATTGATTTTTTTGTCGTCCAGTTGTGGATATATATACACTACATTCAAAAGTTTGTGGTCAGTATGATTTTTTTTTTTTCTCCAAAGAAATTAATACTTTTTTTCAGCAAGGATGATTTTATTGATCAAAAGTGACAGTAAAGACTTATAAATTGTTACTATATCAGAATCAGAATCAGAAAGAGCTTTAATGCCTGTAATTCTAGCACCAAATCAACAGAAAGTAGTAGAATAAATTGTATTTTTGAAATATATTAAAGGGGTCATATAATGCACTTTTACAAGTTGTTTAAACTGAAATGTGTGTTGGCAGTGTGTGTACACAACCACCCTATAATGATAAAAATCCACCCAGGGTTTTTTTTATTTTTTTGTAACCTCGTTAAATCTTTACCCCTTTCTCTAATCGAGCCGTCTGTCTGTGTGACGTCACACGGACGGAGGCCCCTCCCATAATTGTTGATTGACAGCAGCATTTCAGCACAGACTGCACTGGTGTCTTACCTCAGACCCGCCCTGAGTGAGCTGTCATCAGTTATTTCACCGCCGGAGCAGATGTAGACAAGAATGACTCCTAACATAGCAGTAGTCATTTACTCCCTTCATCTGAGCGGCTGAAGAGAATTAGGTTTGTTCTGAAGGGAATGCGCCCTCAATCTACGTCTATGTTCGCGCGAATCATTTGTGATCCAGCTTCACCACCAGAAAAAGTGAGTACAAGGTTTTTTTAAATGAATCTTTGCAAATGGCCTTTCCTAATAATGTACTAATTAGCAAGTTTCACGATGAATGCAGCTAAAGTAAACAGTCCCTCAGAGAGCAGCTTCGAAGAGAGGGGCGGAGTCAGCAGAGCTCATTAACATTTAAAGGAGAATGACACAATACCGCTTGCTCTGACAAGAGCTGTTTTTGACAGGGTGAAAAAGGTGTTTTTTACACTACCAATGAGAAATTTTAACCAAACTATGTATATTAAGACCCTAAAGAATAATATCAACTTGTGGAAAATGGGCATTATATGACCCCTTTAAAATTGGAATATTATTTTGAATTGTAATACCATTTCACAACATTACTATTTTACTGCATTTTAGATAAGTGCATTCTCAGTAAGCATAAGAGACTCGTAAAAAAATAAAAATTACAGACCCCAAACTTTTGAACGGTTGTGCAAGTATTAACTTGACATTATTATCAAGGTGTGTTATGTAGCAATGCATTAAATTCAGTACAAGAAGCATTACTATTAATTTCTCATATAAACAAACATTTCAATTATTATGCTCTAGTGGCACATTTGAATCCTAGCAAGCATCTGTGCTGCTTTGAAGCAAATGCATTGTGTTAGATGGTGGAAACACTTTGAGGGTGTGGGATATAGTGAATGTAAGCAGGTGTCAGGTTTTAATGCGAACTCTCCTCACACAGCACTCACAAAGCCAGACAAAATAACCCTGCCCTCACCAGGGAACACCTGCTCCAGCCTCCCACATTCCTTGCAGCCATTTTTCCTGCTGTTAGATTGTGTACATTTGAACTATCATAACTCTGCTGTCTGTTTTATCACCGTCAGATCAAGTCTAAACCTCTTTTATATCTCAGGATCTCAATCCAAATGGGCTTTTGCCTAGAGGGTGTGTTAATCTGGCAGTGTGTTAACTTTGATCACCTCGAACCTGAAAATATTTGTATTTAAGAGTCTAATGAATGTCTGAGTGATTTAAAAAGTTCTGTAACTTATCACTGATGTATTCAGTGGATCACTGTACTCGTTACTGATGCAACTCTCAAAAAACTTGCTCTTTAGCCATACTGTAGTAATCTTGGTGCTTGAGTTCACACAGTTGCCACTGAATGGTTGAGTTATTTCAAGAGAGCAGCAGAGAGGGAGTGTGGCAGTGAGCTACCCCAGTGATGTGACCACTGACTCCATCTTCCAGCCTAATCCGTGCCAAAAATCTCTGATAAACTGTCTCAGTCTCCCAGCACAGTCTTCCCTGCTGAATTGAGTCCACATCTGGACTGCTATGCTGCCAAACCTATTCTAAACCCAATTAATCAATAGACAAAAGCAAAAGCAAAGCTAGTTGACATAAAAAGATACAATAAAAACAAATTCTGCCTGTGTATGTGCAGCCTTTCAGTCAAGTGTGTGGGCCGAGTATGTCAACAACTCAAAGGTTAGCGTTACAAGGCTATTTCAGCATATTTACACTGGCCAATTGCTAATAAGATGCAGATCAGGGTGATGCTTACTGTGGTCATGTCTAATCAGTGGCCAGAAGTCAACGTTTTAAATAAATCTACATAGGTAATTTTGGGCAAGGATCTATTAAGGTTCTGTTTTTTTTAGGTTTATAGAAAATTAAGGTTCCAAAAAGTGTTTTTAAGGTAGCAAAAATTGTGACACAACTTGTCATTTAGTGTCACTCAGCGCTATTGAAAACGTTCCCTTTCAGTCGGTCACTCCGAGTCGGTGACCGACGAATTGTGATCTCGCTTAGAGAGACCAATCCACTTCGAGTGTAACTAAACGAGCCAATGAAAATTGGCATGTGATGACTGCATCCAGCTGCCGCTGATCACAGCGTGAGTATACATAGGCAGCAGGCGCAGTGCATATTCAGCTTTTCGCTTCTGAGCCGAGCGATCACATCGTTTTGCTCCTGACTACTCTACTGAGAGAAGACTGAACGAGTTCAGCACGCTCTTTGGAGCACTTTGTGTTGGCGGTACGGCGCTTCAGCGGTGGTGGTTTCCCGTGGTTCCCAAGTGGGTTGCACACATCAGGCTGCATTACCCCCTGTTTGTGTTGCAGGCGATCATCTCCCCTGTGTGCTTCAGCACGCTAAAAGAGCTTTTTCTCTAAAAGAGCATTCACGGGTGCTTCTTTTTAAAGACGACATTGCATCTGGCAAATTCGACTTTGTCTTTGTAAAGACGATTTGGGTCTTGTTATAGACAACGTGTCACCTGTGCGTTTCTGGATGCGGTCGTTACCTGGCGGGTGATGGTCACGATCGCTGCCTCACATGCCTGGGCAGGAGGCATGCTGAGGTGGTGTTCCTGGATGAGTCATGTTCTCATTGTGGAAAGATGATTATCTCGGAGTTGCGGGCCAGGCTCCATTTCCTCGACAAAGGGGTGGAGCTCTGTTCCCTCTGCCTCGATCTGGTTCTCGTTCTGGCTGCAGAAAGGCGTGGACGGCACCTTTTACTGCCAGAAACTGACCTGCTAGCTAGGTGGTGGTGCAGCTAAGGGGTATACTGAGGTCCCCCTGGTGGAGCGGTCGGTTGTGTTGCCTCCACCCAACAGGCAGCAACGGGCGGTTTGAGAGTGTCGTCAAAGGCCCTACTCATGCACCCTCTGCCAAATTATGTAACCAGGTAAGTGTTGCACCGCACATTCAGACCCCTCTTCGGTCCGCCCACGAGCTGGGTCCCTGCGTTCCACCTCGCTGCCCCACCTCGCTGGTACGTCGGTGGTCCCGCTGGTCCTGCTTGTGTGCAGAGATCGCAGTCCTGTTGGCGAAGGATGCGATTCCCTCCAGCCGATGTGAGGACGGGTTTTTACAGCCCTTACTTCATTGTACCCAAGAAAGGCGGTGGTTTAAGGCCAATCTTGGATCTGTGTGTCTTGGACCGAGCCCTTCACAAGCTTCCGTTCAAGATGCTCACACAGAAGCGCATCTTCGGGTGCATCCGTCCCCGAGATTGGTTTGCAGTGATCGAACCACAGGCCATTGCTTCGGGTATGTGTTCGAAGGATGGGCATGTCAGTACAAGGTCCTGCCCTTCGGGCGGTCCCTGACGCTCCGTGTCTTCACGAAAGTTGCGGAGGCAGCCCTCGTTCCTCTGAGAGAACAGGGCATTCGCATTCTCAACTACCTTGATGACTGGCTCATACTAGCTCAGTCTCAGGATCAGTTGTGTGAACACATGGACTTGGTGCTCAGCCAGTTGGGCCTTCGGGTCAACTGGGAAAAGAGCAAACTCTCCCTGATGCAGAGGATCTCTTTTCTCGGTATGGAGTTGAATTCGGTCGAAGAAGACAGTACGCCTCACGCAGGAATGTGCTCAGTCGGTGTTGAACTGCTCGAATACGTTCAAGAGCAGGATGGCAGTCCCACTGAAACAGTTTCAGAGGCTCCTGGGGCATATGGCAGCTGCAGCGGCAGTCACGCCTCTGGGGCTGCTTCATATGAGACCTCTTCAACACTGGCTCCATGACTGAGTCCCGAGGTGGGCGTGTCTACACGGCACTCACCAGCCTGCCGCAGAACCTTCACCCCGTGGTCAGACCTTTCGTTTCTCCGGGCAGGAGTGCCCCTGGAACAGGTCTCCAGGCATGCCATGGTTCACACAGATGCCTCCACCACTGGCTGGAGGGGCCATGTTCAATGGGCTTGCAGTGTTGAGGGGACGGGCCCCCAACTGCACTGGCACATCAATTGCCTAGAGTTGCTGGCAGTACACCTGGCCTTGAACCGTCTCAAGACTTACGAGGCAAGCACGTACTGGTCCGCACAGACAACACTGCAACTGTTGCGTACATCAATGACAAGGTGGTCTAATGCTCCCATCGATTGTTGCATCTCGCCCGCCACCACCAGAAGCATCTGAAGTCGCTTTGTGCCATTCACATCAAGGGCCTACACAACTGGGCACCTGACAAGCTGTCATGAGCTGCGCTCCCCGGAGAGTGGAGACTCCATTCTCAGACGGTCCAGCTGATTTGGAGACATTTCGGAGTCGCTCAGGTAAACCTGTTTGCGTCTCTAGAAACCTCTCACTGCCAGTTGTTTTATTCCCTGACCGAGGGAACACTCGGCACGGACGCACTGGCAAACAGCTGGCCGCGGGTCCTTCGTTTCTCCCAGTGAGCCTTCTTTCACAGACATTGTGTAAGATTAGGGAGGTTGAGGAGCAGGTCCTGCTCGTGGCACCGTACTGGCCCACTCGGACTTGGTTCCCGGAACTGATGCTCCTTGTGACAGCCCCTCCTTAGCAGATTCCTCTGAGGAAGGATCTTCTGACTCAGAGACGGGGCACCCTGTGGCACCCGTGTCCAGACCTCTGGAAACTTCATGTCTGGTCCCTGGACGGGATGAGGAGGTTCTAGGTGACCTACCCTGAGAGGTAGTTGACACCATCACTTCGGGAGGCACTGCCTACAACACGCTTGCGCCGTGAAATGGAACCTGTTTGTCGAGTGATGCCCTTCTCATCGAGAAGACCACCCGGAAATGCCCGATCAGAGTCGTGCTCTCCTTTCTGCAGCAAGGGTTGGAGCAAAGGCTGTCTCCCTCCACCCTTAAAGTCTATGTGGCTGCGATTGCTGCCAACCACGATCCCATGGAAGGGAAGTTGGTAGGGAAGCATGACCTGGTCATCAGGTTCCTTAGGGGGGCAAGAGGGTTAAATCCTCCACGGCCCCCCTCTATACCCTCTTGAGACCTGTCTCTAGTGCTCAGAGCACTACAGCAGGACCCATTTGAGCCTTTACAGACATTTGAGCTGAAGTTTCTATCAATGAAAACTCTGCTCCTGCTTGCACTGGCCTCCATCAAGAGGGTAGGGGACCTAGACGTGTTTTCAGTCAACTTCATGCCTAGATTCGATTCAGCCGATTTGTGCCTAGAGTTTAGGCCGGCTGACTCCCAGGTAATCCTGAGGCCCCGGCCCGGATATGTGCCCAAGGTTCCCACTACTCCCTTCAGGGACCAGTTGGTGAGCCAGCAAGCTCTGCCCCCGGAGGAGGCAGCCTCAGCCCTAGCTTTGCTTGTCCCGTCTGAGCATTGAGTTGCTACGTAGACAGGGACGTAAAGCTTCAGCACCTCAGACCAGCTCTTTATCTGTCACGGAGGGCGGCAGAAGGGGAATGCCGTTTCTAAACAGAGGTTAGTCCACTGGATAATGGATGCCATCACCCTGGCTTATCAGGCACAGGGTGTGCCCTGGGCGTTCAGGTTGAGAGCTCACTCTACTAGAAGTGTTTCATCCTCCTGGCACTGGATCATGGCGCCTTGCTGGCAGATATTTGTAGAGCTGCGGACTGGGCGACCCCCCCCCCCCCCCAACACGTTCACTAGATTCTATAGCCTTCGTGTGGAGCTGGTATCCTTCTGTGTTCTCACCTCAAACAGGTAGAAGCACTGAGAGGCCCCAGCTTCGGGGCGGCTTGCTAAAACCGCTCCAGAGAGTCCGTACTGTAGATCCTGTTGAGGTCCTCTGTCCCCTCAGCAGCCAGACGTGGCGGAGCGTCCGGCGCCAGGACCTCACTCAATGAATCTGTGAGAACTGGTAGAGGGCTGGGTTCCATATGTAGAGACCTAAAAGGATCTCATATGTGTAAATTCCACGGTACAACTCCAGAGTCCGTGTTTCCCCGGCAAACCTTCTGCCATTATCCAAGAGGGTTACAATCACCTCTAATCTTCCATATGCACCTAAACGGTTGTTCATATGTGTAAGTGCTTCTTAACCTCCTTCGGGAAGGATGGGGCTTCCTCAGCATTCCTGTTCCAAGTGGAACAGGTATGTTTTCCCAGTGTTATCCAGTCTTACTGAGTGGGTAGTGCCATAGCAACAGTAGTCAAGTCAAGTCAAGTCACCTTTATTTATATAGCGCTTTTAACAATACAGATTGTGTCAGTATAAAATTGGAGGATAGAGTAGCAGTAATGTATAATGATAAGATTAAACACTCAATTTTCAGTTAAAGGCATTTCATTATTGAATTCAGAAATGTCATTGTCTAGCTCAATTTAGTTTAAATAGTATTTGTGCAATCAAATTGACGATAATTGCTAGAAATTAAGTTTCCCCAACTGAGCAAGCCAGAGGCGACAGCGGCACGGAACCAAAACTCACTCTGTGGGGCCAGTTCTCCTCTGGCCAGATGAAACCTGCAGTTCAATTACAACCGCAGCCATGTCAGATTATGTAAAGGGCTAATCTGATTCCCGTGGTCTTGCCCCGATGGAGCATTTTAATTTATAATTTAATGTATTTGTTATATTTGTGTTTTATTCATTATTTGAAGTTTTTCATTTATATGATTTATTCATTTGCTATAATTGTAATGTATAGTTTAATGCATTTATTGTTTCTCGGTCTATTTTTATAATATACATTTGTTTGTTTATTATAATTTAAATTTATAGTTTAATTAATTTAATATATTTCTGTTGTGTGTGTGTGTGTGTGTGTGTGTGTGTGTGTGTGTGTATATAATAAATATATATATTATACCATTTTTCTATATATATATATATATATATATATATATATATATATATATATATATATATATTATACTATTTATTATTTTAGAATGTATTTATTTATTTTTTTCATATTTGTATATTATTATGTTTTAATTAAAATTTTAATGTATAACTGGTCTTCTTGTGGTAAGCCCCGACCTATGCCAAAAAGAAGGGGCGCAGGAGGCTTCCACAGGACACTGGAAGGGGCAGTATCTGTGGCCCTTTGGTAGGGATCCCAATTCATCGGTCACCTACGTGACTCGGAGTGACCAACTGAAAGGGAACGTCTCGGTTATGTATGTAACATACATATGTATGTAACATTCCCCTGAAGGAGGGAATGGAGACATCACGTTCCGTCACCACGGCTTCTGTACTGTTGCTGAGTGGCCGGGTCACCGGCTTGGCTCCTCAGCGAAAACCTGAATATACGCTGTGCCTGCTGCCTACTTATACTCACGCTGTGATCAATGGCTGCTGGATGCAATCATCACATGCCAATGTGCATTGGCTCATTTAGTTACACTCGAAGTGGACTGGTCTCTCTAAGCGAGATCCCAATTCGTCGGTCACCGACGTGACGTCTCCGTTCCCTCCTTCAGGGAACCAGGGTTACATGCATAACCGAGACGTTTTTCAACGGCTCTGGCGTCACTTACACAGTTTAATATTAATTTAAACATTTTTGTGAATAAACTATTTTGTAAAAAAGGCTATTTGAGATATGTACATTTTTGATATTTAAAAGTGAAACAAACTTTCGAAATTCCGCTACGCACCGGAGAGCAGCTTGGTTACAATATGTACTAACTAGTTTATTTTATATAAATACATGTTCTGTCTGTCTTTTACACACCTATAGTCGGAATTTTATGTCCTTAAATATGTTTTACTTTGCCAACAGCCTAAACGACTCTAATATTTCATAGTGATGATGGTTGAAGGGGTCTGTCTGACGCGAGGACTCCACACCATAACGTACAGTAGCCTCCTCTAAATTTAAGCAGGCTGCTGAGCCTTACAATTTAATTATGCGTCATTTTATAGATTCTCTGCTCGGTTTTCCTCACTGCCTTCTTCCTTCTCCTCGTTTGGGTCTGTGGCAGCTCCCTGTGCGCGCTTTCGTTCCAAAGGGGGCTGTCTGTCTTTGATGGGATCCAGCTGTTGGCCAAGTGCTCTGGGGGCCCGTTTATTTGCATTGCTAAACAATCCGTGGAGTGGGCCGAGTACGGAGAAATACAGCAAGTTTTCTCTTTTTTATATAGTAAGACCCTCCTCTTACTATTGGTCAATGTTCTCACACGTTCCTGCCATCGGTCGACAGGACGGCCGCATCGGGTGACCAAAGCCAAGTGTCTCACATTCAAGTGAACGCGCGTACGCGGAGGGAGCGCTTTGGGCACTTAGTTTTGCGCTTTGGGTCCTGCGAGCCCGTAAAGCTAGTAAAACCACAAAGATCAACTCGTTTCCTACAGCGAGGGGTTTACGGGTCAGCGGTGTGACGTTCTTTCCAAGGGAACCACAAGGATCCACATAAACATGTTATTTGAACTACGTGGCTTGAGTTGGTCGACCAACAAAAGGTGAGTTTAATTAGTCAGCTGGTGCTTCATGGCAAGCCGTTTTAGCATACATTACTCACAACTAACTTGTCTATTTTATGCCATAGTGCTTATTTCTGACTTTCTACTAAGTAATCCTATAGCTTGGTTTCAACTGACTATTGATTAGATACTATTGCTTATTTCAGTAGTGACTAATATCTATTCAATTAGTCAATACTTATTCATTTGCTGTTAGCTATCATTCCAGTAGTGACAAGTAACTATTCCATTGTTACAAGTGACAAGTTTCTACCTGCCATTGATTTAGTTCCTATTCTTGCTTGTCATATGCTTATCTAATAGCTTGTCATATGTACTAAGTAGTCTGAATGGTTCATATTCATACTAATGTCCAATAAATAGCTGTCTTCAATTTCTATAGAACAAATACTAATACCAATGGATAGCTACTGTAGTGAAAGTGGAAAGGATACTAGTAACAATTGGAATACCTACTGTCAGAGGTGAACAGTTAATATAACCACAGATCCCAAAATCATTTTGTAGTAAGACATTTCTATTTCGTTACCAGCAACAACGGAATAGTTACTTGTCACTGTTGGGATGGTAACTAGTACCAAATTAGTAAGTGCTGGTATTTGATGAATATGTAGCTGAATTGATACTAGTCACTATTGGAATAAGTATTTACCTAAAAAAAAACAAGACCCTCCTAGTGACATATTTAACAGATGTTAGTCACTAGTGGATTACTTACTAGACAATAAGAGAGAGTTTCAAAACAGATATTAGATATTTTTAAGCATTAAATGTTATCATTGTCATGGTGCTTCAAAAGAATATGTAAACCATGAAAATAAGTTTGTAAAAATGATCCAACTTATAGAAGTGTTTGTTGATATTCCTGGTTTTGAATGGACATTCAGTGCTTATTCCAATGAATGAAACTTAAACATGTTCATGTGTTTTTTGTTTTCAGAATGATTTACCAAGGTATTTTGTTTTTTATTTATAGAATGTTGTCCGTTTTAATAAGTATCATATGCTGCATTCACTCCGGGAAAAGTCAGGTAAGTGAATTTTGTTTTGAGTCATTCAAGCTTGGCACGGTTGCTCAACATGTGTCGTAATAAGAGTGCCTTACTTGTTTGTTTGTTTTTGTTTTTTTTTGCTTTTCCAGTTCTGTTGTACATCTTTAACATAAATATTAACTTTAACATACAATAGCAATATCAAGCTACTTCAACATAACTACTTAAAGAACTCCATAAACTACTTTTTATCTATTGGATTGACTATAAAATGCCTGTTTCTCTCTAGACTTGCACAGATGGATTTACTTATGACCGCCGTGCCAGACAGTGTATCGGTTAGTGGCACTTCTGCCATGTTATTTAAATGTTCATTGAAACTTGCATTTCAAATACAGCGGTTTATGCCACCTCTAACATATGCTTTCAGACATTGATGAGTGCCGGACACTTCCAGACCCGTGTCGGGGTGACATGCAGTGTGTAAATCAGAACGGTGGATACCTTTGCATCCCCCGCGGACTCTACTCCCAATCCTATGTCCGAAACGGTCCACGTTCCTATCCCGAAGAGTCCTACCCTGACAGATCGTTGGGATACTCTGAACCATTAATTCCTAACATTCCTCCTGTTGGAGCAGGTCCTGGTCCAGGCCCCGGTCCAAGCTACCCAATAGTGAGCCGGTCCACTCCCTGCATCCTTGGATATACACTTGGTGCCGATGGCACTTGTGTTGGTAAGTTTGCCTCATGTTCCAATACATTCCTCTATCCTCTATCCCAAACTTATTGATAAAGTTAGTTAAAGATGGCACTTGAAAGCTTGCAAGTTCAAATGCAGAAGATTTGGTACACATTCCTGGCTTGTCAGGCAGTCTTAGTGCGCCTGACCCACCAAATAATGATCTTGACTGCTTTTAGTTTACCATCCAGATCAGGTCAACCATTTAAATAATATTTATATTAAATTCTAGTTTTGGATAGAAATATATATGCATGCATAGTTGCTATCTTCAAAAATGTCATTTGCTTTTAAAGTCTTGAGAAACATACATTCATTTAGTTAATGTTTGCTGACTTTGTAAATTGGCTGGTATTTTGTAAGTTACCCTATATGTTAAAATTTTACCATAAATTACTACAGCCACTGTAACAATATATGTCAACTAATGCCAAATTTGCTTATTAGATTAACTTTAGTTGTAGATGTTTACTCAGCAACTTTTTGTGTGTGCTTATATGTCAGAATGGGAGTGAGTTTAGTGAATCGGGATTTTGACTAGTAGTAAGTGCTTGTGTATATAATCAATATGCATTAGTGACTAACAGAATAGAAACTAGTCACTGAATATATTATATTACCTGATGAACAAAAATACCCTACTAGTGATTAGAATAGACATAGAATAGACCTTAGTCACTATTATTAACTAAATATAATAACAAAACAGATGTTTAAACATTATCATGCCTTGTTGTAGTGCTTTTAAAAGAATATGTGAACCAATTATTTGCACATGATAAGGTATTTTTAGCCATTTCTTTATAATAAATAACACAAACTAAGAATAAGACTCTTTGAGACATTGTCGATACTCACTCTGGGTCACATCAGGTTGTGGTCTTATGTTTACTTCATTTTCTGCAATGGTCCATGGGTCTTCTCGCTCTGAAATGAGGCAAGGACCCAGTTCAGTGCTGGGCTGTAATTTAGTAATGGCTGCGGTGGGCCGAGTGGCATCTTAAAGACTTCAGCAGAATGAATCTCGTAATTTGGACTGGATCAGTCATTAGTGTGGAACCACAAAATCCTGTGGAACCTCAGAACAAACTACATCTTGTGAAGAGGCAGGAAGACACAGAGGAACTGGCATTTAGCCCTGCTTACTCTGATCCAACTTTACAATTCAACGAGACGGTTTTAGAGTGTCTTATTCACTGTCGTAAATCATCAGTTTGTAACTGACTCTATGTAGTCTGCTTCTGTTGAAGCTGTTGAGCTGAATGTGGTGTCGTTGATATCTCCTGGGATTTATTGCTTTGATGTAGATAGGTGTTATATATTGTGCTGTCGGAGTCTTTACGCGTGTCAGCGTGGTGACCTATTTCACGTGCCATATGATAAATGGAAGCACAAATGACTGCTTGCTGTATTTTTCGATATGGTCTGTGGATTTGTCTCGAATTGGTGCCAGCCTTTGCAGTTAATGCATTCTCCAGTCTTCTCTTGCTCCTCTGCAGAATCACAAAATGATAGATTTGTTACCTTTTTAAGCCCAAGACAGTCATGTTATAAAGAAGATACACACACAGAAATGCTCATGAATCCGCTTATGCGGATATGCACATGTCCTGACCTGGGAAAAACTTGGACTGAGTAATGAAGATGAATGTTATGTGCTGTGTTAAAATTTGGACACAGATAAGGGTCTTATACAGCCACTGAGACATTCAGTACAACAGCATTTCATGAAGACAAACCATTGCGATCTCAGCATCTGTGGTTGCTCATGCCAGACATGAAGTCAGTGGTTGTTGAATGAGATCTGTCGTTGAGCAGCTGTGCAATTTGTGCTCTTTGTACAGTGTGTTTGTTATTTATGTTAAGGCATGCCGTTATGGAACAGAAATCGTACAGGAAGTACGTAGTGTTACACCATTCCATCATTCATCTTAATGTTAGCGTGTTTGTTTGTAAAAGCCTGGGAATGCCCTCTTCTTGCCAGTGGCACTAAGGCTCAAAGGACTAAAACAGTCAACCCAGTCAGTGCCTGAAATGTGCCATCATAAATCCCATCAATCCTGTGTTTAGTCTCAGCAAAGCTTATAGGCACTTCTAAAATCCATGCAAACCTCTGAAAGACGGTTCAGTTTAGGTGAAACTTGAGAAAAGAAGATCTGAAGCTCACTTGTGATTCAGGAATGTGGATGCTTTGCATAAAATCCAAAATTCAAGAGCTTAAATTATCTTATTCTGGGTGGGAACTTGAAAAATGTCCAAAATTATTTGATTTGTCAAGTTGAAACTTGCCTACTCAGGCTGTAGGACTGTAACTGGTGCCTGTCAGCAAATGTGGAGTGGCTCTAGTACCGCAGACTAATTAATGTGTTCTAGCTTAGTGGGACGTCTGGAAATTGAGGTATGATGTCAGTATTATTTCTGAGTCATTGAACTTTATATGTAATGCTATTTTTAGCAAATATACACTAAATATACACTAGCATTCATAAGTTTGGGGTTGGTAAGGTTTTATTATGTTTTTGAAAGAAGTCTCTCATGCATTTATATGATCAACATATAGTAAAAACAGTAATATTATGAAATCAATTTTCAATTCTTTTGTAGATTAAAAGTAATTAATTCCTGTGCCGGCAAAGCTGAATTCTCAGCAGCAATTACTCTGAAAACAGTTGTGCTGCTTAATATTTTTATGGAAAACCTGATATAGTTTTTCTTTCCAGGATTATATAACGAATGCCTTCATTTGAAATAGAAATATTTATAAAAAATGAAATCATTTTAAATGTCTTTGTTGTAACTTTTGATCAAGTAATCCTCACTAAATGAATTTCTTGGAAAAAACAAAAAAAAACTACTGGACCCTAACTTTTGAATAGTATCAAATAAAGAGGTTTTTTTTGTTTGTTAGTTTTTTTTTTTTTTGTATCATCTATGCATTTTGTATTTTCTGTGCAAAGTCGGTGTAGGATGGTGGTGATCAAGCTGAAAGAGTTGAGCAGCTCCTAAGAGATGCTGGAGATATTTCTGATTCTTCAGATAAGGAAAAAGTGATTGCTTTTAAAACCCGAATTCCGTAAATGTTGGGACTTTTTAAAATTTGAATAAAATGAAAACTAAAAGAATTTCAAATCACATGTTTAAACTGAGAAATTTTACAGTTTTATGCACAAAACGAGCTCATTTCAAATTTGATGCTACAGTTCTCAAAATAGTTCGGACGGGGGCATGTTTACCATGGTGTAGCATCTCCTCTTCTTTTCAAAACAGTTTGAAGACGTCTGGGCATCGAGGTTATGACTTTCTGCAGTTTTGGTGTTGGAGTTTGGTCCCATTCTTGCCTGATACAGGTTTCCAGCTGCTGAAGAGTTAGTGGTTGTCTTTGACGTATTTTTCGTTCCTTCCCTGAAATACACGTCGTCTGGAGGGGAGCATATGTTGCTCTAAAACCTTTATATACCTTTCAGCATTCATAGTGCCTTCCAAAACATACAAGCTGCCCATACCATATGCACTTATGCACCCCCATACCATCAGAGATGCTGGCTTTTGAACTGAACGCTGATAACACACTGGAAGGTCTCCCTCCCCTTTAGCCCGGATGACACAGCGTCTGTGATTTCCAACAAGAATGTCAAATTTGGACTCGTCTGACCATAGAACACTTTTCCACTTTTAAACAGTCCATTTTAAATGAGCCTTGGCCCACAGGACACGAGTGTCGTCTGAGAGCCCGAAGACCACGGGCATCAAACAAAGGTCTTCGGCCTTTGTTGGATATATTTCTCTGAATATTTTGATGATGTTATGCACTGTAGATGATGAGATTTGCAAAGCCTTTGCAATTTGACATTGAGGAACGTTGTTTTTAAAGTATCCCACAATCTTTTTACGCACTCTTTCACAGATTGGAGAGCCTCTACCCATCTTTACTTTTGAGAGACTCTGCCTCTCTAAGACATCCCTTTTATAGCTAATCATGTTACAGACCTGATGTCAGTTAACTTAATTAGTTGCTAGATGTTCTCCCAGCAGAATCTTTTCAAAATTTCTTGCTTTTTCAGCCTTTTGTTGCCCCCGTGCCAACTTTTTTGAGACCTGTAGCAGGCATCAAATTTGAAATGAGCTCATTTAGTGTATAAACGTGTATTTATACCGTTGAAACATTTATGTGCTCTATGTTCAATTGTGAATAAAATATCGGCTCATGTGATTTGAAAGTCTTTTAGTTTTCATTTTATTCAAATTTCCCAACATTTCCGCAATTCGGGTTGTAAAATTTCACTCTCTTATTGTACTTTTTGCTATTGTTTTACTGTATTTCACTTTCAAATAAGACTCTCCTTCTCTCCTTGTGGCTGCACTAGACATTCCACACTAAACATAATTGCTACCCTGGCTCACTTGTACACCTCACGTTAATATAATGATCCCAGCTAATTCACATAGGCTGTGTGAAGTGTTGCTTGACCGGCCTGCTTGAACTATTGCAGAGGTGGACTGCAAATGCCTTTGATATAATTTAAACAATCAGTGTGTGGCAACAGATCAAGGACATTAAATCTCTGGAATGAAGATGTGCATATAGAAGCAAGAGTTTTGAGTTGGTGCCAGATTCTTGGGTCCTGGATTGACCTCAACCTGTTTGTTCATATTAATCATCTACACGTTTTCCATGTCTGAAAAGTTTAGTCTTGCATATGTCTTTTTTGTTTGATGAATTGTTTTGCTTTAATAAGACAAGCATGTTGTGTGAGTATGAATTATAATACCATTCATTCATATAAATTTCCCATCCTCTTGCGTATTTGTTGATTTTGCTTTCAGCTAGCAATTAGAACATTATGAGCGCAGTTTAACACATTTACCACGTGTAAATCCATTTCACAGAATTGCAGATTTTCCAAATATGAGTAAAGTCTTTAGATTTTGTCTGGGCTTACTTTTAAGGTATTGAATATCTCTGATGTCAAGATTAGATTTAATGACCTCAGCAACATCTGGTTTGTGGGCCTCTTGTTAAATTTAATGAATTGTACCGTAATAAACTTGTTAAAAGTCTTGTAAAAGTCATGATTCTGACCACATAATGATATCACCCGTCAACATTTTTTATCATTGATCTCTCTTCCTCTTTTACATGCAGACATGCAGTTTCCTTCTCTTTCATTTACACACCAAGTCTTTCTTCTGACCCTCATTTAACATCTTGTGCAAAATGTACTGCACAGTCTCTGGATCAGATCTGATCTCCAAAATTCTGGCATTCCCTGTATGCTCCAGATCCTCTCACCTCAGATCAGACATGTGTGATAGTACACATGTAATCCAGATGCGCTCCTTCAATCTCCGGGGCCCAGCTGGGCCTCATGTCTCATGTGGCCACATCTCTGCTATCAGACCTGGCTGTAATGATTCCACCTCATAATAATGCTTTGTGATGTCTGTAATAGTTAAGCTGCTAACACAAAAGTTCAATTCCAGGTAGGTGTAATGCAAAACAGGTGACTACCTTTGTGATTATACTGTACAGTCAGATGCTTTCATTGAAATGCCAAATGCAAGTGAATGGGTCGTTTTAACGTGCACAAGTAATTTATTATGGAATTTCAGCTTGGTTTGCCAGGACCCATTGCATCACTCTACCCATATAGTAACAGTGGGACTGTTGGCAGCTTTAACCAAAAGAAACTAATTTTCTGGCTTTCACACGGCCCCCAACCCCCCATATCCATCACACCCTCATCACTTTCATAGTAACATTTGCTTACATTTAAAACATGTGACTTCATGGTCTGAGAACCAAGGGTGCTTTTTCGGGTATTTTTAAAGCATATGATGCCCTCATAAGGAATTGTGCTGATAATGTGTGAGCGAGAGTGGAACAGAGAGATATGAACTCCAGTTTTGGAAATGCGTTCTGTAAGACTAGCTATTTGTGTAAGATGTGATAGTAAGGTAAGATTTATGAGGTCGGGATGGAGTTCGAGGTGTAACAGACCTGCTAAGCTTAAAGCGAAGAACATCTGTCCACAGAGGGCAAACTATCAGTGGGACAGATTAAGTATTCTGTATCAGTATTCCGATAATAATGAAACATTTAAGTGTTGTGAAGTTACATACATCAAGATGAATTGTTTTAGGTGAGTTTCTAAAGTGGATAGTGGTGGGAAAAGCACAAGTGGGAGCTGACTGTAGCTATCTTTCTTTTCCTTTTTTTTTTTTTTTAGATGTTGACGAATGTGAGGCAGAGTCACACCAGTGTAACCCAACTCAGGTGTGTATAAATACAGCTGGTGGATATACCTGCTCATGTACTGAAGGCTACTGGCTGGTGGGTGGACAGTGCCAAGGTAAGATTTACAGACATTATGAATGGATAATTTGATGTTATATGCTTTAATTGGTGAAGTCTACATGTGACACATGTACACTCTAAATCCTTTAATAAACCAGTTTTCATTATGTTAGTGTTAAAGTGCACTTCTTTTCAAAATATTGGGGTAAGTAAGATTTTGTTAAAATGACTAATACTATTGTTCAGCAAGGATGTATAAAACTAATCTAAAGTTACAAAAGATTTCTATTTCAAAATAATGTTTCTTTTTCCTCACAGAATCCTAAAAAAAATGCATCTACAAAAATATTAAACAGCACAACTGTTTTCAACATTAATAATTATAAGAAAAGTTTCATGAGCACTAAATCAGTATATTAGAACGATTTCTGAAGGATCATGTGACACTGAAGACTGGAGTAATGGCTGCTGCTTTCAGCTTTTCCATCACAGGAAAAAAATTAAATTTTAAAGTACACTAAAATAGAACAATTTATATTAAATTTTAATAATATTTCACAATAATGCTGTTTTTTCTGTATTTTTAATCAAATAAATGCCTTGGTGAGTGTAAGAGACTTGTAAAAACATTAAAATTCTTACCGAGCCCAAACTTTTGAACAGTAGTAGTCCAGTTACTGTTTGTTCAAAGGTTAAATTATATGACCATTCAAATTGTTACTTTGTTTGTTTGATGTTTAAATAATGAAATAATCCAGTCTTATTTGACACCAAACAATGTCTTAATTCAGTTGTGACTACTGTTTGCGTATTTAGTGCTCTCTAACTCACCTTTCTTTAGACATTGATGAGTGTCGCTATGGTTACTGCCAGCAGCTGTGCGCTAATATCCCTGGCTCATATTCCTGCTCCTGTAGCCCTGGATTCCTTCTTAATGCTGATAGCAGGACATGCCAAGGTGCACACATACACAGGAACATCATTATTGTTTAATTTGATAGTTTACTGAAAATCTTGACATCTGCCTCCTTCCTCTTCCTGCCTCGCCAGATGTGGACGAGTGTGAGACAAACCCATGCTCACACGGCTGTTTGAACACATACGGCTCATTCATGTGCACCTGTGATGAGGGCTTCGAGCTCGCTTCTGATGGGACCACCTGCAATGGTAATAAGGGGAGGAGAAGAGACGATAAGAATAGAGAGAGACAGGAGACCAAGACTGAACAATTTAGAGCTTTTAGAGAGAGGTTTAAGATGTGTGTTGCTTGAATTTTCATGTGTGACTGAGTGCATTGATAGTGTGTAATGTGTCTGTCTTTTTCACTTCCCATTCATAGATCTGGATGAGTGCAGTTTCTCAGATTTCCTTTGTCAGCACACGTGTGTGAACACACCAGGATCATTCTCCTGCATTTGTCCACCTGGATATTATGTGTATGAGGATGGAAGGAGCTGTGAAGGTATCTCTACATTTTTATTTTGTGTGCTTCTTTCAATGTGATTTTGTTGAATCATTTATATTTTGTTATGTTTTTCTAAGTGTTCCTAAGTGCTTTTCTCCTTGTTGACACAAATGTGGAATATTTCTCATATTAAACCACTAAAACAAAAATATGTCTTTTCATTTTTGTGACAAGTTCAGTTTTACAAAGAGACAAACAGTTTTGTGTTGTATGTGATGCTAATAGCCTTCAGTATGCATAATATGCATTATGAATATATAGTAATAATGATGTATGTATGTATAGAGAGAGAGACTTTTTAAAAAATAAAATCAGGAAGTTTCATAGCGAGTAATAAATATTTATTGCCATTTTCTCAGATAATTTGCTAATGGCAGATTAGCCATTTGCAGAATTTTTTTTTAACACGAGAGTAGCTATTTCATATCTGCTGCACCATTTAGCTTCCTTGACATTGTAGTTATTGTTGCTGCTGTTAATGATCATGATGATGTTAATAACCTGACTTCTGTCTCTTGTATGTTTGATTTTAAAGACCTCAATGAATGTGAGTCTGGTAACAACACCTGTACAACAGCACAAGTGTGTTTCAATTTCCAGGGAGGTTACACATGTCTGGACCCTCTTAGATGTGATCCACCTTACATAGAGCTAAGTGACAAGTGAGTACATGAATGTTGGCAAAAGAAAACCTGTTATCTTTAGTCAGTCATTTGACTTTTTGTTGAACAGTTTGCAGCATGTTCTGAATGTACTTCTCTCTTTTTCTCTCAGTCAGTGCATGTGCTCTGCGGAGAATCCCGCTTGTCGGGAACGACCCTTCACTATCCTGTACAGGCATATGGACTTGTCTTCTGGCCGCAGTGTTCCTGCCGATATATTTCAAATGCAGGCCACCACACGTTACCCTGGAGCATTTTACATCTTTCAGATCAAGTCTGGCAACGAGGGGCGAGAGTTTTACATGCGGGTAAATGGACTTCTGTTTGTATAACTGATGCCTGTTGTAAAACACTTACATTACTGTTTGAAAGTTTGGGGTCAACCATTTTAAAGAAAAGAAATTAATACTTTTATTCAGGATGCATTCATTTGCTCAGAAGTGATAGTAAAGTCATTTATAATATTTCTATTTTAAATAAGTGCTGTTCTTTTGAAGAATGCAGAAAAAAATACGTATCACACTTTCCATGAAAATATTAAACAGCACAATTGTTTTGATTGAAATAGTAAGAAATGTTTGAGCACCAAATTAATAATAATAAGATAATCATAAGAAGAATAAAAAATGTTTCTTGAGCAGCAAATCAGCATATTAGAATGATTTCTGAAGGATCATGTGACACTGAAGACTGAAGTAAAAATTCAGCTTTGCCATCACAAGAATAAATTACATTTTAAGTGTAAAAATTACATTTTTAAGTGGAACACATTTATTTTAAATTTTAATAATATTTTAAAATATTACTGTATTTTTTTTTATCAAATAAATGCAGCCATAGTGAGTATAAGTAAGTATAAAAACAATTAAACATTTTACAGACAGCACACTTTTTAATGTCAGTTTATATATGAAGGTGGCCGCTAGAGGGAGCTGTAGGATTTCTGTGAGACTTTCCCTCAAAATTACTCTGGAGCCAAACCACAAAATCTTTATGGGTCCTACGAGTCCCTTAGCTAATCAAATACCAGTTTAAATTGTTGAAAGAGTTTGTTTTCATATAATTTGTCCATGTGGGCAAGCAATGTTTCAACTCTGAAGAGAAAGAGTGACAGACTCTGAATGAATTAAAAAAAATATGAAAACATTCTTTCCCTTTTTTCCCCACAGCAAACCAGTAATATCAGTGCAACTTTGGTTCTGGCCCGGCCCATTAAAGGACCGAAGACCATCGTTCTAGATCTAGAGATGGTTACCGTTAACAACGTCATCAACTTCCGAGGCAGTTCAATCATCCGCCTCACAATATTTGTCTCTGAACATCCATTCTGAGGCTTTACAAATGAACCTCTGACCTCTCACCTCTTCATGGCCCCATACCTCTATCTTGGACTTCCTGTTACTGCACTAACCATCAGGCAGCTGCATTTCTTCATTTTGTTTGTTTTGTGGATCTGGACTCTCAATTGGTCATCACCCTCTCTGTCTGCTCTCTAGTGGGCGGAGCTTGTGCTGATGTCTGATATTTCACAATGCAGGTTTTTCATTAAGGCTGCCTGGCTGTCATTGTCGTCTGCAGTCACACGCATGTACCCGTACACAGAAGAATATTTATGTTGTGTTTTTTCTTGTTTGTTCTACATTTCCCATTGTGCTTTTTCTTGCCACAATTGCAGATCCTTAAGTGTCTTGTTTTTTGTTTTTGTTTGTTTTTTGTAAAGCTGGATTTGTTTTTCTACTTTTAGTGGCACCTGTGTCACATTTTCTCACTGTGAATGTGAGTATTTGAGCACCGCTTTCATTTGTTCTTGACCTTTGATGACCCCAAGCAGTGAGAGAGCTGCCAGGCTTGCACACGCTACAAAATCACGTTTTTGAAAATGTTCTAAATATCTCTGACAGGAGTCTGCAGCGCACCTTCCCAGGGAAGTCTAAAAAAAAAGTCTTTATTTTGGCTCAGAATTTCTTATTGCATCTGTGCGGAATCTCCTGTGTATCTGTTTTTATTTGACAGGTAAAGAGAGCCTGGTCAATCAATAAACACAAATTTGATGACCTGAACTTTTGTTGGTGTGTGTTTACTATTAGCAAATTTAGATTCATTCCTAGAAAGTTTTGGCATTTGATAAAATGAGACAATTATTATAATTAGGACCTGCATTTTGATGTAGGCCTACATACTAGTCATCACAAGGGGTCAGTAACAACGAGGTTTTGAATGTATAAAGATTTGAAGAGTCAATATACATAATATGCGTGACTGTGTGGGAGTGTAAACTTTCCTTTGTGTCACAGTGATCAAAGCGGTATTTTCCCTGAGCATTGTTATTAGGGATGGCGGACACTAGGACCCAACTGTAGGCAGAAGTTTTGCAGTTCACTGGAGGCTTCAGAAGCACCTGCAGCTCTCGAGACCTCAGAGATTTCATCTCCTCGCGGACAGCAGTTCAGGTGCGTGTACAACCTTATACACAAACATGATATTCTTGGTCAAAAAGGAAAAACGCGGTTAATGTTGATTGTTAAAATAATTTCAACCGTTTTATATATATTTAGGCTTTATATGTATTTCTGCAGCTTTGGGCTACTGTGAGCACTTTATGCCTCAGCTTTTTTCTGTTGTTAATGCCTTAATCATTCATCAATTGCCTCAGTCATCAATTTTAGATGTCTTTGTGTAGATTGTAACGTTTTATTGTACCGTTATCCCAAACAAAACTTTCATTTATTGTAACGTAATCCCAAACACAACTTTCAATCTTACCACGAAAAACATTATTACATGAATAAAACGTCGATAATCTAGAGTGAAATAAATTATTTAGTGACATTATGTGAATATTATTGAGCTCATATTTTCAGTAATTTTGAATGTGCAGTTAATAGTTGTGGCGTCATTTCCACTACAGCAGCTAACCAATGCTGCCATTTATTCCCTCTCAAAAAATATATTTATTTCCACCACAAAATTGTACTACACACAAAACATAAGTTGATATTGACATTGTTTTGGAAATGTTTGATGACCAGAAATGAGATAATTCTCCTTACTGTTTCTGACAGTTTCATGTTAATTCATATAAATATCTTATTTTCAGCCTTTTTATGTTAATGGTTTGTGATTTTTTTTTTTTTTTTTTGTGCAGATCCTCAATATGACAGAATGCATCAAAAACTGCTGCAGGACATTTATATCCAAGAAGAATGAACCAGAGATTCAGAGTAAGCCTCTCTCTCCCCTATAGATCTCCTCATGATTGTTGTGTTTGTTATACATGCACACAATATGCTGTATATAAATGTTACTACATATATGAGTTATGAAAGGTGTATTTTTATACATTTAAATGTTTTAAAGTGATTAAGGTTCGACCTCCTGCTAAATTAGCTGCTGAGTCTAATGTGAAGAAGAATGTTGGAGTATCAGAGGATTATTTGCTGTCTAAACTGCCTCCGGACGGCCGGGACGTTCCATTCATCATCCCGACCTTCAAACCCTCCTACATCCAGCCGAGAGGATCACAGTATTCTGGCTACAACATTGGGCAACAGAGTAAGCATTATGACTTAGTTATTTATTTAGTTTAATTCAATTAATTAATTATATTTGTTTTTTATTTTATTAAATTATATTTAATTTTTTTAAGTACATATTGAAGTACAAATTTGACATGAATGATTTTAGGTGCCACAAGGACCACTTATGCAGAAAGGAAGGCCGAGCTCGCAGGAGCCGGTCAAATGATGTATGACCCTGATTTGACCTTAAACAGCAGTCATATGATCAGCTACGTGTCACCAGGCTCATTGAGACGCCCCACTCTGAAAAACAGACCCAACAACAGTCCTGGCACAGGTGAGATACTTTAAGATCTGCCTAAATCCCCAAGCCTGTTTATTACCTGTGTGTGCTGTTTAAAGAGTGCAGTTTCACTTCCTCATAGGATCACATAGCAGCACGTAACTTCTCAGCATGTAACCTCAAATATTTACGTTCCTACCCACCTGTGCGTAATCCTTCTGTTTTATTCCTGCTCCTAAATCCCCAATTGTTCATGGCAGATTTGCACTGACAATGTCCCAGATCATATTGTCGAGAGGCCATATTCAGATCATTTTAATGCTTTACTGTAGCTGAACGCACATTTGTGAATATCAAACTGAGGAAGACATTTGTACTTTTGTGATGTACTTAATCAACTGCGGAAGTGCAAGTATTTAAGATTCTTTCTAAGAGGAAAATGAATGAAATGATTTGTGTCTGTTTGTTTTACAGGTTTGGAACACAGTGGCAAACAGAGACTCAGTCTCTCTATGTATGATTTGTCAAATCCTCAGAGCCACGTACAGGTGAGTTCACACAAATGCACACACACACATTTAACAACCCAATCCATAAAACTGTATCATAATTAAAATTACATTGTTCACATGCTGCTGAGATACCATACACCTGTTCACATGTGAGATATTATTTACGATGCATAAAAAGAAAGGTAATTTATTTATATGATGGTATACGAATTACCCAATTTTGCCATAAGTTTGAAATTATATAAATATATTGTAGAAACTTAATTTCCTGTAAAGCTGCTTTGCCATGATTTGTATAGTAAAAAGTGCTATGTAAATAAACTTGAATTGAATTGAATGGTAAAGCTGAATTTTCAGCAGTCATTACCCCAGTCTTTAGTGTCACATGATCCTTCAGAAATCATTCGAATATGCTGATTTGGGGCTCAGGAGACTTTTCTTATTATTATCAATGTTGCTTAATATATTTACGTAAACATTATACATTTTTTAGGATTCTTTGACTAATGGAATGTTTGAAATTTTGATTAATTTCTTTGCATTAATTTCTTTAAAAAGTCCAAACAATTGGCAAACTTTTAAAGTGTAGTGTATATTATAGAGGGGTATAATAATTAGTAAACATTATTATGACTATTATTTATCATTATTTATATAAACACTATACTAGTTAGTCTGGATATCAACTTTGAACTTTAAGGCAAGATATATTAACTACTAAGTTTAATTCAAAACTGGTTTGTTGCATTTGTTACTGGAATAATTAGCTCAATATTTATCTTCGTTAATAACTTAATAATAATTAATAACTTTAGTTATCATACTACTTCCATGCATTGTTAGTATGCCAGAAATCATTATTACTATTGGGATCTCTATTTACATTCTGTAACAGATCTCTATTTCTATTTTTTTTTAAGTTAAAAAGTATTTTTGGTCTTATATCAATCAGAACAGATTAAATTCCTCATTGAAGTGTGGTGTATACATAATACGTTGCTATTTAATGATTAGCAGAGCTGTTGTTCAGTAACATTTATTCCTCTCTTGTTCCTCCAAGCGTTATGATTCTGTATCCAGTGTCCAGAGCAGCACATCCTCCATTCAGGATTCCTTTGGGAGCAGCCGTAGTCTAGGTAACCATTCATGACGGAGCACTGAAGTCGTAACCGCAGACAAGCACATTCCAAAAGAACCCTCAAAACTCCCTTCCAATAGAACTCTCTGGAAAGGGTTCCGCTCCACTATCACCTGGAATTTCCACTACGGTTTCATTTGTTTGGTTTTCCTTTTGTTTTTTTCAGGGTCTTTTTGGACCATTTATTTCCCAACAATCTTACCCCCTCTCTCCTCACCGTGTACACACAAACACAGACTGTCAAACAAACCCGCGCACACACACACACACACAGGACAGACTCAGATGACTGCAGATTGTGAAATCGTAAAGGGCAGACACAGTAATTACTTCCAAATGTTTTCCCTGAGGTCCGGTACACAAGTCCTCAGATAACTTTCAGAATGTAGGTCTGTGGATCTTTACACACATAACACAATAATAAAACTCAAAATATATTGCATTTCTGTCTACCATTCTGCATTTTTCTAATTTATTTGAAAGTGTTTTTAATTAACACTGAGCCAAAAGTTGGATTTTAAATTGGGTTTTTTCCTCTTTTCTTTATTAATAACAGGACTTATGCTGAATATTGAACAAAATATTATACAGTATATAAAACATTTAAATGTGTTTGCGTGGATGTGTGTGTGTGCGCGTAGAGTCCATCACGCTGTCGGGTGATGAGCGGGATTGTGAGCCAGGGAAAGTGTGTGTGCACCTGAAGTATGAAGAGGCGGTGGAGCAGGTGTGGATCACCTTAGTGAAGGTATGTTTTCATCCAGGAGAGGCTTTGCTAGTCTACAACAGGCCATTGTGTCCCATCTAGAGTCCAGCTGAATGGCGCCTCTGTGTTGCTCTGAGAGACCTTTAACAAGTGATCACATTTCCAACCAGCTATTTTTAATCTCTCTTTTTCAAGTAATTGAAAAATAACTCAATGTGTATATCTGACTGTCTTTGCCTCTTTATTTTACACATAATAGATAGTATACATAATGTATTACTGTTAATGTTACATATTAATGTTAAAGGTCCCATGACATGCTGCTTTTTGGATGCTTTTATATATAGGCCTAAGTGGTCCCTAGTACTGTATCTGAAGTCTCTTTCCCGAAATTCAGCCTTAGTGCAGAATTTCAGCCACTAGGAGCCAGTCCCACAATGAGCTGTCCTTAGGACGTGCCATTCTGTGTCTGTAGCTTTAAATGCTAATGAGGAGGAGAGAGGCGGGGCAAGGTGGAGGGTGGGGGTGTGGCCTTAACCAGCTTTTCAAAATCGAAACAGTGCGGGTGTTTTTATATCACTGTATTTCTGAAGGAAACCGACTGTTTTCAAAAAATTTGGGATGTCATTTCCATTTCATTTTGCATGCAATGTCTGATAAAGCAGCATTTGTGAGCGGAGCTCTGCTTTGTGTACAGCGTTACCGCGGAAACCACTATCTCCGCACTCTAAAAGCGCCTCCCGCTGGCAGAGAATGAATTTGCATATAAGCCGCCACAAATAGAATGCAAAGCTGCGTCCCAAATGACACACTACACTATGCACTTATACACTATGTACTTATGCACTCAACCATGTAGTGTATGAATTATATAAGGTTATTTTGTCATTAATAATCGGAGTCTGATAGCCCCACCCCCTTCGCGACGTAATTAAAGCTGCGACAGTTGAGTGCATGAAGTGTCCAACATTCCACACTTCATTTTTTCGGTTATTTAAGTGCACCATCCGGGTATTTAAAGTGCACTTTTTCTTTTTGGAATTTTCAGTGTGAACGCACTACTCGCACTATTTATACTAATGGTGCATAAGTATGCAATTTGGGACGCAGCTCAAGTCTGTGGGAAACACTGTACACATACTTCGGTGTTCCTTTATACATCCAAACACTGAGCAACTGCCATGTTTCGCTCGTTTGCAAGCCATGATATCTCTCGAGAAAAAAAAAATATTGCGCTCGCCTCGCAATTTTCATGCCATGGGACCTTTAATTTAAGTGTGAGTTGTTTATAATATTAACACACTGTTTCATCTCATATTTCATAATATTTGTTTTGTTTTATTTCTGTCAATTATTTTCTAAAACAAATAAGGCCCTGCCTCCTTTTCCTCCTCTGAGAAATGCCCTTTGTTGACATACAGTGGTTTTAGTGGTTGTAAAAGCTCATAAACTGTACATGTTGCTTTCGTCTTTTCTCACTGTTTCTCATTTTGGTACTCCCTCTCTTTTAGTGTACGGATGTGAGTGCGTATAGTGATGGGGTGGAGGTGCAGAAGATTGGAGTCAAGGGGGTCATCACCATGACCAAGCCAGTGCGATTTAAGAGCACTGTCAAGGAAGCATCAGCAGTGAGTGAAATCAGCCATCATAAAACATACAACAGCCAAGATTCAATTGAAGCATCAGCATTGGTGATATCAAGGGGTTAAAATGATTAGCATTATCCCCTGCTGGTAGGTGTCAGAATTATGCCATCTGCTTCTAAAAGGTGCATTTGTGCTTTGGCAGCAATTCAAAATTAGCCATGTATTCTGATGAAATAAAATATTTTGCAAGCAACATTTTAACTGATATTGGTACTGTACGGTTGAGCTTACTTTGATAGGGAATAAATCTATCAAAAGGAAGAGATGAGAGAGCATCCTTTCCACAGCTGTACTGCCCCATCTCTGTGTCTGCTGTTGCCATGAGGGGTTTGGGAATTTCCAGTTTTCAAGTGACAGCAGCAGTTTACAAACTTCAGTCAGTCACACAGAAGGTAGAACGGTGCTGGTCAGTCATCAGATAATAGGGTCAAACAAGCAATCAAGGAAGTAGGGATGAAACCATAATGTTGTTGTGAATAGGGTAGAGGGTAAAGAACAGAAATATAGCAAAATAAATGAGAAATGCAAAAATGTTTATTTATCATAATTATCCAAAATCATGCGTGACCGTACGGTTGATATGTATGTAAAGGACATCATATAGCATAGGCTAGGCTATATATTGCCTACAGCTATGTATATTATGCAGACACTTAAATATAATTTTTTATCTTTGTGGACCTGGCCTGAAGGTTATGAAATGTATCCAAGATACTAATAAAATTAAAGGAATGTTTATTTTTGGAAAATAACTCATGAAATAGTTCTCTGAATTTAAATCGAGATTTACCATAGACTGACAGCTCAACCGTACGGAAGAGTTTTATATAAAACATAAATTTACAAAAAAAAAAAAATTATTAGATGTCTACTAATAAGACCTTTAAGTTAAATAATTTTTCTCATTAGCTCCTTTTAGGGGTGAAAGTTAAAGGGTTAAAAGCTTGTTGTCAGTAAGATAGTTGTTTTAAAGAAATTATTTTATTCAGAGACAATGCTGATAAATTTATAAAAAGTGGCAGTAAAGACATTTGTTACAAAAGATTTTAGTTTCAAATAAACATAAAAACCCCCCTGTAATAATAAGACAGTACCAAATCAGTAAATTAGAATGAATTCTACATGATCATGTGACACTGAATTAAAAAAAAAAAGTATATGTATATATATATATATATATATATATATATATATATATATATATATATATATATATATATATATACACAGGTGCATCTCAATAAATTAGAATGTCGTAGAAAAGTTAATTTATTTCAGTAATTTAACTCAAATGGTGAAACTCGTGTATTAAATAAATTCAATGCACACAGACTGAAGTAGTTTAAGTCTTTGGTTCTTTTAATTGTGATGATTTTGGTTCACATTTAACAAAAACCCACCAATTCACTATCTCAACAAATTAGAATACTTCATAAGACCAATAAAAAAATAAAAAAATTTAGTGAATTGTTGGCCTTCTGGAAAGTATGTTCACTTACTGTATATGTACTCAATACTTGGTAGGGGCTCCTTTTGCTTTAATTACTGCCTCAATTCGGTGTGGCATGGAGGTGATCAGTTTGTGGCACTGCTGAGGTGGTATGGAAGCCCAGGTTTCTTTGATAGCAGCCTTCAGCTCATCTGCATTGTTGGGTCTGGTGTCTCTCAACTTCCTCTTGACAATACCCCATAGATTCTCTATGGGGTTCAGGTCAGGCGAGTTTGCTGGCCAGTCAAGCACACCAGCACCATGGTCATTGAACCAGCTTTTGGTACCTTTGGCAGTGTGGGCAGGTGTCAAGTCCTGCTGGAAAATGAAATCAGCATCTCCATAAAGTTTGTCAGCAGAAGGAAGCATGAAGTGCTCTAAAATTTCCTGGTAGATGGCTGTGTTGACTGTGGACTTCAGAAAACACAGTGAACCAACACCAGCAGATGACATGGCAGCCCAAATCATCACTGACTGTGGAAACTTCACACTGGACTTCAAGCAACATGGATTCTGTGCCTCTCCACTCTTCCTTCAGGCTCTGGGACCTTGATTTCCAAATTAAATGCAAAACTTACTTTCATCTGAAAAGAGACTTTGGACCACTGAGCAACAGTCCAGTTGTTTTTCTCCACAGCCCAGGTAAGACGCTTCTGACGTTGTCTCTGCTTTAGAGGTGGCTTGGTAGCCCTTTTCCTGAAGATGTCTGAGGGTGGTGACTCTTGATGCACTCCAGCTTCAGTTCACTCCTTGTGAAGCTCTCACAAGTGTTTGAATCGGCTTTGCTTGACAGTATTCTCAAGCTTACAGTCATCCCTGTTGCTTGTGCACCTTTTCCCAATGTTTTCCTTCCAGTCAACTTTGCATTTAATATGCTTTGATACAGCACTCTGTGAACAGCCACCCCTTTCAGTAATGAGCTTTTGTGACTAACCCTCCTTGTGGAGGGCGTCAGTGTTCGTCTTCTTGATCATTGCCAAGTCAGCAGTCTTCTCCATTTATTGTGGTTTCAAAGAACAAGAGATACCCAGAATTTATACTGTAGGGATTTATTGAAACTCAAATGTAAATTTTCTAATATTTTGAGATACTGATTTTTGACTTTCATGAGCTGTAAGCTCTAATCATCAATCACTTTTGAAATGTTTTACTTTACATGCAATGAACCTAAAATACATGAAAATTGCACTTTTTGAAATAACTTACAAGAAAAAACTTACAACTTTTTCACGACATTCTAATTTATTGAGATGCACCTGTATATATAGAAAGAAAATTGTTTAGTTTTTTTTCATTAAAAATGGTTTTATATTGTAAATTTTTTACTGTATTTTGGTTTAATAAATGCAGCCTTGGTGAGCTTAAGTGTCTTCATTCAAAACATTAAAAAAATCATACTGAACCCAAGCTTACAAACTCTATATCACAATGTTTCTCATTACGATGAATGAGAATAACATTTCCCAGGAATCATAGACTTCGTAGATTGATATTACAAGAAATGCATATTAAGATTGATTAAAACAATAATATACTGATAAAAAAAAAAAAAAGAAAAGAAAAGAAATGTATAGCCTGAATGCACTGTAAGTCGCTTTGGATTGGCAGCTCTGTCATCATTTAAATGAATTGTGATGAATTATTCAGCCCTCCCTTCAGTCCCTCCTGTGTTTCTTGAATATTGACCATTCCAGCTGGATTGAAAAGTTCCACACAACCAAAGCTGCATAAACAAAAACACATGTAGAGCTTGTAGTATTATTTTGTAGTGTTTTTAGTTTGTAGCTAATTATGCCTCTCGGTATTGTCTCTCTTTTTGTCACGCTTTCAGGACACTGTCTTCATGGAGACATTCGTGTTCACTCTTAACTTAAAGCAGACACGCAGATCTGCGTTGGTGCTGCGCCTGCAGGCTCACACACCACGTAAGCGTACGCTGGGAGAGTGTGTATTATCTCTGCGAACCCTTGGACTGGAGGAAACAAAGCACTGGCTGGAGTTCAAGCCTCACTCTAAAACACATGTGAGTCCTCACCTGCTGTATCTCTTTGTGACTGCATATCTAATCCCAAATGTCTCTTCCTCTACAGATCCTTCCTAATTTTGACAGTAAGGTTCTTTGAAAATATTTTTAAACTTCCACCTGCAATTACCACAGTGCTGCACTCACCCAATGGACCACATATTTTACTTGCATCACAAATTACGCAGCTGCACTAGTTCTGCTCAGGTCTCTCCTGTGATATTTAGGTCACTTGGGTTGAAACGGACAGACAAGACAGAGAGAGAAAGAAATCAATATACTGAAACCAGCCATTTCAGTATTGCTGAAAGCACATCTTGAAATACTGATCTGTCTGAACTGAAGCTTATATAAATGATGTTACAAAAGATATGTTACAAAAGATTATTAATTTGTGATTAATTAATGTTAATATTAATGAATGTTGTTTATATTTCTATTGATTAAAGAATTCTGAAAGTTATTTAGTTTCCACAGAAAAATTAAGGACGTCTGTTTTCAACATTGATATTAATAAGAAATGTTTCTTGAACACCAAATTAGCATATCAGAATGATTTCTGAAGGAACATGTGACGTGAAGACTGGTGTAATTACTGCTGAAAATTCAGCTTTGCCGTCACAGGAAATAAATTGCATTTTAAAATATATTAAAATAGAAAACATGTTAAATTGCAAAAATATTTCAGAATATCACAGTTTTTACTGTATTTTTATCAAATAAATGCAGCCTTAGTGAGCATAAAAGGCTCAGAAACATTAAAAATTCTTACTGACACCAAACTGAACAGTAGTCTGTGTATATAGATTTACACGTTTATATATTGTTTATAAATATTTCACATTTGTATACATGATATTTTATAAGTTGATCATTAGTATCATCTAAATACCTATACATAATATATATATAAAATTCTGATATTTAATTCTGCAAAATGAGTGTCACTTCATTTCACTGTAAGTAGGTCATCAAACATTGTTTGGCACATACAGGTATCAGATATGGCACTCTTTGTTGATTTTGCCAGCTATAACTTTTTGTGAACATTCGGAAACTGATGGCTAAGCATGTTTTGCTTGTGTGTGTGTGTGTGTGTGTGTGTGTGTGTGTGTGTGTGTGTGTGTGTGTGTGTGTGTGTGTGTGTGTGTGACTGAAATCAAACACTTAACAGGGAAAATTGCTTTTTTGAAAAGAAAGTCTTTTCAATAAAGAGGTGTTTGAAATTGACAGAACTGTGTTCCAAAATGAAAGTCTGGTCAAGAAGAAGTTTTTTCCATGAATAATGGCTGTGTATGTTTGTTCCTGGGGCAGAAATTGTTTTGGGTCTCTATAAATCGCTATAAATCAGTGAATTAGTCGCAGCAGGTAGTCTGCCATAAAACACACACATATGCAACATAACACCTAACCCTACTGGGGATTATTTTGTGTCTGCCTGTGCGTTTCTGTAGGTGTGTCATGCTGAGCTTCAGCTGGCCTTGTGCTTCCAGCCAGTGAACAGTCGAATGCAACTCCAGATCCTCAGTGCTCAAAACCTTCCATCATCTTCCTCACCACTTACACAGAGTGAGTCTTTCAGCTTTCATCATCATTTCACACCCTCTCAATAACATAATTTTACATCCTTGTCCATTTTAAATATATTTTCATTATAAGTTAAGTTCTCCTCCTGAAAACTCTCTTATTTCTTATTGATTTCCCTCCTTAGTTTATTGTTGTGGAAGAGTGAATATGACAAATATGACAATGCTGATAAAATGAACTGTGCAAATGGATGTTCTCTTTAGGTTTCTTTGTGAAGGTTGAGTTGTTGTGTGAGGGTAGGGTTTTACTGAAGAGGAAGACGAAGGTTAGGAAGTCATCAGAGGGGCAGATCCAATGGGGCGAAGTGCTTCACTTGCCCATCACCAATCAGGACCAGAATCTGCAGCTGGCAGTCAAACTCTACAGCCGTGGCTCTGTTCGGAGAAAACACCTGCTTGGACAGGTCAGTTTGGCGCAAAATACATACAGTACTATAACTCACTACATTTAGTATGGAACACGTTTAAAGACATTTATTTGATTAAAAAACTGCAATATTGTGAAATATTAAAATATTTTCTTTTGTAATATACTCCAGTTTTCAGTGATCCTTCAGAAATTGTTCAATAAGGAGATTTGGTGCTCAAGAAACATTTAATATTATGATGTTGAAAACAGTTGTGCTGCTTTTTAATTTTTTTTGTAGAAAACATGATTCTTTGATGAACCGATGAACAGAATTAATTTGAAATGTAATTTTAAAAACATCACTTTACTCTCACTTTTGACCGTTTTAATGCATCCTTGTTGTATAAAAGTATTAATTTCATTCATAAATCTTACTAAGCCCTAAGTTTCAGTCTTTATGTGTATTACTTCATTTCCAGGTCCTCTTGGGTTTTGACAGCAGTTCTTCTGAGGCAGTGGAACAATGGAGGGATTCCATGGCTAATCCTGAAAAAGTGGTGACGTCTTGGCACAGACTTAGTCGACTCTAAAGTGAGAGGATGAAGAAAAGAGCTTTTTTAGCCAGGTGGATTTGAAATGCAACTTCCAAAAGCTTTTTTTATCTTTGTATAATTAAGTATTGTATGGTTATTTCAATTGCAGTTATCGTAGGGTGCTTGTATAAAACTCTCTGGTAGAAATGACTCATTTACAGGTCTAAATTGATTACAGGTCCAACTGAGTCTCACACCCTCTGCAGATCCTTGTGTAACTAATCATGTATTCAGCTGTTTGTAGATTTAACATTCTATGTTCTTCATTGGTGTAACTTTGAAAACACGCAACTGTCTAAAACATAGCACAGGAACAGGATACGTAGACATTATGTGCAATAAAATGTATTATACAGAGCTCTACAACTGTCAGTATAGCAACATGGCCAAATAAAGAGCAGAGTCAGCTAATTAGCCTACTTTACAGAATTCATAAATGAAGTATTATGTTCAGTATTTTTCTCTATCGTCTCCATACAATTTCAGTGCTGCTGAGTTAATGTGAATCTGTTCTCAGTAAAAACAGATATTTGCATTTTCTGAGCAATTTAATGAAGATTGTTGCACTTTTGCTTGCTTTTGGAAGAAGATAAACCTGTTTTTAAGTACAGTAAAACTGTGTTGGTGTTGGGGTGAACACTATCTAAAAAGCTTTTATTTTTAGAAGGGCTTGGGTTACATTCCTCTCCATGGAATTCAATCCTTCAGATTGTCCCCCATTTCCTTTCACAAACACAAGAAACAGGGAAAGGCCACTAGAAAGTGCAACAAAGAGACTTTTGTTAACACATTTCACTTCTCTAGATCCTTTGTGCTACCCTTAATTCAAGGTGAACTAACTTTCTAGGCCTTGTCATTTCTAAGAATTTATTTTTGCACAGGTCACAGTAGCTTGTCTAAAAGTGTTTATTGTATTCATGTTTAAGTACATTGTGTTAAGTAATGCTGTAGTTCACTGGACATGTGATATTTAAAAAGCTAATATTTTGTTCACATTGACTGTATTTTGTATGCACACACAAAGATTGTTTAATCCCAGTCTGGCATCCTGATGTTATAGAAATAAAAAAAAGATAACATTGCTTGTAAATAATCCATTGTGTTAAATTTTATTGGGATTTTGTGTGAGTGTAGGTTCATAAAAGACACTTTCATTTATGTTTTTAATGATTTGACAACTGTACTATGGCTTGATAACAGAATATGGTGATTTATTACCACCATTCTCCAACCCAGAGGAAACATTATAAACAGACAAAGGATGTTTGTGTGGGTCTGAATGTTTGTGCTCCTTAACCCCTCTGATTGTGCTGCTCTTTTAAAGGCCTACATCCGGGTGTGAGTTATTTTACGTCAGAACTTTCGGGATCACTGTTTGAACAGTGTTAATGGTTATTTCTGATGACACACCCCCATCTGCAGCAAATCCCAGTAAAACAGCTGATCTTTGTGTGTGAAAGTGTTTGTGTAATGTGTCATATCCATAGCAACCGTACAATCAAATACTAAAAATGGTCATATAAAAGACAATAAAAATTGCAAATGACAAAAAAAAAGGAATAATAATTTAAAAAATAAAAAGTCAATATGGTAATCATTAAAGTTAATATGGCAGAAATGTTTTTTCAGTCTCTCTCTCTCTCTCTCTCTCTCTCTCTCTCTCTCTCTCTCTCTCTCTCTCTCTCTCTCTCTCTCTCACTCACTCACTCACTCACACACACACACACACACCCACACACACACCCACACACCCACACACACACAGCTGTGACCCGGGGTCTGTGTACCTTTGTCTGTCCTGTGTGTTTCAGTTAAAAGTGGATCAGCAGGTCCGGGATTTTAACTTCGTGTCCAGGATCTGCAATCCTCACAAACTTGTTCAAACTGAGAATTTGCCCACTTGCATCATCACACAGTCTACATCTTCCCCAACCTGAAGTTTTCACATTTTCCAGCTCTTTTACAAGCACATAAAACAATGAGGGGGTTTTTAATGGATATCTTGTTTATGTTATAGACTGGCATAGTTTACCCCAAATAGCAGAAAACAAAAAGAAGCTGGGCAAAAACGTCACAGAATCAGTTCTGAGTCGTCAGTTCCCGAATACTCAATTGCTGCGCGAGAGCACCATCTAGTGTACTACAGAAGTGAATGAACAGTGAAAGCGGGTTTTTTTTTTTTTTTTTTTGGTAACTGCTGTTTTGGCTGTGTTCTCCATAATTACCATCTTCACGCAGTTCATGTAGGAACATGGCCGCTAATTTCTGAGCATGTGATCCACACACAGATTGTGTAAGAATGTCTCGGCTCAGCTGATCTATTCATGCCTGTTGGCAAATTCCGGTTTTATGTCCAAATTTGTGTGTGTTATCATGTAATTCAGAATGTTAGAATCTTTTCCTAACAGTCACAAACTTGTTTAGAGTAACGGTAACATTTACAATTCGGTAATATTCTGAAGAAACATTCAGAACAATGTTGTACAATAGCACTAAAATACTGACAAATTCGGAACAAAATAAAAAAGAAAAATGACTAACCTTGGGCTCCTCTGTATATTTAGACTAAAAAATTATTACAAATAACATTTCTAACTAATCTAAACATGAAACATAAACGTAACCAATTTTTTTGCCTACTTGTTAATGTGAGGTGTTGTACTGTTACGGTTTATTAAGGTAAAGCTTACAGTTTTTATCAAGGAAATACAATGCTTTACAATGTCATTTTCAGGGCACTGCCATAGCAACAAACATCCGGTCGCTGAATCTCACCTGAACTAGATCAATGACTCGGTCTGTCTGCGTCTTGGTGACTCATGAAAGCAGCCCCCTACAGGAATGTCCCGGAGAGTTGTAAGATTTAATAGAATCATATTCATTTAATTCTATCGTTGCCTAATTAAACTTTACTAGTTCTAATAATTTAGTTTTTTTTGTATTATTTTAACATTATTTTTTTGGGGGGGGGGGGGGGGGGGGGGGGGGGGTTCCCCATCAAATTCACGCCCAGACAACGTTTTCTTGCTCAGTGTTGATTGTGCGCCCTAAAACCCGGGGGCGCCGATAGGAGGTGCGCGCAATGACGCACATTCAGAGGAATTCTGCAGCAGCTATAAAACACCCGATGAAGCGCTTACCTGCTTATTATTGAGACTACAGTTAGTTAACATGGGCACTGAGTCAGAAAATAACGGCGTCCGTAAAGAGGGCTTTCTGGTGAAAAGGGTGAGACATTTGAACTTTTTTTTTTTAATCTACCCATATTGACAAATGAATTCCTAATTGTTGTTGGCTTATTAACAAATGATATTCATTTTTAGGGTCATGTGGTTCAAAACTGGAAAGTTCGTTGGTTTGTACTTAAATCGGACAGACTTCTGTATTATAAATATGAGGGCGGCAAACGGGATTCCTGCCATCGAGGGACGATACCGTTGAGTGACTGCAAAATCACATGCCCTTACCTGGAGTACGAGAACAGACCGGTAAGTGATGTTTTATGCTAAATATTTGCATAACCACAAAACTACGTTAGAAGTTACGATATAGTGCAGTTTTATTATCTGCTGTAAAGGAATTTAAAACAAAGTGACTGGGTATCTCAATATAGCCTAATACAATAGTTGGTTATTTCCACAGTCAACAAACAAATAGTATTGAGAAATGTCTTATCAGTGGTTTTGTTAAACCCTAAACCCAACACTGGGAGTGTCTTAGTAAGTGCTTTAAATGTTCACAGCCTCTGGCTATGCTTCATATGAATTAGCCTTTCATTATTTTGTTTTGCAATGTTCACATGCACTAGCATGACAGAAGCAAACTTTATTTCCCCCGGTAAATCTTTGCAATGTCTTTGATTTATAGTCCATGTTGTGTAACAGCTGTAATCAAACCCAGAGTGATGGAGTTTTCTGTGGCATGTTGTTTGTGCCAGTTTCATTTATACATTTTTTCTTACAAAAGACAGTGCTGTGCTTATCGTCAAGAACTTAAATGTTGGTTTAGTGCTGTGACTGAAGGCTTTTGTCATAGTAACCGCATTTTACACCCTGCAGTTGGTGATGAAGTTGCAGACCAGCACTTCAGAGGAGCACTTTCTGGAGGCTTGCATGAGAGAGGAACGTGACGAATGGGCTGCAGCGATTGGTGCAGTGGTACAGAACCTCAATCCACATGGTGCACTCACCACCTCCCCTTCACAAGTTAAAGGATCCACATCACTCCAGCTTCACAATGTCAACCTCAGGTAGCTTAGCTATATATGTAGTTTGTCAATATATGTGAATATGTGTTTGTGATATCATATGTAAATGTGTATGTATATCAGTCAGGTGGTGGACTCCATGTATGATGTGCACAATGGTATCCGGCTGTGCAGTCATGTTGAGCAGGGCAGCTCTTACACCAACTGTTTCTCAGGTCAGATACTCAAAAACACACTGATCTTACACAATAAAGCATGAATGTGCGTTATTAAAGACATTACATTCTCTCCTTAATTTTTATAAAATCCTGTTCAAATGTTTAGGAATGTCAAGATTTTAAAATGTTTTTGAAAGAAGTTTCTTGTGCTTACCAAGGCTGCATTTATTTGATCAAAATACAGAAAAACAGCAATATTTTTTACCATTTGCCATGAAATATTTTTACCATTTAATGTTTATATATATATATACATATGTATGTATATATATAATTATTATTATTATTATTTTATTTTTTTATTGCACTTAAAATGTAATTTATTCCTGTGATGGCAAAGCTGAATTTTCAGCAGCCATGACTCCAGTTTTTAGTGTCACATGATCTTTCAGAAATCACTCTAATATACTGATTTGACAGTTTTGTGTAAACTGTGATTCTTTTCAGAAATCTTTGTTGAATAGAAAGTTCAAAAGAACAGCATTTCTTTGATATACACATATATATATTTTTTCTTTTCTTTTTTTTTGCAATCTAAGTCACTTTCTAGCCCCAACATTTTTTATGTGAACAGTATGTATAACGTAATTCCTTACCTTTTAGACACAATATCTAGTTAGTGTGTCTGTTTTTTCTTCTTCCAATGAGTTGCTTGTTTTTTCCTGTTTGATTCAGTGTGTTTGAACCAATCTGTTGAGTGAATGATTCACTCATAAAGATAGTGACTTCTCGCCACCTAATTGTGAAACTGTGTAAGAGTGATTCAGCATACTGACTGGCAGCTTGTCTGGAACTTGTGAACGCAGACAATCAGACTGTTTTTTGTTTGTATGTGTTTAGGCTCAGCGGTGGTGGACTGGCTTGTGTTTAATAAGCTGGCTTTGACCCGTGTGGAGGCAGTAACATTAGCCTCGGCGCTGCTGGATGAGGCCTCCCTGCGGCCCATCGGGATAAGGAGCGCAGACGCTCTCCGTAACGCGGCTCTAGGAGAACAGTTCCTAGATGACTCCACTGCACTCTACTGCTTTGTAAGTTTCAAATCTCTTTCTTCTTGTTTTATTCTCTATTCGGTGCTTTTTATTTATACTAGATACAAGATGTCCTAAACCAAATGGATATGATTTCTCAAACAGTCCCAAAGCTTCCACAAGCGAGGCAGTGTGAAAGCAGAGAAGTCTTGGTCTGCGGTGGAACTCAGTGGTAAAGTGGTGAAGAGAGGTTACCTGCTCAAACAGGTGAGCACTCCGCTATAAGACGTTTTGAACTGAAAAGTGCTTATCTGTGATGCTAACAGTCTTTTTTTGTGTGTGTCAGGGGCACAAGGTGAAAAACTGGAAGGTGAGATTGTTTGTTCTGAGAGCGGAGCCTGGTTTCCTGCACTATTATGACCCCAGCAAGGTGAGAACGCTGACCTGCAATTCACAGACTGTATAAGTACATTTTATGCTAAAGTCTAAAGAAATCATGTGATTTTTATTTTTGGGCTGACTTTCTCAGGATGACATCACTCCGGTTGGCAGTATATCTCTGCGTTGCTGTCTGGTGTCTGCTCTGGATGATAACGGCATACCGTCAGGTGAGTCAGACTTACAACTCTTCTGTGGAAGTGTCTGAAGTCTGATGACTACCTGTTTCACAATGAATATTTACAAAGCAATTCCAGATACGAATCAAAATTAAGTAAAGGCTTTGCCACAGACCGCAAACACTGAACAGCAATGATTTGGGTCTTGTTGTCAAGGTAGCAGTAATATTTACAGGTAAACACTGTGAACACAGAAGCTAATGGTCACTTTCCTGTAATCTTCAGGGGTTAAAGGTAAAGTCCAGGGGAACCTCTTTAAAATCATCACTCAGACGGACACACACTATTACATCCAGGCGCCAACACACGAAGAGAGGATGGACTGGATCCAAGCTATTAGAAAACTGACTTAATTAGGTCATTGGTTGTATTGTTAATTGTATTGGTTTTGCTGAATTTATATTTCTGTCTGTCACATCTATTTAAGTTGTTTTAATAGTTTTAGTTGTTTTAATAGTTGTAAATGTGGTATTTGTGTATGTGCGAAGAAAATGAATAAACAGTGTTATACAGCTTGTAACAAATAAAAAAATAAATAATATAAAAATGTAATAATGAAATAGGTCATACACATGGGGCCAGCATGAGACCTCATTCAAGTCACCATATAGAATATTTCCATATGAAATTCATATTTCCCCAAATCTAAAGTTTTAATGTCCCTGACAAAGTCTGTATCTAATGTTTGATATAAGTTTATACATTCAGTGAATGTACTTTGAAAGCATATATGATGATCATTGTGAAATTTATTTTGTCAAATTTTGTAAAATAAAAGCTACATTTGTGTAGTTGTCATCTGGCAATCATATCTTTGATGTGCATACCTGCAGTTTGGTTATGGGCCATTATCGTGTTTTTACCTGCCGACTTTTTTGACAGGTAACAGAACTGATTTCATGTCTTTCACAAATCTGTTGGTTTGTTGCTATGGTTTAAAAACACACACTATGCCTGAGAGCATATTTCTCACAATCTCTTTCAAACATGCCCAAATACACACTTTCTCTCTCTCTCTCTCTCTCACACACACACACACACACACACACACAGTCTGGTATATGTTGTTTACGGGGACTCTCCATAGGTGTAATGGTTTTTATACCGTACAAGCTGTATGTGTTATTGCCCTACACCTAAACCTACCCCTTACAGGAAACTACTGGCAATTTTTGAATTTCATTTTAAAAAAAAAAAGTGTTTTTTTAAGCCTTTTGTTTTACGGGGACACAGGAAGTGTCCTCATAAACCATGTTTACGTTGTAGTACCCATGTCATTATATACATGTGTGTCCTCGTAAACCATATATACCAGTACACACACACACACACAGAGGTTTGTTTTGCTATCCTTGTGGGGACTTTCCATAGGCGTAATGGTTTTTATACTGTACTTACTGTATGTGCTATTGTCCTACACCAACCCTACACCTAAACCTACCCCTTACAGGACACTTTCTGCACTCAAAAAAAAACTCACTCTGTATGATTTTTAAGCTTGTTTCCTCATGGGGACCTAAAAAATGTCCCCATAAGGTCAACATTTACTGGTTTTACTATCCTTGTGGGGACATTTGGTCCCCTCAATGTAGCATAAACAAGAACACACACACACACACACACACACACACACACACACACACACACACACACACACACACACACACACACACACACACACACACACACACACACACAAAATAACCTAAATAATCAGATCTTCTTACAAATTCTTTAAGAAAAATTTACTGTTTACAGTACATATTGCAATTATTAGATGTTAAAAGACATTCAAGTAGACCTTGCTTTTAATACATGCTTCATTTGCAGCATTAAGTGTCTAGATTGACAGCACCAAGTACAGGCTTCAGATGGACTTTGAGTCCTTTTTCTTCAAACCAATACAATCGCAGGGAATTGCATTTTAAAGTGAACATTCGGGTGTCAGTTATGAATCCTTAGGTTCCTAATGCCATCAAAACTGTTCTACAGTACATTCAAATGAACAAAGAATAAACAAAAAATGTTTATAATTCTGAGTTATTCTGTTCTGTTGGAATGATTTAACAAATTTTTTAGACAGGCAAACAAAAAACATTCCTGTATCTCAAACTGTAGAGAATGTTGCTATCAACGTCAAGATTATGGGTTTGATTAAGTAAATGCAGGAACTGATGTATACCTTGAATGCAATGTAAGTTGCTTTGGGTAAAAGCACCTGCCAAATGTGTAAATGCAAGTGAATTTGAACTACAACAATTACTGCTACAAAAACACCCAAAGTTCTCTACTGTATATTTGCATCTAATGGAACAAATGAAGGCACTTTTGCTTCTGTATCAAAGAGCCAAAGAAACGAAATTTCTGATCAAAAGCAAACAAAAAAGGTAGTACATTATGTATTATAAATACTATGTGAAAGAAATCTTCTGTCTGAGCTAGTTTATGGAAAATCGTTCTTAATTTGAATTTTTATGCCATTTGGATTGATTAAAGCTGGTTGCACGTGAGGTAACACAGCTCCTTCAGAGATTTTCTCCTACAAATGTGTCCAAACAAATGCAAAACCATATTAAACTGAACAGCCTCATTTGCCACTACAAATAAAAATCACTGGAGAAACTTTACAAAACGGCCAATTAGGCTACCAAAACAAACACATACCCAACTGAATTGAGTTCTAAATATTTTAAATGAACTGAGGGAGTTCTGGAACTTTAAGACAATTGTGTACAGTACGCTCAGGATTCTAAAACCTCAGCTAAGTTGCTTGAAAAGTCTATGTCATCATGGCAGACAATTCTTCGCTTGCTCAAGCCACTTTGGTGAGCTGTAGGTCTCCATGGACTCTAAGAGCAGTGAGAGATGCGAGCTGAGTCAGTCTGTGAGTGAAACCACACAACGGCTGCCCATCCACCAGAATACGGAACTGCTGGTGCTCGCACACAATCTCCATCTGAGAGTGACAGAAGAGAGAAACAACATTATTGTGACAGAAAGGTTGGCCATTACCAAAGACTTAAGCTTTATTAGCTGTGATCACAACCTCCAAACACACACTTTGACTCTTTACCTTAAAGGATTCTCCTGGAGCAAAGGGGAAGAAAGACAGGGCGGTTTCTGAAGCGCCCCACTTTCCTGACAGACGAGCGTTACGAAGCACAGCCTTTTCTGAAAAGTTCACCTTCAACTCTAGACCCACATCACCCTCGATTTCCTCATCCCCCTCTCCTTTAGACTGGCATGCCACTAACACTACCATACTAAAGAGACAGACAGAAAAAGATTTTTAACATCAGTTTAAAAACAAGCATCATTTTAACAGATTGTGTCAATTCTGGAATCTGAGACGCTCCAGATCAAACCACATTATGAACCAGCAGTTTCTGGGTAACCCTTAGTTGCCAAATATGGCCAGAATTGTCCAATCTGTTTTTATCCCTTCTTTTTTTCCCCCAGATCAGGCTGGCTAATCCTTCATGGGAATTGACCTTTTTCCCACACTGGCAAAACAGAAGTGGACAACAACAGCTGGAAAACCAAATGTATTGCACTGTAAAAAATGTTAGACATTTTAATTGAAAACAAATGTAAAACCTTACAGTAAAAACCAATAAACATATATATATATATATATATATATATATATATAAAACTTTAAGTTACCAGTCCCTGACAAAGATCATTAATAAAATGATAATACATTATACATTAATACATTACATTACATACATTAATACAATTTTACAGTATGTTTTTAGAAGTAAGAAGAATAAATTTACATAATTTGTTGAGAAAATTTGTATTCCCTATCGAAATTCCCTGCTCAAACATCACACTTGTTTAGATTTTATTTGAATAAGTTAGCTACTTCTTATTTTTGTTATACACTGTAAAAAGTGTTAGATTAGTTGGTATACATTCATGTATACAGGTTGTTTCAGAGATGTTAAATAATATTTTTTTGACTTGAATAAAATAATTTCAGTGTTTACATTTTTAAGTTAGCCCTTTTTTCATGCATGTGGCTACACTGTATAGTACACACTGTATAGACAAAAGTATTGGGACACCCCCATCTAATAAACAAGTTTGACTTAGTCATTTCCATGAGTACAAATCTTAACGTTAAAGCATATAATGATATTCAAGGGAATTGTGTGCTTCCAATTTTTTTAGCAACAGTTTGGACAGGACCCTTTTCTATTGTAACATGACAATGCCTCTGTGTATAAGACAAGGTTCAAAAAGAAATGATTGATCCTGTCATTGTGGAAGAAACTGACTGGTCTGCAGAAAGCAAAGTCCTGATCCCAGCTGAACTTTAAATGTACATACAGTCATTTTAGACACTTCCGAAACTGTTGCAACAGAAATGGAAATACAATTTTAAATACATGAATTATGTTTCCATCTTTGTTGCCACAGTTTTGGAATTGCCTTTTTCTGTTCTAAAGAAGGGGGTGTCCCAATACTTTTGTCTATATAGTGTATGTATAAAGTAATAAGCTACACTCTATAGATATATTTACATAAAAATATATACTTTACATATACATATACTAATATTACACACACACACACACACACACACACACACACACACACACACACACACACAGCGATACACATACGTGGTATTGCAATTAAATGGGTGTTTTCCCACATGCATTTAAAATGAGTTCTATGTCTAGTGTTCTCTGTTGGCACCCATGTTTTATTTTGCTCCTGTGTGAACTCGAGACGTTAAAACGGTTTAATCCCCCATACAACTGGCTCATTGTGTTACCGCAGTGAAGGCGCGTCTCATCCTCAATGAACCGAGTCATTCAGGATGTGCTGATGTGACAGTGGACAAATGAACGCAAGTGTTGGCGAAGGCACAGGCAGGTGTGTCTGATACGAACCTTTTGGGCTGCTTGTGAACAATACCCATCACTACCAGCCTCATGGTCGGCCGTAGACCCCCTTTGATCTCCCCAACATAGTCCTCCTCCTGCAGGAATAGTGCTTTACCGTCATTCAAATATCTAATGCTATAGTCAGGCAAAATACGAAAGATTATTTATTATTTGCACTGATTTAATATAACCACGATATCTTAAACATATCGCTGCAAGACCTTTTCACAATTTACAGTTTATTTTAATATGCAAATTATATATAAATATGCAAATTACCGATTCGTTTAATTTATAAATGTAGCAGTCTCAAATATTGGCTATATGACATATTTATCAGTCAAACATACCAGTCCAGTGAGTAGGCTACGTCCCTGTGCCAGCACAATCAATCAATCTCTGTGGCGGATAAACTCTAAAATTATTGTCAGTATACTTACGTTTCGGATGTTCCCCTTATCTGTCATGCTTTTCTATGTTGCGAAAGGTTTTAGTTTAGTCGTGCGGGTGTTGCGTTTCAAGCGCGAGGACAATAGCTGTCACGCACGGAATTGATCATCGCAGTGCGCGAGACCGGCGTCGAATCCGCGAACCCCGCCTCGCGCCACTGCGTTGCCATAGTAACCATCACAGGCAGGGAGTGATGATGACAAAAATACAGTAGTGACTTCAGCACATATCAAAATGAATTAATGAATCTCTGCTCGTTATTATAACATATACCAAGCCTCGTGATTCCAGAAATACGCTAGCCTACACCAAAACCAGGTGAGTTTTGAATTCTTTATTTGAATAACTTTAATTACTAGGCGCAAATTATACCAAGATAAACCCTAATTCACTTGGGAATAAGCTCATATAATGGTGGAATCACAAACATGGACAACACACTCAAGAGATATAATTAGCTCCTAAGTCCCAACAGGTGTATTGTTTCACATTCCCATCTAACCAGTCCTGCACTTTGTTTCTGCAATATGTTTTTACCTCCCAGAGAGAGTTTCCAAGGTTTATAAGATGCAAATTACTGATCAGGTTTCCTAGTGTCATTCTCAAGGTTTTTTTTTTGTCCACAATAACAGCATGTCAGCATTTTTAATTCTGGCTGTTATTACAATTTACACTTCTCAATTCAAATTAAAATAATTTGATTTTGGCAAACACGAACAATTTTGGCATCCACCCAAATAATCTGTAGTGCAGCAACAGAAACAAAAAAATATTCACGATTTAAGACCTTCAAGACGATATTTACTGACTGTTAAGACATTCATTGTTTAAATAAAATAAAATCACAGAATGACTGTATGAATGAAACATGCGCACTTTACATCTGCGTAAAGCCACGTCAATAACAATCAAAAGCATTTTCATAATAAATCCAAAAGATTTTAGGTCACAACAATCATCTTCCAAAAAATTAACTGCAGATATAGTACTGCGGGAGAAATGGCTTATTTGGACCTCTGGGAGACAAATATTGCACGAAAAATCTCCTAATTGTCTTCCGCTATGAACAGAGAGGTGAAGCGTTTTTAGGCTGCTTTTTTTTTTAACATAATAAAATGTAATTATTTCACCTGTCAATCTAAATGATTAGTACCTAGATTTAAACTGAAATCAACTAAAGGAATGTCAATAAAATGTTTTTTTTTTTAATCCTTTATCACGAACGACTGTGATTGGCTCATCTATCCAGCGCTGAGAAAAGTATCAGGTATCACTTGACTACATCAGCAATTGCAGTAAAGTTATTTCCATCTAAATAATGACTAGCAATTTAATTGTAACCAAAAAGAAGTATTGTTATTTAATTAGAAGCCCAGCCCATTGATCCACAGTTTCATTGCATTTGCCATTCATACCCCTCTTTCATTTCTATTGTTTTGACCCTTGAACTGACAGCTCCTGTATCAGCTGATTGAGTCACATGACTCGGCTCTCATGGCCACACACAGCTGATGGCAAGCGCTTTTGAACGCGCTGTTCTCTAGTCTGAGATATAAAGGACAATCTCGAATCGTGAGTGCTAATTTAATCACTTATTAATTCTTGTACGTAAGCGTAAAACGATGTACTGTCGTTTGACAGTGTAGTCAATTTGCTCTCTTCCAAACTATTGTAAGTGGGCAGTGTCTGTTGTTTTGCTGTCATCATTTCACTTTTAAGAACTGTTACATAAATCAAAGTTTAAATCACACTAATCGCAATGTAAATACGTTATGGAAGTCGTTAACAGCCTGAATCCAAGAAATGCTGACATCAATTCTGTAACTTTTTCTGCTTAATAATAGTTTTAAACCTTATTAACCGGTTCTGATCTTCTCACGTGAAGTCTGTACATTTTTGCTGGCTTTGGATTTAGTATTATTATATCTTATCATTATTATTTTATTAAAAGTAAATGCTTTTCTGGGTCTTTTCAAAAATGTGTGCATACATTCTGATTTTGTTTTGATCTCACTTATGAGATGGTTACAAAACCGCTCATAATTTTTCTTTCAATTTCCATCCCCTCCTATCTACTTTAGATGTGGAATACTTCATAGCACATCTGAGGCCAGTAATCTTTCCGTGGACCTCAGCAGACTGCTGAATCAAAGCGGACTGTCTATCATGCATCCGTTTGGCCGTGAAGAAGAGACCTCCAGACGCGAGCTCTTCGGCTTCTTCACGCGGTGTTTGACGCGCGGTGAGTGGGAGCTCGCGGCAGCCTGCGTGGGTCAGCTCGGCGATGCGAGCGGAGATGACCCCCATGGCCCACACAACATTGTTAAAGCCATCGTTACCCACCCATACCCGCTCAGGTGAGTGACCCTGACAGGAATAAACTACAGGAATGCTCATTAAAGTCATAAACGACATGAACCAATGCCGAGAACAATAATGTAATTAAATCCATTTGCTTTTTTTTTTTTTGGATAGTGGTTACAGTAGTTATTATAGTAACTTTTGGTGGAAACTGATACTTAACATTTCATTATGTTGAGGGTTCAGGAGGCATAAGTTAAGATATTTTTTGGAAACACATCTGTTTTTCTTTTGTTTATGCCTAGGTGGGAAACAGTGGGCAGCCCTCACAGACTGGCCTGGTATTGGCTTCAAGTTCTGGAAAAACAGGCTAAAATAAAGGTGTGTGTTTTCCGCTGGATATAATTTTTCATGGATGCTTCAAGTAGGAAGCATTCATCACTTTTATCAGTAATTATTTTTCCTGATGCAGATTATGGTTTCCTTTTCTGCAGGTTAGTGGGTCTGTGAAGAGAGAACTGGAGTTCATGTTACTTCTAGAGGAACTTGGAGATGTGCCACTGTCTGTGCTTAAGGTATGACAAATTCCAACTACTGTATGTTGATTCCAGGTGTATAGCATATAAAGTAAGATAGTGCTGACACTGTTTTATGGCTTTTTATTGACAAACCTCAGATTATTTCCTTTGCTTTCAACTCTGATAAGGTTCTACTCTATCAGTCACTGTTGTGCACGTGTGCACAGTTGAGCAAGACATGCAGTATAATAACATTTTATTTTTGCACTCTTTTTTTTCTATTCTGACAAATATTGCATCCCTTTTCCATGTAAAAAAATCTTCATTTTGCAATAGACTCTTTTTAATAGACATTATCTTTAGTTAAGTGATGTATGAAGTACATACACAGAAGTCAATCTCAAACCAAGCAGTTTTTTGTTGGTTCGGTGTGGCAAGTCCGTTCAATCAAGATTTGTGTTTGCCTTAAGCAAAAATCCATATTGGAATGGAATCCTATTGAAATTATTTTGCCCTTGAAATTTTGCAAAACAATGATAAATGTAATTGCACCTTAAGGCAAATTTGCTTGTATGCTTTGTGGAAATTTCAGTTATTTCTTTTAGTGAGATGTTTATCATCTCTTTGACAGCCTCTATTGACATGATGTGTGTGTCCTGAAAGATTTATACACTATCACTAAAAGTCATATGTTTGTTTTAAATTATATTAATTTTAAATTACATCATTTTTTTTTCGAATGTGCAAAATGTGCTCTCATAATATTTAATCAAAAATATTAATGTGCCGCCCCTTACAACAACTTTTCTTCTCTGTAAACTATCTCAGAAATGAACAAATGACAGCAATCCAACAATCCAATCAATTCTACAAAATCAAGTGTCCTCTTACATTTTTTTTCACATTTGAAGTAATTTCACTCAGATATACAACACAATAAAGAATAAACAATGATCACAATTTGTTTCATGCCATCTTTACTTTGCTCTATATCTTCCATAGGAGCTGCATGAAGCCTTCCTGTACTCTGAGGAAGTAAAGGGAAAGATTCCAGTTGATTCCACCCCTCCACTGAGCGCTGCTGTTTTATCCTGCCTCCGTTCTCTTTTAAACCGCCAGCAGCCGCGGCTCTGCCACTCTCTCATTAGCTTCCTTCAGCACTCAGGCCACTCCAGAGACCACACCTTACAGGATGTCTTCATCCAGCATCTCACAGAGCGAGTGAACGTGCCTGTGGAAGAGAGGAATGAGAAATGGGTGGAAGAGGTGTGTTCAGCACTGGCCTTAGCACCATGGGGGCCAGAGAGGTCAAATGCTCAGCTAGAGACCCTGTGGAAGGGTTTGTGGTCGGCTAGAGAAGGGCCCATGACAGAGGAGAGAATTCTGGGATGTCTGCTGAGGCCCCAGGGTCAGGCTCTGTTGACGTCATACAGCTCCACAGCACTCAGACTGCTCAAAGAGAAACTGCTAAGAGAGGCTCCACATACACAGGGTGAGTCAATTAAGTTGACTGTGATCATACAGACAATCAGGTGCAGAATCACATTTTGTTTCTGTAATAATCTGCCTTTTTTTTTTTGCTATGAATCTTGAAGCCAAATACTGACATTGAAATGCTAGTAATAGATTTGTCTTTTTTGTTAATGAACAATGTACTGCGTAATATTTTTTTTAGGAAACTATAATACATTTTTTTTTTTTTTTAGGATTCTTTGATGAGTAGAAAGTTTGGAAGAACAGCATTTATTTGGAATACATTTTTGTGACATTATAAATGTCTTAATGGTATTGACATTTGTAATGTCACAAAATGGTAAAAACTAGAGCAACTGTAGGTCAACAGTAATTTAAAGTCTGAAAAGGCATATCTGAGCCACCATAAATATTGATTCCAATATGTGTGTTGTGTTTTAAGGAAGTGAAGGAGGTTGTTACTGGTGTGTGTGTGTGCCATCTCCTTTACTTTGACTTTTCACACTTCTGCTCATGTGGTCATAGTTCCCTCCCAAACCATGTTCAGTTGTCACACCATTTGCATGTGATCTTTTTTTTTTTAAGCAGACATCATTGTGTTGTAGCTTGTCAAAACCTCATCTCTATTTCCCTCTAGTTGACTTGCCTGAGCTGGAAAGGGTCATGTTTGGCCTGTGTTGTCATGGTGACAAGCGTTTGGTGTGGAAAGCCATTTACTTTGAGTGTTTGAGCACTGGAAAGCACTTTCTGGAGCAGGTCTTGGTAGGTGCAAACAGAGGCCAATAAATAAGTGAATGTGTGAATTGAAATCGTTTCATTAATTTAAAAACAACATTTATAAAAGTGTATAGATGAAAGCAACACAATTTTTCCTGTAGTTTTATAATTGCAGTGATACATCCTTGTTGTTTGCAGCTTACTGGTTTAGATCTCATAAAGCGAGAGGAGTTTACCAAACTGGAAACACTATTGCAGGCTGAGTTTCAGCCTTTGTCCCGCCTCTTGTTGTTGTTGGGCTGGATGCATTGTCAAAGCCTGGATTCTGCCAAAACCCTTTTAAGAGTCCTGCATAACCAACAGGTCAGTAGTCAAATATGACTGTCAGTACAAAGTCACATCCCCTCTGCAGCTTATTCTGGTCAAGAATGACTCACCAAGACCTTTTTTTTTTTTTTTGGAGTTTAGGTGCTTAACAGTAATAGATTGGTTATAGTTATACAGAAATGTTGGCCTATAACCTGCTATACAATAAACACCAACAAAGCATTTGTTGTATTATCAACCCAGTACTTTGTAAACATAACATTGTCAAAAATCACTATGGATAGATAGTCTGGAAATGGCAATTTCAGGTAGATTTAGCCATTTTTGTGTTTTTAAATAATAGGCTTTCAATTCCTGAAAGATTTTATATAATAAACCTAATGTTACAAGAACGTTTTTTTGTTGTCTAATAGGGGCCATGCATGCTCAGTATAGTTAATGTTCAGTGTGAACAGTCTAATTTTTTTAGAAGTCCATATTTAGTTAAAAAATCCCCTCCAGCTAAGGTGTGATCTTGACTTGAGCATTTCTAAAATGAGCCATGTTTACTTATGCAACACTCATGAGGTGTACACCTTGAGTCTATTAGATATAGTAGATGACATTCCGAACAAAAGTGATTTTTTTTTGTCCCCATTTTAAAGCTGTGGGCCAGAATTGACCCAATTTTTGTAGATTGTGTGTATATATACGTATGTGTGTGTGTATATGTGTATATATACAGTATATATGTATATATAAAATTCCATATTAGTATGTGTAAATCTAAATGAATAAATTACTTCTTTCTTTCTTTATCTCTATCTCTCTGTAGCCCCAGACAAATGATTCAGTATTGAGTGAGTTAGCCTGCACTCTGTCCTCTCAACTTGGTGTGCTGGAATGGTGTGACCAGAACAACCCGTGAGTTAAAACACAGTTGTATGCTTTCTTTTTTGTGAAAAGGTTGATTTAACCTAATGAATATATTATATTATATTATATTATATTATATTATATATATTAACCTACCATGAAGTCTTGTGCTCACCAAAGCTGCATTTATTTGATCAAAAATACAGTAAAAAGCATTGTAAAAATATTATTACAATTTAAAATAACTGTTTTCTGTTTTAATATTATGTATTCTTGTGATGGCAAAACATTTTTTTTACAATCCCCAGACTTTTGAATGGTAGTGGTGTATATGTTTGTTTATTTACTGGTATGCATACTTGTACAGAGAGATATCCCATGATGCCTTACTGAGTCACTTACACATGCTGGACCATCACTCTGCCCTGTATGTGCTGTACTCCCTGACACCCCTCGCCAAATACGAGGAGCACAGAGTTCTGGAACTGCTGCAAAGAACAGGTATAAGACACAGTGGGGTACATTTGAATTCACACAGATCTGCAGAAACTTTAAATCTTTGTTCTACATTTGTAGAAGATCCTTCATTAGTGGACTCACCCAGCAGCTCTGTCCAGCGGAACATCACTCTGTTTCGAGGCTTCTGTGCCATGAAGTATGCCCTCTATGCCATCTGTGTAAACGCACACATGCACACCGGCTGCATGGACTGTGAGCCACCGCATCAGCACCAGACAGAGACGGGTCAGGGGGAGGAGCCAACCGAAGGTGACAGTGCTGCTGATCTTGATAGTAAACCAGTTAAAAACCTTTTGAGTGAATTTAACATGATCCTTTCATTTAAATGTCACAATAAGCGAGCAAAAATACCATCTAGTATTTCCTATTCCCATTTCATAGTTTTGATGAATTCATTATTCTAAAATGTGGAAAATAGTGAAAATAAAGTTTGAATAGGTGTGTCCCACCTTTTTGTGTATAATTTCTTTTTGTATTTTTATTGTATTCATTTTTAAAACTTTTTTTTAATGCAGTAACAAACAGGTACCATAGCGTTATATTTTTTTAATGGTTTTGATAATTTGCTAAATGCCATGAATTTGGAAATAATTACATCACCATTGTATACATCACTGTAGCATGGTACCCCTTTTTACAAGGGAAACTTTTCCTGTAAATGTGTATGGCAAAGTTTAAATAAATGTGATAACATAGTTTACCTTTCATTCTTTACTCTTCCCAGGATGCTCTGATCTGTTCCAGCACTACCTATCAGAATGTCAGCTGTATCTGGAAGCTGTTCCGGCATTATTCCGATTGGAACTCTTGGAGAACATTTTCTCCCTCCTCTTCCTTTCTGACTCTGACTTCAGCCCACAATCAGATCAGATCAGCACTGCCACAGAAACCCAACCAGACACAAACACAGAGGAAATGAAACCAAACAGTGCTATAAGTATGAGCAAGGCTGAGAGCATCTTAAGTGCAGAAAAGGAAGGTGGAAAGATGGAGGAATTGAGAGAAGAGATCCAAAGAAGAGATTTTGACCAGATGAAGCCTGAGCTGGGTCACCTGATGTCAGGGTGTCGGGGGTTTCTGGTGGATTTGAGTGTTATGGAGGGGATTCTGCGGCTGGTGAAGGAGGGCTTGGAGGGTGTGTGTGGGGTCGGGCAGGAGGATGGCAGGGCACTTGCGGTCGATGTGGAGTTGGCAGAGAGTCTAGGATGTTCTGTTACAGTGGAAACATTCAGCGCCCGGTTACAGAGATTGTCTAAATACACGGCAGAAGCCCAGTGGAGATTGCAGATTGTTACTAGCAACCATGACAATGGGAATGGTGAGAAATGTGATGTAGTATTTTGATATTCATGTTGCAAGGGTTTAATGCATATACTACCATTCAAAAGTTTGAGGTCATTTTTTTGATTTCAGCAAGGATACATTAAAATTAATCAAAAGTTATTAATATATATATATATATAAGATATTTATAATGTTACAAAACTTTCTATTTATCAAAGATCCTAAAAAAAAAGTATGACAGCTTCCACAAAAACATTAAGCAGCACAACTGTCAATAATAATAAATGTTTCTTAAGCACCCAGTCAGCATATTACATTGATTTCAGAAGGATCATGTGACACTAAATACTGCAGTAATGGCTGCTGAAAATTCAGCTTTGCCATTGCAGGAATAAATTACATTTTAAAAGATATTAAAATGGAAAACAGTTATTTAAAACACTCCATTAATGTATGTGTGTGTATGTTTGTTTATAGATGGGTTGTATCTCCCATCTCCACTCCCCAGTCCGGCACTTCCCCTGAAACACCAGGGCAGTGGCAGCGGCAGTTCAGGTGTTCGGAGGAAGAGAAGAAACAATCGGCACCGTTCTGAACGTCAAGCCTCATCTGAACGACAGAATGGGGAGGTCAGCACCAGCACCTCAGGTCAGGGCACACACCTACTAAAGCTTCTTCCCACATCCTGGCTAAACACTCACATTGATCATTGCTTGTGCTGCAGATGGCGGGGTGTGTGCTGGGGCTGTGTGCCGCGGGAGTGAAGTGTGTCCATGTGGTGGACCCCACAACTGGCTGATTCCTGCGATGCTCTCCCCACCTGAGTCTCTCCTCATCGCCTGCATACGCAGAGGCAACTACATAGAGGCCCAGCAGGTGAGATATGATGTTTTTTTTTTTTACCATAAAACCCCAGAGATGATGTCATTCCAGTGATGATGAAGTCACTGTATGTTGACATATTACTACCCCTTTCTATCATCAAGGGTACAGACAGCATATTAGCAGGTCTAAAAGGAACCTGGGAAACATTTTTAGCATTTTCTGCACTGATTTATTTGGTGTGGACCTCATTAGCCATTGCTGGTTCAGATCCATCCGTTTGTGCTTCTTTAATGGCATGTGTTTGTGTTATGTGTGTTTATTAGGTGATTGCGATGTATGGTTTGGAGAACTCTGAGTGTGCAGGTGAACTGGTCTTTATGGACCGGTACCGGGAGGTCCTGACTGAGCTGGCTCAGGTGGAGCAGAAGATAGAGAGCCAGTCACTTTCTTCATCGTCCTCGTCTTCGGAGGGTCTAGGCACAGTGGGTGTTGCTCCAGCGGGCAGGACCAGAATGGGCAGCAGCAGCAGATTAACACTTAAAAGCATTGGGAGCGCAGCAGCCGCAGGTATTGCAGAAACATATTTACCTATCTAAAGAGGACATGCCATATACTTGGATTGTTTTTATATAGCACTAAGTGCAGCCCAAAATAAAAAATAAAAAATTGATAATGCCGAGTTAAAAAATTTCAATAAGTTTACATCGCATACAGTTTTTGTTTTTTTTCAGTTAATGTTTATTTTATTTCAGGTAATGAAATCTTTTTTTAATGGTTTTAATTTTAGCTTCAGTTTTGTTAACTATATACCCAGGATTTGGCATAAAAATATATCTTCAGACATACATGCTAACCCATAAAAGAATAAAGTGGGTCACATTTTTGTGGATTACTGATATCTATAGACCTACTTTCTGTCTTTCTTTTTTCAGGCATGGCCTTTTATTCTATCTCTGATGTGGCCGAACGTCTACTCAGTACCTCGAGCCGGCCGATACCCTGTCTAGAGGACAATTACTGGCTCTCCCAACTCTCTGCAGACTCCCCAGACCTTGTGCAACCCCTGCTGGAAGAGTTGAGCCCTGCAGCTGTGGCGGCCTTTGACCTCTCTTGCTGTCAGTGTACACTGTGGAAAACTTCAAGGCAGCTGCTTGAGACTGCCGAAAGAAGACTTAGCAGCCTTCTGGAGGCCAGAGGTGAGTTTGCATCAAGCAACTTTATTAGGCCATCTTTATTGCTGAGTCCTGACTTATTTTGCCTACAGCAGGCATGCGAGTAGATCCAAAGGTTCTTCACACCAGTGGTATTAGAGGCTTCCCTTCAGTACTGCAACAAATCAGCAAGGTCCTTAATAGAACCTCCACCAGCAAAGGAACAAGTAAAACTTTTTTTTTTTTACAGTTGCATGCTCACTTATATTTTTGTTTTACTTTACATAACCTCTTTATTTTAACATCTTTCTACTCTAGACTGTAATGGAGAGGAGAATGCTGTCTACAGTCCCTTTGGCTGTAGTGCACAGGAAGTGCTGCTGTCTTGTCATTCAACATTAACAGAGGAGAGTATTGCCTCCCGGCTAAACCTGAATCAGCGCCTAGAGGTCACACTTCAAACCCTGACCTCTGCCACCAACACCTCAGGTATTAGCAAAGTGAGCTTGGCATTGTCTTTGTGCTCATTTCAGCACACACTGAAACTCTTTGACAGAAAACATGATGATATTAGTTGATTTTATTTTCTTTCTAGAATTGTTAAAATTTGTGCTCACTGTGTTGAAGTTAAGCACCTTATAGAATGTACTCTTGTCTAAAAAATTGGTGATGATAAGTAAGTTATGTCATTGTTTTTTTTTTATTCTGTGCTCTGTAATTTACAGACATTAAGGGGGCCTTATAAATTATAAGCGGCCAAATTTTAAATCCACTTAAATTTGGTTCAGTAGTCTTTTTATTACTGAACCATATAAAATTCTTTTCTGTTGATTCTCATTGGCTGATTTTAATGGAAGCCCATTTACAAATTCAAAATCATGAGATAAACAGTCATCAAGTCACAAAATAAAAAGTCAATTATCACAAAAAGTTGAAATTATGAAATAAAAAAATTAATAGTCAAAACAGATAAAATGTAGGAATCAGTTAAGGCATGTCATTTTTTTTTTTTTTTGATGTCATAATTTCAATTCTTAAAACCTTGTCATAATTATAATTCACTGAAAAATATGTTTTTGCAGCTTATATTCATTAAATTGTTTGGATTGACTTCGGAGGGACTTTTATAATTCTTGATGCAATAACATGCTATATTACATCAAATACTCTCATTCCAAGGTTTTTCCATTTTCTGTGGCCTGACCCCTTTAAAATGTAATTTATGTTATTAATTTTGGCGTCTTCTATTCCCCTGTAGTAGATGGCCTGACGGGGAGCTCTCTTTTGACGGCGCTGGCTGAACAGGCTGGTCTTAAGCAGTCTGAACTCGATTCCCACCCAGTGCGGACTGCTATGAAACAACTCCTACAGTATCTAGACCAGCTCTGCCCGTTTGAGCCTGACAGCGCCCCTGGCAGGCCAGATTACATACGCAACTTCCTTGATTATGTCAATGTGTTGGCTTCAGTACTGGTGCGCAGTCTATGGTCTGAAGGTTAGACTATAGACATGCTATTTCAATAATTCTGTTAATAATTCTGTTGATTCTGAGTCTGATATTTGTGATCTGATCTTAGATCAGTCCACGGAAGTGAAACTCGGAAATCCTCTTTTACTGTTGCTTCAGTCGCCTACCCAGCTTCTCTCTCTCCTGCTGTTTGACAGACAGGTGTCACCTGACAGGTAAATACAGATCTGTCTTTCTTAAAATGCTGCATTTTATGAATGTACATATCAGTCATATATGTCTCTTTTTGCAGGGTTCTGTCTCTCCTGCAGCAGGAGCGGCTGCGTTTGAGTGTGCAACAGGTTATAGTTCAGCGCTGCTGTGAAACTCTCCCTCTCTGGGATTCTAGGACTGTGACCTTTTCTCAGGGGCAGCCGAGAATTGCAGGGTTCAGCAGTGGGGCGTTCTGCCCAGCCAGCATTGCCTCAATTCTCCAGCAGTATGCTCAGGAGTGCGCCCCTTCCCTTGACCTCTCTGACCCTGCCACAACCTCTGACCCCAGTTCTGAGTCTGAGGTCTCTGTGGATGACATGTCTGCTACATCCACCAGTCTCTCCACCTCCCCGCCCTCGCCATCTTCATCCCCTCCTTCTTCTTTTCTCCTCACTTCATCTGCGCTGTCTTTCCTGAAGTCCCGTTCCCCCCTCGTCGCCGCCCTGGCTTGCCTCAGTGCCAGTCGGGGTGGCGTGACCCGAGCAACCTCCTCTGGCTGGTCAGGCTATTTTCGCGGATCTGGGCGTAAAGAAGTGGTTTTGGATGGAGACCAGATCTCAAAGGAAGGGGAATCCCTGCTTAAAAACTTCCCGATCCTGAGAATGTACCTACGGACCATGGCTGAGCCAGTTCTAGGGGTCTCGTTGGAAGCAGATGAGGGTTTTGGGGCAGCTCTCTGTGGGAAGCCTGTGGTGGGAATGTTGTTTTCTGGCTTGCAGAGCAATGTGGGACAAGCAATGGCTGCTGAGGCTTTCCAGCAAGCCCTAAACATGGGTGATCTTAACAGAGCCTTAGACCTCCTAGAGCTGTATGCACAACCCTGCAGTCAGGAGGGGGCACTCCGGGACAAACTACTGGCATGCACTGCCCTGCAAGGTAAGATTTACCTGGGTGACACAGTGTCTGGTACAGTTTCTAACCCTTGGATTTACCAGTTTTACCATCAAAAGCGACAAAAGTTACATATCTTGGAGTTAAAAAAAATAGTCAAAAGTTACATATCTTGGATGTGTTAAATTTTAAGGCCCCCTTTAAAAAAGCCCCCTTATTCTATTCTATTCTATTCTATTCTATTCTATTCTATTCTATTCTATTCTATTCTGGGTTTTGTACCTCTGCAGACAGTTTAGTGACCAGTAACAGCCAGATTCCTTTATTCTCTTTATGCCTATTATCTTTATTCACTTTCTTGTAAAGTTGCAATGAAATGGGAGTGACAACAGAGCTTTTTTTTCATTTTCTTCTTGTCTGGACTCTGTGTCAGTTGTTCATTGGATATTAAGATGCGGGTGTGGCACTTCAAGGAGTGGGGACTAAAAGATTGGAGAATATGTCACCAAAGCGAATTTCTGTTTCATACTTTTAATGCATTGCTAATATGAAGTTTTCTTGATTGGGGAAAGAAAAAAAAACACTTCTCAAACATGAAAAGGTGATTAGACCAGAGGTCTTGTGTAAATAAATAAAAAATCCTTGAAAGTACAAAATAAGTTTTTGGTAGAACTATCCCATAAATAGTCATAATTAAACAGTTCAGACACTCCTTGACAAGACCATAACTAAGAATGTTTTACAGATATCTTTGCGTATGTCTCTTTGTAAAGAATGCAGCAGTGCGGAGCAGTTGTTTCGTGTAAGGGACTGGGAGCTGCGTGGACGTGTGGTTCTGCAGGGTTTGGACCGCTGGCCTTTACAACAGTGTTTAGAGCTGCTGCAATTCTGTCTCAGTGATCAGAACACACAGGATCCACTCCGAGAGCAGCTTCAGCAGAGGAAACATGAGCTGGACATGTACCAGTGGGTCAGTCTGACACAGCAATGCTCTACTTATTTACTGTATCAGTATTAGACTGGCAAAAGGAATTCTGTTTTGCTATGTGCTTGTATTTTTACCCATGTATTACTGTGGTCCCATAATTTAAATAATATCTTTATGTTGAGACACTTTAATGTGCATAAACAGAAAAAAAAAACTGCAGTACCATATCATCTTCTGTCTGTTTTTATAAGCTCCATACAGAGGCTGAAATTACTGTTGTTTTTGGATTACAATCAGTGCCGGTTTTTGTGCACGCATAAACTGTAATGTAAATAGTTTGCTGTTGACATAATTTTGTTGTTTAGATGCTGAGTTTGCAGCCACCATTGCCATGGGAGACGTGGCAGGAGTTGAGGGAGGAGTCTACAAAGAATCCTGAATCTGTATTCAGTCTAATGCTGGAGGCCAGGGTAAGTCTATGGAAAGATTTGAAAAACAATTACTGAATAGTACAACTGAATTTTGTGTACACCTACTGTAAATGGCAGTGGAAACATGGCTTTCTCCTATGATGAGTGAATAAATTGAATGGATGTATTGATGCTGCATTACTGTGACTGAAATGTCCAGTTGATGATGAATTATTTTGTAATATTGACATGACTGTACCAGTAATATGGGAACAATCAGCCCTTTTCACCACTCTGTGTTTCTGTAGCTGTTTACATCAGACCAAATTGGGAGAACGTTAAAGCCATTTTTAATGAAAGGGACATGTAAAGGATTTCTATAACCTCTAATGCTACCAGATTCTGTGACCCTGCTGTATATTTGTCTAAAGTAAGCATTTTCTTGGAGGTTAGGCATCATGAGAGGGAATTCAGGTAACAGCTATTCTGTGTCAAAGAGAGAGAGGGTTTTTTTTTTTTTTTTTTATACCCGAAACCTGTTATGCTGCCTTGATTTGACAACACTGCACTGTATCTGCAGCTGTTCACAGTAGAAAATGTTTTCTAGAGTATGAAACAAAGGAAATTAGAAATCAGAGTGAATTTTTATAAAGTGTTCTGTATCTTTGAAAGCATTTAGTCAATTTTAATGAAAAAAGGCATATATAATGAAGGGTAAATTTGTGTGTTTTTAGGAGTTTGAGTTGTGTACCCAGTGGGTACAGTTGTATTCAGTCTCCGATCAGTCCCGAATGCAGCTGCAAACTGAACACCTGCTACACCTCCTAGAACAGAATCACACAGAAGATGCTTTCCAGGTGTGTATGTGTGTGTTTTTATGTGTTCTGTTGGCTTCCATTGTATCTGTATCTGTATCAAACTGACAAACTTTTAGTTTGTAAATTAATTTCATGACTTGAACCCAAAATGGGCCTTCCATATTATAAATATGCATATGAATATCGACTAGCTTGCTGATTTGCTTTGTAAGTCTTATTCCAAACAAATAGCGCTATAAGACAAAAAGGCTTGACTCTGTGTTTATCTCTGTATGCAGCTCTTGGAGGCTCTCTCTGATTCAGTGGGTTTGGAGGTTAGTGAGCGAGCCCTGGATCGAAGACCTGGATTAGCTGCCTGCCACTTCTTGTCGGACTACCTCACCCTACACTTCCAGAGTCAGATGTCCCCAGCGCGAAGGCGCCACATCAATGCACTTCACCTTGGCTCCAAGGTAACTATGTTTGACCTAATCAAACAACACACTGATTCAGATGCAACAACAGAGGCGAACAAAGTACACAACTCCATTACTTGAGTGAAAGTACAGATACTGCTGGTCAAATATTGCTCCATTACAAGTAAAAGTTGTAAAGACAGATTTTTACTTAGGTAAAAGTACAGAAGTACTTGCTTTTAAAAGTACTTAAGTACCAACTGTAAATTTCCTTTTTTATGTCAATGCACTCCCCCACAAAAGCGGGATGGTAGTGATCTCACACAGCTCTGACAGTGTGTGCACACATCTATGTGTAGCCATTCATTCACGTTTTAGAGAAGAAAAAAATCACCCACTGACTTTCAAAGCTGCTGCATAGTAACGACTTTCTACTTCGAGGACCTTGATAGAAATGTAGTGGAGTGAAAAGTACAATATTTGTCTTTCAAATGTAGTGAAGTTAAAGTCATAAGTTTCCAGAAAAAATACTACTCAAGTAAAGTACAGATACTCAAGTAAATGTACTTAGTTACTGTCCGCCTCTGTGCAACAAGAAGTGCGTGTGACAGAATAGCATGGTGTGGGTGTACCTGTCGCAGGTTCTACTTACTCTGCCGGAAGCATCTCGTCAGGACTATTTTTCCCTGCTGTCTGATCCACTTCTCATGCTGGAGCAGCTGCTGATGAATCTTAAGGTAGACTGGGCTACTGTTGCCATCAGCACTCTAAGGATCCTTCTGCCGACTCAGGACGCCGGCATCACCAACCAACACATTGACACCCTACTGGCAGATTACGCCCAGAAGGCTCTTGATTTTCCTTATGCACCCAGAGAATGGTCACGTTCTGGTGAGTTGGAATGTTGGATCAGTCCTTTAGCTGAATTGTTAGTTGAAAACAAACATTCCTGTCAATGTTAGTGTTATTAGAGGTTTGAAATCATTATATTGCGATTCTTCTTTTCTATTTCTCTTCCTCTCTCTTTCTGCCTCAGACTCTGTCATTAGTCTACAAGATGCATTTATGCAGTGTCCAGCCCAGGAGAGTGGCTCCTCTTCTCCAAGCAACACGCCTCCTCCATCAGCAGGTATAAGCCACACCTCTTTCACTGACCATGCTTTTTTTTCAACCTGGAAGGTAAAAAAACCGTAAGTCTTAAACACTTTCTTCAGGCAGCACACCCATGCATACACCCTTCAGTGAGAGACGCCCCAGTGGGAAGAGGATCCGGCAGCTGGCCACACCTTTCACCCCTCCGGAAAAAACCCCTGACCGCAAGGACTGGATCCCAGACCACAAACAGCACATCTGTATGGTCTGCCAGAGGGAGAGATTCACCATGGTGAGAGAGGCAGAGTGTATGAGTGAAATGGGCTGTGAGTAAAGATAATGTGATAGCATGTGCTCCTGCTGTGTTCCTGCTCTGCTCTCTATTAGGCCTCTCTTTGAGTCTTAACGTAAATCTTCTCCTGTGTCAGTTTAACAGACGACACCACTGCAGACGCTGTGGCAGGCTGGTGTGTCATTCCTGCTCCAGCAAGAAGATGGTTGTAGAGGGCTCTGAAGAGCCTGTCAGAGTTTGTGACCAGTGCTACAACTTCTTCCACATGGAGTAAGACACATGCACAAACACATTTTAAAAGCACGCTTCATAGGTGCACAAGTGGTCATAGGGATTTTGTGTCATTGAACTTGTTGTTGTTAATGTGGTTGGTAGCTAAGAACTGATTGTACAAGAGTACTATTATTCCCAGATGAATGACTCTTATGAGTGGATTTGTTTTAGTGAATCAAACACATACAGCTTGACTTAAATCAGTTTAGTTACTGTACCAGCTGTTTGATTTTAAAGTGCAGAACAGCGGAGTAGATCATTTTTTGTTCATTTGATAGTTGATTAAGCATTGTATTTGTGCCACATTTGAACAAACTGAAAAGCCATTGTAAAGTCTGTGTAAACGAGAATTGTTTTATAATGTTTATTATTATCTAAATCCTCTCATTATTTGAGAAAATGGAATTGTATTACTTTTTTTTTTTTTTTTTTACAAAAAAAAGTTTGGGGTCAGCAAGATTTAAGAAATGAATACATTTATTCAGCAAGGATGCATTAAATTGATGCATTATTGTTTATCAAAGAATCTTGAATAAAGAATCCACAAAAATATTAAACTGTAGTTTTTAAAAATTGACAATAAGACAATTATAAATGTTTTCTGATCAGCATATTAGAATCATTTCTGAGGGATCGTGTGACACTTAAGACGTAATGACTGCTGAAAATTCAGCTTTGCCATCACAAGAATAAATTTTATTTTAAAATCTATTAAAATAGAAAACAGTTTTTTAAACTTGTAATTCTATTTCCAAATATTACTGTTGTTTTGCCGTGTTTATGATCAAATTAAAGCAGTCTTGTTGAACATAAGAGACTTTCAAAAACACAAAAAATCTTACTGGCCCCAAACATTTAAACAGTAGCATATTTCTTTTAGTGAAATGTACTAAAAGAACCATTAAGGAACCAGAACCATCAAGAGAAATCAGAATAGGATCTGGATTTTATATAATTGATTCCTAGTTGTTGCACATCTGGAAATCTGATGCTTCTCTTCCTAATCTAAGTTGCTTATGTACCTTAAATTTCTCATGTTGTGTTTATTGCAGTTCAGATGAGGAGCTTGAACAGGGGGAAGGTAAAATTGTCTGTTTGGTTCATGTCACACACACACAAGCTATTTATCTCATGAGGTTTACAAATCTCTTTGTTTTGGTTATATGGCAGAATATTGGTGCCTTTACTCAGATGATGATTACAAGATTGTAAACTAAATTTTTCTCAGTAGCTGGCAGCCCTGCATCTGTTGATGGAGTCCTAAATGGGGTTCTCAGTCTGCCTGAGGTTCCACGAAAGCAGTACCGCCTGAGTCCAAACCCAGCAGAGAACCAGCAGCTGAAGAACGAGTTCTACTATGAGCAGGTGTGATTCTCTACTCACAATGGAGCTGAAGGATTGCTTGTTTGACAGGGAATGGTTTAAATGCGATATCTTTTATATTGTATGATTTATATTTCCTGAATTTTTTCTCTCTTTATGTTATAGGCACCCAGTGCATCCCTGTGTGTCGCTATACTGACGCTGCACAGTGATCATGCAGCCTGCGGGCAGCAGCTGATTGGCCACTGCCGCTCACTCTCTCGCAAACTGACCAATCCTGAGGTGGATGCACGTCTGCTGACAGATGTGATGCGTCAGCTGCTGTTCAGTGCCAAACTGATGTTCGTCAATGCAGGATGCTCCCATGAGCCTGCACTCTGTGACAGGTGAGAAACACACCTTTACATGTGTAATCTAAATGTAGTATCTTTTTTTCTGTATTTTAATTTTAAAAGCATAAACTGTGAGTGAGACGAGAATTAAATTGATTCTGTTATGTTCCAAAGTCTCTTATGCTTACCCACGCTGCATTTATTTGGTCAAAAATACAGGAAAAACGGTAATATTGTGAAATATTTTTACAATTTAAATGAACTGTTTTCATATATTTTAAAATGTAATTTCTTCCTGTGATAGTAAAGCTGACTTTTCAGCAACCAATACTCCAGTCTTCAGTGTCACATGATCCTTTAGAAATCATTTTAATATACTGATTTGTCGCTTGAGAGGTTTCTTATTATTATCAATGTAAAAAATGGTTGTGTGGCTTGCTTAATATTTTTGTGCAAACCACATTACTTTTTTTCAGGATACTTTGTCTTTAATGAATAAAACATTTAAATGAAAATTTTATTTGAAATCATAGAGATTGTTTGTAACAAAGACATTGTTAAAAACATTAAGGACAAAATCTTACGGACAACAAACTTTTGAAATATAATGTATCTTTCTTTCACTTGTTTTTAACTCATTCTTTTCTCTTCGTCCACAGCTACATCAGTAAGGTGGATGTGTTGAAGATCCTAGTCAGTGCAAACTACAAATACATTCCATCTCTGGACGATATTCAGGAAATGACTGCAGTGACACGTCTGCGTAACCAGCTGCTAGAGGCCGAACATTACCAGCTAGCTGTGGAGGTGAGATTTAAAGTAAAGATTCAAACCAAGATGACTGTCATTTCTTCATTTACTCACATTCATGATTTTCTTGCTTCTGTGGAGCACAAAAGGAGATTTTATGCAGAATGTTCATGCTGCTCTTTTTTTATACAATAAAAGTGAATGTGGTCTCTAAATCAAGTGACAAGTCAAGTCACCTTTATTTATATAGCGCTTTTAACAATACAGATTGTGTCAAAGCACTTAACAGTATCAAATTGGAGGACAGAGTGTCAGTAATGTAATGTGTCACTGTCGTAATTTTAAGTTCGGCTATTTTTTTTGCAATTAGTTTTTGTTTGTAACGCTCAGGTGTCGACTAAGAGTGGACTAGACCCAAATGGAGTTTGGCAGGCGTGGGGTATGGCGTCTTTGAAGGCTGGAAATCTGAGCGGGGCTAGGGAGAAGTTTGGCCGCTGTCTGAAAGCACCACTAGATCGGAACCAGCTGAACCATGGAGTTAGACTTCTGCAGGAGATCGTTCAGCACCTGGAGTCCACAGTCAAACCCACTCTGAACACGGTAATGCTACACTTAGACCCGGAAGACACAGACTTGATTTGATCCTTGACTTTCCTTATGCAGTGTTTCTAAACTCTGTCTGTTTTTTTTTTTTTTATAAATATAGACGGTGGATGAGGACATCCTGGCCTCTTTGCGTGAGCTGGAGGAGGCTCTCTCTGATTCTGCTCCTCTAGATGGAGCAGAGGGCAGAGTTCAGCGGTGCAGCTATTATCCGGAGTGTCTGTTTTACCTGCTCACTTACGGCACACACCTAAGCCTCGTCAGCTTTTACCTGCGCAATGACTGCCTGAGAGACGCACTCACCCACATACAGAACAAGGTTCTGCAAAGTTATAGAGCACTTTACACCTCACAGTTTTATTATTAGAACTACACTACTGTTTGAAAGAAAGAAATTTATACTACTTTTTTTTTTTTTTTTTTTTTTTACTATCGAAAGTGATAGCAAAGATATTTTATAAATGCCTGTTTCAAATAAATGCTGTTTTTTGAACTTTCTATTCATCAGTAAATACTTAAATCTATTATGGTTTCCACAAAATATTAAGGAGCATGACATAATTGCATTGATAATACATCAGCATATAAGAATGAATTCTGAAGCGTCTTTGACACTAAAAACTGGATGAATGGCTTTGCCATCACTGGAATAAATTGCATTTTAAAACATTAAAATAGAAAACAATTCTTTGAAATTTGTAATTACTAATAATATTTCACGATATTGCTGATATTACTGTATTTTTGATCAAAGAAATGTAGCCTTGGTGAACTTCTTTCAAAACACTAAAACTATTTTCCTATGTATATGCAATCAGAGTTTTTTTTCTTTCAGAGGAATGTTTTATATAACAAACGAGGAACATGTATGTTTATATTTATAAAGTTTCTGTCTCTCTCTTCTTTTTAATTTTTTCTAGGAGTGTTCAGAGGATGTGTTTCTGGAGGGCATCTTTCAGCCCTGTGTTGAACGTGGACGGCTGGGAGCTCTGCAGGGTCTGTTAGAAACTCTGGACCCCACACTAGAGACCTGGGGCCGTTACCTTCTTTCAGCCTGTCAGTTACTCCAGCGCAGGGGACACTACCACTCTCTTTACCAACTCCAGCAGTTCATGATGGTGCTTAAAACACACCTGCACATATTTTCCCCTTGTCTATAGCATGCTGCTATAATTTTCTCCCCTCTCTTTGTAGGATCACATTCGTGCCGCTATGACCTGTATCCGCTTCTTTTCTCACGGTGCTCAGTCATATCTGCAGCTGGGAGAACAACAGCGCTGGCTGATTCGAGCCAAAGAGCACCTGAGAACTTACCTGCAGGAACAACAGAGCCGCAGGAAATCACACAGCTCCTCTTTCAGGAAGAAAATGAGCTCCACTGATGTCTCCAGGTATTAAAGGGTTTAAATTCCTTAGTCAAATTGATTTTAGAATTATATTTATTGGGGAGAAATGAGAAACAGCCAGATGCAAACTGCAAGCCAACTTGTAGTTAATATAATTTACTACTATTTGCATTATGTATAATAACATACACTGAATTAAAATGATATAGTCAGTACTGATAAGAGCTTTCATTATGTTCCTCAGTATTTTGGCTTTGGGCTATTTTAATGTGGTTATGGAACATAAATGTTGCAGACACATACACACAGTTGAGCTGCAGCTGGAGGTGACACGCTTCTTACACCGCTGTGAAAGCTCACCATCCAGGACAGCTGTAGGCCCCGCCCTCACAGGGAACAGTGCCCCACCCACTCTGTTTGGAAACAGCCCCATGAAGGTGGACGTGGCCTGCAAGGTGAGCTAGGAAAGCATGCTCTTCTGTATAAACACAATCTAGTCATTTGCTGCATCCCCTTCCACATCTCTGTTTCTAAAGGTGTGGATGGATTTAATATTACCGGATTTCACCTGTGAAAATTCACAGAAAAACAGTAATGACACCTGTAGGTTGCATTCAAGACCGTTCTTGACATCTTGAATATATTATAGTGAGGAGAGAGTGGAAATGCTGCATATATATAAAAAAATGTAAGAAATATTTTGCTGAACTATTTAAAATGGATGACTAAAATACATTTCTGCTCTTTTCTGGTTTGTGTTATGTGTGTATATTATGTTGGTAAGTGTTTAACTGTAAGTATTTCCCTGAATGGATTTCACACTGATTGCGTGAGCTGATTGTTTTGAATTCCGCGAGACTAAGTGTGTATGAGTAATGCATATTGTGGGAAAAGAGATACTGTATGGATATGATTTACTGCAGGGCATTAACCTTACAGAATACTGAAATAGAAGCAGTGTTAAAAATGATCCTATTTCATGACATTCAAACTGCACATTATGCTTAAAGTGCTGTACTCTAATTACACTACATGCATGGCCTAATGCAGATTTGATTTTTTTCAGTATACTAATATATAAAGTAATATCTAAGATTTTAAACCAGATTTGAAAGTTGCCCAGATCAGATGCTTTTGCCGTTTACATGCATGCAATAAGATCTGGTCTGTGCCAAATATGTACACTACCATTCAAAGGTTTGGGGTTGATTTAAGGAGACTTCTTTGAAAGAAGTTTCTTGTTTATTGGATTGAAAATACAGAAAACAGTAATATTGTGAAATAATATTATTACAATGTAAAATAACTCTTTTTTTGATTTGAATGTATTTTAAAATGTAATTTATTCCTGTGATTGTTAAATTTTTCAGCAGCCATTACTTCAGTCTTCAGTGTCACATGATACTTAAGAAATCATTGCAGTATGCTAATTTGGTGCTCAAGAAACATTTAATATGATTATCAATGTTGAAAAAAGTTGCTTAGTATTTTGCGATATCTTTTGTAACGTAATATAAATGTCTTTACTGTCACGTTTATCAATTTAAAGCATGAATTCTATTTAAATAAAAAATAAAAAAACTTACTGAGCCCAAATTTTTAAATGGCAGTGTATGTAAAAAAAGTCAAAACTGGTTGACAGTGCATTGTGGCATAAATCTAACAGAGACTAAAGATGAAATCTAAATTAAACAAATATAAACATCTCACAAACACTGTAACCTCTCTCTGCATATTGCACAGGTGATGCTGGGAGGCAAGAACATCGAGGAAGGTTTTGGCATTGCATATCGAGTAGTACAGGTAAGCACTTACGACACAGCTGTTATAGACTGAATCTTTGTCTTGTTCACATCTGACTCTGATTCTTTTTTTCTTTAATGTGATGCAGGACTTCCAGCTGGAGGCACTGGCGGTGTACATACGGGTCGGACAGCGCCTTGTCCGGCAGCGTCAGTTCTCGTCTGTGCGGCAGCTTCTGAAGTGTGTAGGGGAGTCTGGGACAGCCTCTAAACATGACTGTGATGCTATTGTGCTCAGCTGTGTCTCAGTAGCTGATAAGAGTCCAGCTGATGTGAGTTCCCAACCTAACAATCTTTCTGGATTTGCGTTACTGCATGTATGTATGTGCATCACAAAAAAATTGAATATCATGGAATTTTTATTTTTTTGTAATTTAATTCAAAAAGCAAACTTTTTTTTATATTCTAGATTCATTGCACACAAACTGAAATATTTCAAGAGTATTTTGTTTTAACTCTGATGGTTATGACTTACAGTTCAGGGAAATTTAAAAATTCAGTATCTTAAAAAATTTGAATATTACATTTTGAGCTTCATTAGTTTGATTAATTTTGAGTATAAATACTGGGTACCTCCTGGGCTAGTTTAGAACATGCAACCACAATTATGGGGAAGAATATTGATTGACAGTTGTCCAGAAGACGATCATTGACACCCTCCACAAGGAGGGTAAGCCACAGAAGGTCATCGCTGAAAGGGCTGGCTGTTCACAGAGTGCTGTATCAAAATATATTCATAGAAAGTTGACTGGAAGTTAAGAAGTGTGGTAGAGAATAAGAAGCTTCTCACCTGGGCTAAGGAGAAAAAGAACTAAACTGTTGCTCAGTGGTCCACAGTCCTCTTTTTAGATGAAAGTAAATTTTGCATTTCATTTGGAAATCAAGGTCTGAAGACTAGAGAGGCACAGAATCCAATAGAACCCAGTGTGAAGTTTCCACAGTCTGTGATGATTTGGGGTGCCATGTCATCTGCTGGTGTTTGTCCACTTTACTTTATCAAGTCCAAAATCAATGCAGCCGTCTACAAGGAGATTTCAGAATACTTCATGCTTCCTTCTGACAAGCTTTATAGAGAGGCAGATTTAATTTTGCAACAGGACTTAGCACCTGCCCAGAGAGCCAAAGCTACTTCTAAGTGGTTTGTGGACTATGATATTACTGTGCTTGATTGGCCAGCTAACTTGCCTGACCTGAACATATTGTCAAGAGACCGCTATCAAAGCAACCTGGGCTTCAATATCACCTCAGCAGTGCCACAGGCTGATCGCCTCCATGCCACGCCGCATTGAAGCAGTAATTCCTGCAAAAGCAGCCCCAACCTAGTATTAAGTGCATAATTAAACCTACTTTGGAGATCTTGAACAATTCTGTTTTGTAAATCTTTTTTTGGTTGATCTTTGAGAAAATATTCTAATTTTTTGAGATACTGAATTTTTAATTTTCCTAAGCTGTAAGTCAAAACAAAAGAACTTGAAATATTTCAGTTTGTGTGTAATGAATCTAGAATATAAGAAAGTTATTACAAAAAATAAAGAACTTTTCTATGATATTCAAATTTTTTGAGATGCACATCTATCTATCTATCTATCTATCTATCTATCTATCTATCTATCTATCTATCTTTTGTGTGTGTATTATATATTATATAATGTGTTTATGTCTGAAAAATTTAGTTTTTCTTTTTTTTTTAGGCTAAAGAACTAGAGGGCCTGATTCTAGAATCTAAGAGTCCAGAAAACAAGGTGTGGTTTCTCTCTTTCTCAGCCTTTCTTTTTTTTTCCTCACACATTTTCTTGGTCTCATTCACACGCTTTTCTCTTTCTCTCTCTCTGTAGATAAAGGCATATCTTCAGTGCAGTAAGCTGCGGGCAGCGTATCTCCAGGCTGTGAAGCTTGAGCTTGTGAAGGCGGCTCCATTTGTACAGGATGTGATGCGGGCTGCTGAGAGCTCCGGTGACTCTGTGATGCACGACATCTGCCGCCAGTGGCTCTCGGAGCATCAGGAACGATCGTCACGGCAACGACAAGGCAATAACTGATAACCACTACCAATCCCTGTTGTGCACTCTAATTGCTTTTGGTCACTGAAGTATTCTGCTCTGCTTTGATTGGCTGGAGTGAAATAATATGCCAGGAAATGAATCACCATTGTGCCACTTTTGTTACATCATGTCTATTCACAATCTAGCTCAAGTTGGGACCAGTCCAACTACAAAACCTCATCCACTGAGAATCTGATGAAATGAGAAAAAGGCCTCTCGATCTACCGGTCCCCAGCAGAAAGAAAACTGCTTAACTTTACTAAACATTTTACAATTATGGCAACATTCACATCTGTGTTCTTTAGAATTTGACTGAGCTTATTCTCTTACCTCAGGAAAAGGGATTTTTCTTTTCATCCATGTCAAAAAGACTAATCACTGTGACTAAATCTCCTCCTGATGGAACGAGGTCATATGATAGTGAAATTATCTGGAGCCTGCCGTTTAAATTAATTCTTATCTGAGTTCAATGCAAGTTTACAATGGTGTCACTAAATTTTGTGTCACTTCAGTTCTCAAAGAAAAAGAGAGATTGCAATCAGATGTGGTTGGACTAGAAAATGTATTGTTAAAAGGGAAGGTGTGATTTACAGGCATTATGATGAGGGAGCGCTGAGAACAAATATATATACGCAGTGTCTTAGATGCTGCGAAACCCTAAACTAACAGTTACTATTGGAAAGTAAGGGATTCTGGGTATAACGTTGCAATTTTCGAAATATACTGTATCAGTGAAATGTTGCTTACGTGTTTGTCTATAGCAGATTACCCTACAATTAACGCCCTGAAATTATGTGCACTGTTTATAAATGTGTGTGTGTGTGTGTGTGTGTGTGTGTGTGTGAGAGAGAGGGTGTGTGTATATATTTACAGTATGTTAATCAGATTAAACTGTCTCTGACCCTCCTGTAATGTTTCATATTGTGAACTCTGTGAATGTGTATAAATTTTATTGTGTAAAGTTAATCACAGTTTAAAACGGGAGGTGGTTTTCTGCATTTTAGGGATATGTTAAAGAGATATTTCACCCAGAAAAAAAATTTGTCATGTCATTTACTTATCATATCATTCCAAACCTGAATGACTTTAATCTTATTTTATGTTCCATAGACAAAAGTAAGTCACACAGGTATAGAACAACACGAGTGAGTAAATGATGACAGAATTCAAATTTTTATGTGAACAATTCCTTTAAGGAACTACGTCTGTTTACAAGGCCTATGCATGTACTAAAATCAATAAGACTGTTACAACAATGTTGCCAAAGAAATGGAAATACTTGTCTGAATCCAATCAGAGTCGCAAACAAATGTCTCCTGAAGGGTGATATTAAAGTTATTACATTATAATTAAAAGTTATTAAAATATAATTATATGTACAAAAAAAATCATATAAAAATCTATACAAAACAATACTTCAGTCTAACAATGAATTATCTATTTTTTTATTTTGAGTAAATGTTTTAAATAATTTTTATTAATGAACTTACTTGATCTATCAGTTGTCTGTTAATATTATTTGCAAGATGTCCTTGTGTATTTGTATATTTTAGCAAATAAAGAAAGGGAAATACAAAAATTAAACTTTTTTTTTTTTTTACTGTATATATTTAAATATTCATCTCTGGTCATGAATGTACCACAGTAGTTAAAAGCACATCTGTATAAAAGACTTCAAATATGCAGATTCATGTGACAATACTGAGATAGGAGTTAAAGCAGCATTCAAAATGCCAACAGAATAAAACAGTGAATTTAAAATTCTTCACAGATTTGTTCTAGAGTCAAAGAAACTCATACTTGCATGTCATAAGGGCATGATAGAAGAAAACTGGCAGAAAGAACAAGGTGGGTTGTGCTAGCATGGATTTGAGAAAATGTACACAAATGTATTAAACAAAACCAAACAAGACAAAAGAAGCCTAATTACTGAAAATATAGAAGTGTGGAGAAAAAAAAAAGAGAGAGAAATAAAGCAGGTCAAATGAATGTTTCAGTCCCACTCAATCCCTAGTAATTCACAGCTTACATCCCACAGTTTCCGTGCCGTCTCCTCATTCCGTCCCTGAGGGGCCACAAAAGCAGGGGTACAATCACTGTGGGAGAGACGGAGAGAGAGATTTAATAACATGCCAATACCTAAGAAACTATAGATGATTTTTTAATTTTAATCGGTTTTAACATACAAAGCTATTATCCCCCGGTTTCATAGACAAGGTTTAGTCTAGTCCCAGACTAAAATGTAAGTCTGAGCTGTTTCAACTGAAAGAAACTTGCACTGACTGATTTTAAAATATATCAGTGCCTTTGTTTTGTCTCAAGATGCACACCAGTAATGTTTTCTCTAAGGCACATTTATAAAAATTACTTAAATGTCCTAATTGAACTATGGCCTAATCCTGGTTTAGTCTAAGCTCCGTCTGTGAAACTTGGAATATAGTGAATGCATTCACATGTTTACCTCAAAATTAAAATTCTGTCATAATTTTCTCATCCTCATGTTGTTCCAAACTTGTATGACACTGTGCAACACTAAAGAAGATACTTGTTGAAATGACAAAAAAATGTCTGTGTTTTTTAAATTTTGTCCAGACAGTAGATGCCATTGGTAACCAAAGCAGAGTATCGTTCACGACACATGCGTGTGCTCTCCTCCGAAGACCATGGCATGCTTGTTCAACCAAAGTCCCTTTAAAGGGATACTCCACCCCAAAATGAAAATTGTGTCATTAATCACTTACCCCCATGGGGTATCCGATGGACGTAAAGTGCGTACGCTATTCTCTGTCATCAGTAACGCAATAGCGTACGCACTTTGCGTCCATCGGATGCTCTCCAAAATGGCACTACGCTGACACAGAGAGACGAATTGTTGAATAAATATCGTTATTTTTATTTTCTTTGCGTACAAAAAGTATTCTCGTCACTTCATAAAATTCAGATTGAACCACTGATGGCAGATGGACTATTTTGGCACTTTTTTAAATTTATTTTATTTATTTTTTTAATACTTTTCTGTGCCTTGACAGTGTCACAAACCTCCTGGTTTTCATCCAAAATATCTCAAATTGTGTTCCGAAGACGAACTAAGCTTTTGCAGGTTTAGAACGACATGGGGGTAAGTGATTAATGTCCAAATTTTCATTTTGGGGTGGAGTATCCCTTTAAGGCAAGTCATGTCACTCGGCGGCCATCTTTGAAACGCCTCTCGGGCATTCAAGTGCAGCTCCTATAAGCAAATGGGGAAACATCAAATTCTTCAAATCTGTTGACCAAACTTATGATTAAATTTCATATTTGAAATCAATAATGAAATCTGACAACAACCGTCTCATAAATGTTGTTTCCTTTGCTCAAATATCATAAAAACGGCTTGAACTGCAAGTGCGCATGCTCAGTCCTAAGCACACGTCTCCAAATGCTGACTGTTTCTATAGCAACCGGGACTTCTCTAAAGGCAGCTGCATTGACACGGTGACTTTACTGATTAGCGATTGGTTCTTTTATTCAGAAGGCGGGGCTTCCTTCAATAGAGTGGCCAACATTTTTCCCCATTCAAAATTATACAAGTGACACCATATCTATATCTATATCTATGAGTGACACATCTTGGGTATTCTAAAGTCTTTGGTTCAATGCATGTTCCTGATACTCTCTAAAATGGCGGTGTTCTGATGATTTGTGCTACCTCCCATTAAAACAGATGTTTTACGTATCACATTTTGCTTCCAGCATGATATTAATGTGGTGTGAGGCTTTATTAACGTGCACACCTACCCCAGCCCTAAACCTACCATTACATTAGGATAAATACAGTGTTGGTAGCATAATCTGAAAGGTAGCATTATTTGTTAGAACAGCGGCACGCCACGGCAGACAGGATGAGAAGAATTGTTGAATAAAGTTGTTATTTTTGGGGTTTTTTTGCGCAGTATTCTCGTAGGTTCGTAAAATTATGGTTGAACCTCTGATGTCAAATGGACTATTTCACCAATGTCCTTGCTACGTTTCTGGACCTGGGAACATTTCAGTTGCGTTGCTGTCTATGGAGCGTTAGAAAGCTCTCGGATTTCATCAAAAACATCTTAATTTGGGTTCAGAAGATGAACAAAGATATTGGGGGGTTGGAACGAAACGAGGGTGAGTAACTAATGACAGAATTTTCATTTTTGGGTGAAATATGCCTTTAAACTGTAACCCATTCTAAAGTGTGCTGTACCTGAAATGTTTGCCTGAGATTGACTGGAGCTCCTCAGCTACAGCGCAGTAGGCAGACGTCTGAGCTCCTTCCTTCGGGGTTTTCAGGAACATGGAGAAGACGGCAAACAGCAGCGACATGGCAGTAGAATGACGCACCAGCTCTGACCTCACCGTTCCCGGGTGCACAGAGTTCACTGTCACGTTTGACCCTGATGAAATACAAGTCAAATTGACATCTTCTGCAAGGATTCCACTTTTCTTTTTAGATTCTTGTTTGATGTGCAGCAGTACTCACCGTGGAGCCTGCGCGCTAGCTCGCGTGTGAAGAGCACGTTAGCCAGCTTGCTCTGGCAGTAAGCAAGGCCACTGTTGTAGCTGCCCTGACTGTGCAGGTCATGGAATCGAATCCAGCCGAAATTATGTGCTAGTGAAGAAACGACCACGATTCGTGAAGGAGCGCTACGCTTTAGCAGACCAATGAGGAGGTATGTGAGCAGGAAGTGGCCTGAAAGAAAAGAGGTGCAGAAGTGAGTTGTCCAAACTTATTTTAGTACATTTATACACTAAATTAGTATTTATTCATATTTATAACTAAACTTTATTTGTACATTTTCAGTTTTAATTTTTTAAATACTTCTAATAAGCTTTGGTTTTAGTAAATAATCTTGAACTTATTTTATTTCAGTTAGTTGCCAAGGCAAGTTTTACATCCAATATTTATATTTACTTTTTTGTTTTTGACAGTAAGAAAAGCACTACCTGCTTGTGGAAAAATTCACGTTCCAGTTTGCTGACATGTATTAATATAAATATAGGTATTAGTCACACTTACCCAAATGATTGACCCCAATATGCATCTCAAAGCCATCGACTGTCTTCATATAAGGACACATCATGATACCGGCATTATTGATGAGTATGTGCAGGTGATCAACCTCTGAATGAAGAAACAAAAGTCATTAGGCGTAAACTCAAATATCTAAGACTTTTGTATCTTGGCTGTTGCTTGCATTGCCTTGGATATCATAAGGCAATACCTCGCAGGAATCTCTGAGCGAAGGCTCGGATGGAGCAGGTGTCAGCCAGGTCCAGCTCCCTCACCTCCACTTTAGCTCCACCCACTCGTGTACGGATCTCTGTCGCCGTCTCTTCGCCCTTCTCCACATCACGACACGCCAGAATCACACGTGCACCTGTCAGCAAACAGAACTGAAGTGTTAATGTGTATTTAAACTGAATTATTCAAATTGTTTCATTAGGCATTTCTAAAAATATAAGGTATATGATAAAGACTTTGAAGAGTCAGACAGACCTCGAGAGGCCAAATCCAAAGCTGTTTCCTTCCCGATTCCTGAGTTTGCTCCTGTGATCAAGGCAACTTTTCCATCTAACCGTGCTGTGGATCGACATGCTCCTCCTGCTGCATATTTTCTACACAAACATTGAAATATATTATAAACAGCATCACAGAAAGGCTGAAAACAGGTGAAAATAATACATTTATTCATGGCTGTCTGATTGGTCAGTTGAGGCGGTCAGGGTTCAAATATCCAAAAGAGGACCTAACCAACAGCTCATCCAGTAATCTGTTCTGTCATTCAAGTTCTCTCTTTCTATGTATATTGAGAACTGTACTATACATGTACTACAAATAACTGTGTAAGTGTATTATGTGTGTTCTGTGTGTATATATATAATATATAGTACAGTTATATAATTGTAGTGTAATCATAGAAAAAAAGTATTGTTTCGTATTCAGTTTTTGATTTATTTATTTATTTATTTTTTCAGAACAGGCAGTCCTAAACAATAATTATATGCATTCAGCCAGCACTTCTATCTGTCCAGGGATCCATCCCACGCAGAACGCTTTCACCAAACCACTGGAGCCAATGACGCAGCGCCGTAACGCAGATGGGCGGGGCGACTCCGCCCAGGCTGCCTTTCTATTGGTCGGTTTCTAGAGCAGCTCATGTCAAGTGGAGGCGGGTCCACCACGGGACAACCTTCATCAATATAGTGGCGAGCGCATTTTACACTCGATAAATAAAATCGTGTTAAATGTATAATGTGTTACCTGTTATTTAAAGGTGGTGTTCGGTTGGATTAACAGTTGTGACTATTTAACCGGATTTTAATGTAATTTATACTGCTCTGGGCAGTACGCTTCAGTGGCTGTATTGCTTTCTTTACATCCATAGACTGGGATTTCTGTTTTAGTCCCTCACATCATAATGTTTTCATCTCTTCTGCACATCATGCTCTTGTGAATGTATGAATCTTGCCTGACTGAACGCATGCATGCATGCATGCAGTCTTTTTTTAAATGAATGAGGCTGAATAGCATAAATCTTTCTCGACAAAAAAGACAGAATTGCTTACCTGATTTGAGGAGAAAACAACCTTAAAATCAGCGCGACCACCCCTAAACTAGCAGCAAAAACCACGAGCATAAGCATCATGAAACTGTCTCTGTCGGTGTGAATGTGTTCAGCCTCCCACTCACATCTACAGCTGTGATCCCAGGGAATGATGGGATTGTAGTTTCCATGGTCTGGACAACAACATAGTATGACATGCATATCTTCATGTCATTCTTGTTGAACATTTATTTTATTTTAGAATGATTATTTTAGTTATATTTACTACATTTACATTTACTACTACATTTTTGTAATATTTATTAATTATTTATTTTTTACATGTCTCGTGTGTGTGTGTGTGTGTGTGTGTGTGTGTGTGTGTGTGTGTGTGTGTGTGTGTGTGTGAGAGAGAGAGATTTTAAAAAAATGGCAATAAAGGGATTGAAAATAAAATTATTATTTTTTTTTTTCCAGGAAATAAAATCGTAAAAACGAATATTAATGTATATTATTTGCTATAATATAATCTTAATAAGTCGTTTATGAAAGTTAATTACAGATATGTGATCGCGTTTCCCTCTGTCACTCAGCTGAAGTGTAGATTGGCCGATCATATTTCCAAAACCTGTTTATTTTGGTTTATTGGAAAATGTAAACTACAGATCCCACAATGTATTTACGACGGAAGCTGTCCATATGTTTGCCCTCTTGAACAGTCCCACACGTTTGTTAAATTTTACAATATGAGGTATCTTAAAGTATAAGTAATACACATAAATATTATTATATAACTGCGTTGTAGGTGTTTATAATTTTTTTAAATAACGTCTCGGGTCTTTTTCCCTCTTTTTGTTTTCAGGCAAAAACCAAGCCACCTATAATCACGAGGTCCAACAAGGAAGCGTCTGCTGCTGTCCCGAGGATCTTGTTATTCCTTGAAAAACCGATTATTCTCACTACATACAGACAACAGCAAACGCCAAATTGCTTTTCTTATATTATCTTCTCATTGACTTCGAGAACTACCGTTTCTTTGCTTAAAACATAATCTTCGATATAATCGCTCCAATATGTCTTCTGAGGAGTTTGAAAAGCTGCATGAGATATACAAATCTCTGTATGACGAAGTGAAGTTGATGCCTGAACGAGCGCAGAGGTGCCAGGGAGGTACATAAACTCTTAATATCTATAACTCAACCATGACAGCAGGATTTGACTCTTCAGATGTTTATATTGTTCTTGTGGACTCACAGTTTAGTGCACATATAAGGGTGTAGGACAGAAACACGGTTTTGATATTTCTTTTAAGCATAAGTTTTTTTCTTTTCAATCGTTTCACTCAAAATTTATTTTCACTCAGAATTATTATGCCGCCTTTAAAGGCTACAGATTCAACATTATGAACCAATGTCAGTCTCAGTGTAATCTGCATTGTGTTATTATGGTATAAGTGATATACATACATATGTGACCCTGGACCACAAAACCTATATTTGTAGCAGTAGCCAAAAATACACTGTATGGGTCAAAATGATAGATTTTCCTTTATGCCAAAAATCATTAGTATATTAAGTAAAGATTATATTCCATGAAGATACTTTGTAAATTTACTACTGTAAATATATAAAAACATCGTTTTTGATTAGTAATATGCATTGCTAAGAATTCATTTGGACAACTTTAAAGGTGATTTTCTCAATATTTGGATTTTTTTGCACCCTCAGATTCCAGATTTTCAAATAGTTGTATCTCGCCCAAATATTGTCTGATCCAAACCATACATCAATTGACACTTAAGACTGGTTTTGTGGTCCAGGATCACATATATGTGTGTTTGTAAATATTAACACATTAATGAGATTAATTTACTCTTTTTTTTTTTTGTGCAGAGGAAAGGAAGAGGATTGTCAGGGACTTTGATGAGCGTGTTTCAGAGGCTGAAGAAATGGTAAGTTAGTTGTCGGTCTGGATTGACACTACTAGTTGAAAGCATAGGTTGAAAGTTTGGACACAGTCTTAAAATTATGATGATTAGGCTTAGAAAAGTCAAGTGAAAATTTCTATAATAATTTATAAACTTCTGAAATCCTATATAAATAATTGGCTAGGAATTGTTGTTTGGCAGTGCAATCTCTCTCTATTAAATAACATTTGATTTGCCAGCTGTCATTAGCTTTAAGCAATAGTTAACGATGGGAAACTTTCATGATATTCTGTCACTAAAATATTTTGGCATTGACACAGTACTGTTGTATTAAAAACATACTTTTATAATTCAAGTTTGTATTGTTTTCATCTGGCACATGACAATATCATACACAAAACAGATTACAGATTTATACAAATACTGCATGTAAAACCAGAATATACAGAATAAAAAAAAACACATACTTTTAAATAGTGACAACCTTGATGACATTTACATTCCATTTGCAGACGCTTTTATCCAATGCGACAATCAAACGAGGAAACATAACAAACTATTGATCACAAAGCCATAGTATTCATAGTAGTTTACCATGCCAAGTTTATTAGAAATATAGATGAGGAAACAAAACTGTGATGGTCTCAGCAGATTGGGTTTAGGTTGGCAGCTCATTCAACCAGAGAGGAGCAGATAAGGTGAAGGTTTTGAATGATTTGCGTTCAGTTTGTGTTTCATTTGTATTCTAGACTATTGTACTATTGAATTTTAGACACCAGGTGGCAGTAGTGCTTCAGACAACCAGTGACAGTCTGCCTTGTTAGGAGATACAATCCAGTCAGTGTTAAGTATTTTGAATCAATCACATTGTCTGTACAAGTTACTCTTGTTGAATTGTACCGCTGTTATATTGTATATGACATTACTGTTATTTAAATGTGAAATGTAAGTATATGCAACTCTACAAAACAGTTACACAGGACATTAGCTCATTCATATTATTCTTTCTTGCACTATTCTGTTCAAAAAAATCTGGGGTCAGTGAGATTTTTTTAAAAGAATTTAATGCTTTCATACAGCAGGGATGCTTTAAATTGATTAAGAATGGACAGTAAGGACATTTATAATGTTATAAAGAATTTATATTTATTTTTGTATTTTTTATCAGATAAATGCTGACTTTGGTGAACATAACAGATTACTTTAAAAACATAAAAAACTTTTTGACCCCAGACTTCTGAACGATTGTGTATGTAAATACACAGTAATATGAGAACCGACTGACTGCCTCTTCTGAGTTTATCAGTGAATATGTGAAGTCTCTCCCAGCTTCAGGGCTTGGAACAGGAGCTGTTTGGTGCTCCATCATCCTTCCGAACCCCCATGTCAACAAAGATTCGTCTGTACCGGCGAGATCTGGCCAAACTGCAGAGAGAAATACGCCTCTCAGCAACACCAGGGTTTTCTAGTCACATTGGAGATGGCAGCCAAGGGATTTATGCCTCTCAGAATGACCAGAGTGTGAGTTACGTTTTACCAGACCTTCACTAAAAGGAGTAATCTATCCATCTATCCATCTATCTATCTATCCATCTATCCATCTATCCATCTATCCATCTATCCATCTATCTATCTATCTATCTATCTATCTATCTATCTAATCAATAATGAAAATTCTGTCATGTATTACACACACTGGGGTACATTTGAAAAGGTTATGGTTAGAAGGTGATGACATTCTGTTTTGTGGAACACAAAATGTTTCATGGTGGAAGAAGGTCATACATTGAGGCTCAGCAAATGATGACAGATTTCTGTTTTGTTTGTACTGACCCTTTAAAGATGACAGAGATCAAATTTATATAATGAGGAACTTGAGTTACTGAGGATAGACAAATTTTACCATCTTTGATTTGATTTATACAGAAAACATTTGTCTTCTTTCTTGCTGCTTCGTACTTAAAGCGGCTGTTGTGTTTGAATCCAAGCTAAATTTACGCTTTCTCGGTCACGACTTGCTCAATTGCATAATGATGATTACTAGAAATTTTCAAGTTGGATCTAGTTCTCATCCAGCTAGAACTGGCTACAAACCAATCCCCCTTTTTCACCACCACATATGTCCTACAGGAAGTACATAGATGTGTTGACGACTTTAGATCTCTATCTTCCCTGTGTGTTTTTTAATGACACATCTTAAAGTTACTTGCATTCCACAAGTTACGTGATTCACAGTAACAGCCTGCTCACCTCAGGCTACAGGTAATGATGTTATGAAGGAAGTTGTGTGTGAATCTTGTTGCCAGTCTCTGTTTAAGAACAGGGTGCTACACCTTGAGGGGTTGGAATCTGATGTGAACTGATGTCAGAAACTGAGTGTAGATTTTTTGTATTGTTTGATTGAGGTGAGTCTTACATGTGCATTCAAAATAACTGTCAATCTGTTTATTATTAAATTCAACTTAAGTTTGTTTATATAGCGCTTTTCACAATATATACACTACCAGTCAAAAGTTTTTGAACAGTAAGATTTTTAATGTTTTTTAAAGAAGTCTCTTTTGCTCACCAAGCCTGAATCGATTTGATCCAAAGTACAGCAAAACAGTAACATTTTGAAATATTTTTACCATTTAGAATAACCGTTTTCTATTTGAATATATTTTAAAATGTAAATTATTCCTGTGATTTCAAAGCTGAATTCTTTAAAAAAAACATTAAAAATCTCACTGTTCAAAAACTTTTGACTGGTAGTGTATTGTTTCATGTATTGAGTTTTAAGTAGACACAGCAAACTTATGTCAAAGATTACAACTTAGGCTTATAATGATTACAATATAAGGATAATATTTCACAGTTGTGTGTATTGATCAAAAGTTAGTGTTATGCAATACTAAAAAATAAAACTGGTTACCTAGGATCTAAAACAGATCCATCCGGTTTGCTATAAACACACAAAACGCCACTCTACAAACAGAAAGGAGTTGCACTGGAATGGAGTGATTATTTTTTTTTTTTCTCTGTTGCCTACGCACAAGGTTGCCTTGAGCAAGGTCATGCATTATGTCCCAAGAGTCCTGTTTCTAAACTCTTTGAAACTGAGGAACTGAAGTTCATCAGAAAGACAGAAAGACCTGAAATGAAGAGAATATGCTTCCTTTTTAGTGGAGATTTGAGGTTTGTGTTTGTGTTTGTGTTTGTTTGAGCTCTTGATTCAATGGCAGTCAAAAGAGCAACAGTTACTGCTCACTTTTTCATCAGTCTGAAGTTCGGTACATTTTTTTCCCGTTAATTCTTTGTCGTCTTTCTTCATTATGACATTCTAGACAAGACAAGTTTTGAACCACACCAATCAGCACTTTGATAAATGACAGCATTACATAATATGAATCCAAGCCAAAAAAGTATTTGAAAATCAAACAACAGTACAAAGACTCATCCCATGATGCATTGTGAATCAAGTAAATGAACCAAGAACAAGGGTACATTATATAACTATTATATTGTATTGTTATGTTATATTGCGTATTATATAATGTTCTTAATTACACTATATAAGTCTATTATAATTAAAAATCTATATTTATTATTATTTAATTTTTTATTATTATCAGTGTATCTATAATTATCTTTTTATCTATCTATCTATCTATCTATCTATCTATCTATCTATCTATCTATCTATATATATATATATATATATATATATATGCATGTGTGTGTATATATATATATATATATATATATATATATATATATATATATATATACATACATACACATACATACATACATGCATATACACAGACATATTTGTAGATTGATAGATTTAAAAAAAATCTAAATAAACATATATATATTGTTTTTATGATAGGTCTAACTTCCTATCATAAAAAATCTACTTAAAATGCTCCAAAATTATTGGAATAACCATTTTAAGACTATTTTCAAAATATTTAGTCAAGTCGAGGTTGATGTCTGCCTTGACTGCAATCTTTAGAATTCCCAAAGTTTGGACTTGGTTTTCTTCTAGTCAGTTAGATGTACTAGCTTTCTCTTCATTATTAGCTAAATAGAAGATCTTATTTCTATGAAAGTCCACCAAACCTCCCAGGTACTTTTCAATGGCTTGTAGGTACTATGTATTTTCTGAAGCTGGGAAAGATAAGATGTTCCTGGTAGTGCAGCTCTGGTTCTTTCCGTGATAAATGCCAAAGCTTCATAACATATTTTCACTCCATTGCCTGTCGACTACATTTTTTATGATTGTTATGAAGTTCACTTTCCATTCAATAAAGAATTTGAACAAAAAACTGAAAATTATGCTCTTTTGAAGTAATGTCTATATTTCATGTCATGAATATGGTTTACACTGATTTTATAACTGAGTATGCTGCAGGTCTTAGTTAAACAGTGACTCATTTTTGAATTTTTGTTTGTTTTTGCAGACTCATCTGCAGTCTCAGCGTGCTTTGCTTATCCAGGGGACAGAGTCTCTAAATAATGCGTCAAAGAGTATTGAGCGAAGTCAACGGATTGCAGCAGAGACAGACCAGATTGGCACAGACATCATTGAGGAGCTCGGAGAACAGAGAGAACAACTGGACCGCACCAGAGACAGAGTAAGAGAGAGAGATCTAGACCAGCGCCCATTGTTATCATTGTTGAACAAGCATATAATAAACTGCACAAACAAAATGTCTACAATAAATTAACTTTTTCTCTTTCTCTGCTCTTACTCTCCCAATGTCTCTTCTCTACTCCATCATCAGTTGGTTCACACTGGCGAGAACTTGAGCCGCAGCAGGAAAATCCTGCGCGCAATGTCCAGACGGTAAGACTTACACCATTACGAAACATTTTACATCACTAGAATTGTTTCCAAATCCCTTTCTGAGAATATACTGTTTCAAACATCCCTCTTTCCTGTCATTACAGACTGGTGACAAACAAACTGCTACTATCAGTCATTATCATCATGGAGCTGGCCATCTTGGCAGGGGTGGTTTACTTGAAGTTCTTTCGCAGTAGGCAATGAGACACACAAGACTGTATAAGACTTCACCTTTCCCCTCTTCTTATTTCTGATGATCACGGGTGTCTGGCCCAATGACAGTGTGCTGGATGCTTTTGTGACTGTGAGTGTCACATGGACGTGTATGGGTGGTTATTTTAAGCGCTAAACTGTATTAGTGTAAGTACTGCTCTCAGGGTGAAAAGAAGATGGTGACCATGTCACATTCAGACTGCTGGAGGATAAGGACCTGTACAAAGATGGCGTGATGGGTTTACCCCATTTTTAGCTGTCTTGAACAAGGTGCCATATCTAGTGGATGTATGGATGGACAGTGACAAAGGAGTGACAAATAATATATATGCAACCTGTCTGCATTTTACACACCTCAATCATTTTAAAGTGATGGATCACTCAAAAATGATAATTCTGTCGTCATTTAATCACACTAATGCCGTTCCAAACTTTTCATTGTTCATACAAGAGAAAGTCAATGGGGTCCAAAACAGCACTGAACCCTGCTGACTTTCATTGTATGTAGAAAAATTAATTCTTCAAAATGTCTTCTTTTCTCACAGGCTGGGAATGACATGAGGGTGAGTAAATGAGTAAATCATGACAGATTTTTCATTTCTGAGTGAACTGTCCCTTTAAGTAATACTGAACTTGTAACAAAATAAATTACATTGTGTAATAGACTTTTCTGTGACAAGTGTTAACGTGGCATTAAAGGTAACAGCTCTTGGGTTTCATTCTAGAAAATGGGTGTGTTTTCCTTTAGTTTATCCTCCAATCAGTCAAAACAGAGCTGAGTGTACTCCAGGCCGAGAGAATGACAGCTATAAACATGCACGTCACTTGCTTCACAAGCCCTGGTTGGAAGAGAAAGGGGTGTGTTTAGCCTGTCAGATACGGGGGTAGAGATTACTGTAAACATGACTGAGAATAAAGTGACACCAACACCTGCTATAGTGGAAATACCAGTGTCCAGGGCTATTAGTATGTCACCTTGACATACTGACTTTTTGCCAACTGACTGATGGCATTTCTAGTCATGTTAGGGCAGAACAGTCAGTGGAGAGCAGTCATAGACAGTTGTGTATTTGTGATTGATCTGAGGTGTTAGCTGCTATACAGTGTTTATAATCCCCATCACATTCTCCTGACGTTATGCTGTCATGATGGGATTATATGTGGGGAGTAGCATCAATTGTTGACTGAGTTATTAATTTATCTTTATTTATTAGTGTCACTTACTAATAAATTACAAGTGAACATTGCTGCTACTAATATTTAATTGTGCGGTAGGAGATCTCGTAAAATGCTTTAACCTTATAGTACCTAAAGTGAACGTCCCACCCATAGACTGTATAGGTCCCACCCTCCCTGCAATCGCCGTCCAAAGCCACGACCCCCTGAACGCACATATGCTCAAAAAGCAGAATACCAGAGACAACATTAAATGACTACAATAGGCTACATCAACAGTTCCCAATTCCAGTCCTCGCGCCCTCCCTGCTCTGCACATTTCGTATGTGTATCTTGTCACGTCTGACATTTGCTCTATTCAATTAAACCGTAAGTGCCCTGCGAAGTGGACATCACCAGATATTCGGCCATGATTCCATTTCAAAGCGAGCGTATGTTCCATACAAAGGGCATTAAAGTGTGCGAAACGTGAATTTGTATTGTATTTATTTACAGAAGTATATTATTTCACACTTCTCTAGTAAGTTCGTCAGTGTGTGAAGACACTGCGCAGCGCAAATCTGTGAATGCACGTAGTTCTCTTCTAACGAGCTGGTTCTCTGAATCATGGCCCGTATTCACAAAACATCTTAAGGCTATAAGTAGCTCATAACTCACCGATTTAAGAGAAAATCTTAAAAATAATGGGCGTGTCAATCCTAAATTTAGGACTCCTAAATTTTTGCTCTAAGAGTATTTCACAAAGCGTTTTAGCGCTAAAACTAGCTCCTAAATCTGTGAAACGTTAGGAGTAGTGAAGAGGACTCCTAAGTCACTAAAACCAAGCCATAAACTATTCCTAAAATGGCTGTTGCCAGCAATCTGCCTCTGAACATAAACATTTTAGAAACATTTGATGATAATGACCTTTTAAAAAGGTATCACCTTTGGCTTTGGAGGTTATCCCAACTCCAAATTTTCCTTTGATTATATCCTTGTTTTCATTAACCAGTTGGGCAAGAAGTAACAGCTGTTCTTGCATCTAGTTTGTTTGTTTCTTTGTTTCTTTACATTTGCATGTATAACTATCAGCCATGATTATTCTATTCTCTTAATTAAAAGAGGCTGGCAATAAGCTGAACATATACTTGTTTAATTTATTCTGCATTTTAAAATCTTTATTTGAATGTGGCAATTAACATTTTTATTTTTAAACCTTTATTTGATTATGGCAACATGATATTGCCTCTACAATATTTCTATGAATAAGTCTCTGACAGAGAGATTAGCCAATCACTGTGGTTAGTAAGCATGCTGACATCATCCATAGCAACAAGGTCAACCCTGCCCTTACTCTTAGCTTAAGACTTCTCTCTATTCCTTAGTAAAAGTTTGTCTCAGCAGCTTTGTGAATAGGTTTTAAGAGAAAACTTTTAGCTAAAATTTTTTACTGCTATTTAGGAGAACTCTTAGTGGTATGATAAAATGTTTTTTGAATACGGGCCCTGGTGTGTTAACTAAGCAAGACATGCAAAATATGCAGAGCGGGGGGCACGAGGACTGGAATTGGGAACCGCTGGGCTACATCATGTGTCATTCACCGGTGAGAAAACTTTACAGCACAGTTAGTAAATGTACTACAATACCAGGAAGGAAGATCGGGTTGTTGATGTTTGTCTGCCATTCTCGCTCTGTCTGCACAGCGTGTGTGAACGCGCTGATGACGTATCCTGTCTGCGCGAACAGGGTGTGCAGAGGTATGCAATTACATACGTTGACTGGCAGGTAGGAAAGACAATTAAAATGCTCGGACCGAGCGTTTTGATTGGACGAACATTTCTTGGTCCTACCCCTTCCACAGAATATATTAATACAGATAAATACATTTAGACCACTTAACTTAATGATTGTTATCGGGATGTGAAGAGACTTTCAACCAGCATAACAAAAAATGTTTCTGAAGACAATCACCTATTGCACCTTTAAGTTGAATGATTTGAGCAATTACACTTAAGTAATAGTAATAAATTAGTTTACTTATCAATGTTCTGCCACATGTCGGGCAGACATGTGTGGGCACCACTGTTGCAGCATTTGCAGCTCTGGCTTTACGAAGTGCTCGCTTCTCTTGTGCTATGGTTGTCCTTCTGGCTTCAGATATCTGGCAGCCTTGGTGGCTCAGCGTGTGCCATGTCGATCGGTCTTGTGCCAGGGTTTCCCAGGAGGTGGTGTCGATATCTAGGGAGAGAGGCTTTCAGCGTGTCTTTGTATCACTTCTTTTGTCCCCCATGTGATTGCTTTCCTTGAGAGAGCTCACCATAGAAGACCTGTTTGGGGATGCGGTGGTCTAGCATCCTTGCAACATGGCAGCAGGGTGTGAACTGACGGCAGGCCTGCTCTGGAGAGGACTTCTGTGTCTGGCACCTTATCCTGCCATCGAATCCTCAGAAATCTGCGGAGGCAAGTCGTGTGGAAGTGATTCAGTTGCCTAGCGTGCCTCCTGTATACAGTCCAAGTCTCACTGGCATACATCAAGGTAGTTAGCACTACTGCCCGGTAGACTTTAAGCTTTGTAGCAAGGCTTATTCCACAGCGGTCCCACACATAGGTCCGCAGTCTGCCGAATGCAGAGCTTGCGTTGGCGATTCTGCAGTTGACCTCAATGTCAATTGTCACTGCGCAGGAGAGGGTGTTGCCAAGATATGTAAACTGGTCCACTGCTTTTCTTGCAGCTTTTGTCCCTTCACTGTGATGGTGGGCTCTTGGTGTTGGGCTTTCGGAGCTGGCTGGTACATCACTTCAGTTTTCTTTGTGTTGATGGAGGAGGCCAAAGTTGTCGCATGCTGCTGTGAATTTGCGCATGCTGGCTTGCATTTCCTGCTCTGATCCAGCATTCAGGGCACAGTCGTCAGCAAAGAGGAGGTCTCGTAGTGCAGTCTCCTTTATCTTGGTGACAGCCTGGAGTCTTCTCAGGTTAAACAGTTTCCCATCGGTCCTGTATCTCAGGCTGACTCCCAAGGAACTCTTCTGAAAGCCGTCTGACAGCATGGCTGAAAACATCATGCTGAACAGGGTCGGTGCCAGCACGCACCCGTTCTTGACAACGTTTGTGATGGGAAAGGCCTCTGAAGCTTCTCCGTCGTCCAGAACACAAGCCGTCATGCCGTCGTGGAACTGACATGATGAATCAGGATGAATCTGTAAGGGCACCCAAACTGCCACAGACCTTCGCGACTGCCAGTGTCAAAAGCCTTGGTGAGATCCATGAAGATGGTGTACAGTTCACGATTCTGCTCTTGACACTTCTCCTGGAGCTGTCGGGCTGCGAAGATCATGTCCACTGTGCCACACTCTTTACGGAAGCTGCACTGTGTCTCGGGTAGTAAACCCTGTTCCAGGTGGTCAGTCAGGTGATTCAGCAACACTCGTGCAAGGGTCTTGCCTGCAATGGAAAGCAGTGATATTCCTCTATGATTATCGCAGACTTGTCGATTTCATTTCCTCTTATAGAGGTGTACGATGGACATGTCTTTCAGTTCCTGAGGAATGGATCCTTGATTCTAGAAGGACTGGAAAAGTTGAGTGAGTTTGTCGACAAGCACTGCACCACCAGCCTTATAGACTTCCGCTGGGATCGCGTCAGATCCTGGGCCCTTTGGACAGCTGGCTGATGGCCTGTAAGGTTTCAGTCTCTGATGGTGGAACATCCAGGCTGTGGTTGATATCCACCTGAGGCATTCTGTCAATCGCCTCATTATTGATGGTAGAAGGGCGGTTCAGTATGGATTGGAAGTGCTCAGCCCAGCGCTGTAGAATCAGAGTCTTCTCAGTAATGAGAGTTGCACTATCTGAGCCAAGTATAGGGGAGCTCCCTGAGGGCTGAGGTCCATACGAGGATCTGAGGGCTGCGTAGAACAGTTTGGATTTCAGACTTCTGGATTTCATCTGCTTTGGCACTTAACCAGAAGTCCTGCATCTTGCGAAGCTTGCTCTGTACAGTCCTGTACTTGTCACTCAGCTCTCACCTGTGGCTCCTAGTAGCTGTAACATGCGCAGCGGCCACACCCCGGGCAACAGCTTCGATAGGCTAGCCAAACCAGGTTGAGGGTAGCTGTTGGGTCATAGACCTTCGGTGAGATAGGGACTTGTCTATCCCGAGCATGTGAAGACAGACTCTGGCGGATTGAGCGGATGAGGCCTAATAAAGGAGGACCAACGGTCATGAAGGTGGTTTTTGCAAGCGACGCGGTACGCTAAGAGCACGGCAAAACACGAAAGACGCCCTGGTCAATCACTGCGCCCAGCCCATCCCCAACTGTCTTGACTTTTGTCCTGCCATTGGAGCAAGATGGAATCTAGGAAGAGAGAGTGAGGCTGACTATGCGCACCTCTCCCTCACTTTAATCCAATCCACGCGCAAGTCTTGACATCTTGAGGTGTCTGAATAGCCTTTCAATGAAGTAAGTATTAAATTAAGATTAATCTCTAATCTAAATGCTCATTTTGTCATAAAATTACAAAATTAAAAGATTAATTAAATGTGAAAATGTGAGAAGTCCAGAGTACGATTATAAGGTCTGAATATCTTCCAAGTACTTTGTATTTTAATGTAAATACTTTTTATTAAATATTAATGAATGATTACTTAGCCTAACTGATTAAAAACTGCTAATCAAACTTACAGTTTTAGTATTTGACATTTTTTAGCATCCACCGAAAAAAAACCCAAACATAACTTGTCATTCTAAACTGAGATATAATGGAGAAACTGAGTTTCTTTAGTTTTATTATGTTCATTAAACCTGTCTGTAGGGTTTAATGGTGGAACATAGTTACAGGCCTAGGGTATTGGGGGCCCAGGAACGCGATTTCAACTGAAGACTGTTGCAGTGACTTATACAAGGGGCTCAGAATCCCTATGGGCCTATTAGGAGATAAATGTCCTTATAAACTTATGAAAATTCAAATAAGGAACAATCTTTAAGACACAACAGTTTTACAGGCAGAAGAAAATTAATGCCACAGTTTCAATAATTTAGGACATTAAAGAGACTATTCTACTGACTTGTTCAGGGTACCTGATCGCCTCTGTGAACATGCTATTGTCCTGCTGCAGGAGGCATGAGGACTGCAAACTGCAATATCTGTAATGTAAGAGGCCTAAGACAGTGCTACTGGGAGACAGGAAGGATAGCTGATTGTCCTTGTAATGCCAGACCACATGTGACCATATGTATGCCCAGATGTGTTCGAGAACTTTCAAGTACCTTGGTGAAAGAGTGAAGTAACATCTTAGCAAGAACGGGCAAATCTTTTTCAGTCAATTAAGATACAGTGGAGATTAAGAATCAGAGAACAACCTACAATTTCCTAAATTACAAGGTCACTGTTTAGTTTTATTGGAGGTTATCTTAACAAGCGTAAAATATATTCTGAAACACAGTATAGAAAACTTATTCGAGATATTTGAAAAAAGAACATTCATCAAACTTGGAGAACACTTTCAGATAACTTCCAGTTATTGGTGTTAATCTGGCGTAATTTCTTTAATTATCTGACAAACCCTATTTAAGTAGCAGCCTAACTTTCCAGTTTTTACTTACTTTGCAAGATGGTGAGCCATTCTAAAGTGACTCAAACCCTTCTGTAGCAGGCTGTCCAGATGAAGGCCAATTTTCTCGAATATTGCATCTTTACAATGTCACTAACTCATTTAAGTCCCCCCAAAATGCAGGTCATACATGAAAGACAAATGCACGAGGGGACAGGATAATGCGGAGAATCTCAATGGGGAATCGGTTCAACACTGAAGCTGGAATTGCTCACCAGTTCAGCGCTGAACAGGGTAAAGATCTGTCTCAGTATACAGTCTCTTGAGAATTTTGACTGAAAGCCCACTCTGCAGTGACCAAACCTTTCTTCAGCAGAAAGAATCAAAAGACTAGACTAACCTTTGCTGAGGAGCATGCTGTGTGGACAGAGGAGAACTGGTTCAAAGTTTACTTCAGTGATGAAAGCAAGTTTAGTTTATTTTGGTCCGATTGGAAACATTATGTTCGGTGTCAAAGACTGAACCCAAAGTGTGTAAAGAAGTCAGTGAAAGGTGGAGGAGGAAGTGTCATGGTTTGGGGGATGTTTGCTGCAGCAGGATTTGGGCAGAGAGAATGCAAATATTTATCAGAACCACCTGTGGCAACATGCTGTTCCTTCCCTGCGTTCATGACCCAATCAGCCTGCAATTTTCATGCAGGACAATGCCCCGTCACACAGCAAAATGGGTAAAGCAGTTCTTTGAAGCTGAAAACATTGAAATAATGAAATGGGCAGCCCAAAGTCTTGATCTAAATCCAACTGAAAATCTCTGGAAAATCCTTGGTGACAAAGTTATGGCTAAGAAACCCACTACAGTCATCGAGCTCTGGAAGAGATTAGAAGAGTGGACCAAGATCACACCAGCACAGTGTGAGAAACTACCGATGTCCTGCGGCCACAGATGTGCTGAAGTCATTCAACGCAAGGGCCTCTACACTTCATAATGACTGCTGTAACCTTCAGAAATTTTAGTTGTATTCTTTCTTCATGCTAGTGGTTACTGTTCTCAGGGGTGTAGGGTTTTTGTTGAAATGCCTTGGTTATTTTGTAAAACACTGTTCTACTAGCATGGTATAGTCACAACTAAATTTCCTTTAAATTTTGAACCCTGATGATTACATTATTTCTAAGTCTTCATAAATTGTTCTCTAATTTTGATCTCCACTGTACATAAAGCAGCGTGGACACACCACATACTGACTGCTACTTTTGATATGTCTGTGAACCGTGTTCCATGTTTGTGAGTTATTGAATCTTTTTTATTTTCATATAAATATTAGATTGTTTCTGTCAAGTGGATATGTTTGTTCTGATCTGGATTATAATTAAAAATTATATATAATATTTTCATTTGATGTGGTCATCAATCAATCTAATGAATCAAAGATGAGTCATAGTCTGTCTCCAGTACATTTGTTTATTGCAACAAAACATTTTTACTGAAACAGAAAAGTGTGACAAATCAAACTACCCTTCCCCAAAGAGATGCTGGTACTGGTGGTAAATTCAGATCTGAAAGGGTGTACAAAATGCATTCATACATGATTTTTTTCAAAGGTTTATTTAAATAGATATGAAAATTACTAAAATAACTTACTTCAAATGCGCTATTTAAAAAAGATCACTCAGTTTCAACCTAACCAAAACTGTAGGATTAAATTAGCCATTAAAAGCAGTCCTACTATACAAAAACAAACAAACAAAAACATACATAAATAAAAACCAGTTCTGGTCCAAAAGTGCAAACATGTTTCAAATTATAGGAAAATCAATCAGTCCACCACAGTAAAGAGTCACCTCAACTTGCAAAAATATGTTACGCACATTTGCTTTTAGATCATTTTTTCTTGCAGTAAGTCCCAGAGCATGATCAGGGTTACCCACTAATCCCATAACAGCTGACAAAAGTTAAAAATATTAATGTTTCTGCTAGATTAGTCCTCAAACATAGAGAATCCAGATCCCAGCACTTTTTTAGCCAAAGCAAAATTAGTGGTAGGTATAATAAAATAAATCTCACTTGTGTGCCTATAGCAGCACTTCACCAGTGAGGTGACAATTTCTTGACCAAGACTACAGTAACCTTCAAATTAATCTTTAGTCTGGTGCTCAGTCTCTGCAAACCCTTCAGTGTCGTTCTTTTAGACTTTGGAATGCAAAGTGGTTGGTTTGTCAAAGTCCTCAATGAATATCTTGTGCTCTAAAGCCGCAGCTCGGTGTCCTCTTTTGGTTCTGGAATCTTTGGGAAGGCAATGTGTGCACCTTCACGTGTCTGACCGAGAGCAGATGCGATGACATCAACGGCTAGGCTAGTTGTGGCCTCCACAGCTTCAGGTGTTGCTCCTAGTGTGGGGTTCACTTCAACCACATCCATCACAGAGAGTAAACCTGTGGAGTACGAAAAACAAAATATTAGCTTTACAATTTTAGGATTTATTTGATCTCAAAGTCATCAGTTATGTGAATGGTAGATCTGTACCTGTGTTATGGATCTCCTCTGTTACATAGATGCCCTCTCTATAGGTCAATCCTCCATTAACGGGAGTTCCAGTGGCGGGAGCCAGGGACGGGTCAAATGCATCGATGTCAAAGCTGAGATGGATTGGTCTTTGTTTCCTGATGTAAAAACAAATAACAGTGACAAATTATCATAGGTTGTTTGATTGTGACGTAGTGTACACAGATTAAACTGAGATAAAGTGCTACATTTCGTTTAAAGTTGACATTACGAGTCAGGTTAAATAAGGCCGCTTGCGAGCTTGTATCACCCCAGAAAACTACTTTGCCCCTATTTACAGGGTTCAATAGCACACAGGAGGATTACATGGAGAATAAACAGCAATTTGTTGCTGGTTGTTTACAGAAGCACCATTACTAGTTAAACAAGTGTGTATGTTTTTCGCAATATCACTATACCTTGCCAAGAGGTGATCCAAAGTGACCTCCATTACCCTCTGAATGCCCATTCTGTCAATATCCCGCATGGAGAAATATTGGATTCCCAGGGTCTTCAGGATTATACTGAGAGAGAGCAATTAAATCAAATTAGTTAGTAAAATAAAAGCAGTGATGCTGTATTCTCTTTCTCTTTATAAATGCAGCACACACATAGTTTGTGCATCATAGTGGATTCAACACTGAATTGTGTCTGATTTAGTGACAGTCTCATGTTGACTTGATCATAAACATTTGATTTTGTGCCCTCCTGACGGTTACAGGTAATGTCAGTCATATAAATATCCTATGGATTGTCACAGTTGGTGATATAGTAGCATAGGCTTCAGAGAACAAGCAACAGGTGTCAAATTCTGGATGACAGAACATAGTGTGCTTACTGCTCGCCAGGATCCACATCTCTGAGGCCGATGTAGACCAGATCTCTGGCAGACAGGAAAGGCTTCATCCAGGAAAATCCAGGAACTTCTGGCATCTGAAGGTAAAAAAGCAGATGATAATGGATTTAGATGTTCTAAAGGGCTTTCTGGAGACAAATTACTTGTAAGTAGAAAAGTCAGGTACAAGTGTTACCTCCTTTGAGATAAAGGAATCATGTCAGAGATTCTATGATATCAACATTTCTTTTAACTGTTGACGTAATTTTGTGCATGAATGCTAATCACCTTGTTCTGCAGATCCTTGAGTAAGAATGCTACAGACTGGCCGTGGAGGTTTCCAGAAGGTGATGTCAGAGGGGTGTTGATATCTGCGTGAGCGTCCACCCATATCAGACACAGGTCAGGGCACTGCTGAGCATGACCTTCTACTGAACCAATCGCCAAGCTGCAGGGAAGAAAGCATTACAAATGTTAATGTTTGATGATTTTGGCCCTTAATAGAACAAATTCAACACCGTTTGAGATTACATTGAAATTTTTTCATTTGTCAGATCAATTTTGATTGGAAAATGTTTGGATTCAGCTAGCTGGAAATCCAAACAGCTTCTTGAGTCTGAAAGACAAACCTTGACCTTTCAGAAACAAAGTGATAAAGCTGGTCTCAGTTTGGCCAGAGCGCTACAACATTCATTTGTGCTTGTGCCAAAAAGACATAAATGGAAAGACTAGTGGAATAAGTAACTAATTATAAGCACTCATAAATATATACCAAGATAAAAGGCTTTGTTGATAACAAGTGTGTACGTGTGTAATTTTAGCCCAAGATTTTACATTTAAAAAAAACAAAACAAAAAAAACTTTAAGACTTTAAATAAAGAAAAAAAAAAAAATTGTGTACCTATGGTCTCCCCCCAGCATGATGCAAGTGTGTCCCGCCCCCACCGCACCGCTCACAGCTCCTGACAGCAGCTGATTGGCACGTCCAACTGTGCGTGGGAACGGCACGTGCATGAAGTGCTCATCTTTTTCCAGGTGCTTGAAGGTCAGGTCTCCAAAATCATGCACAGCATAGTCTACAACAAGACAGGACATATAAATAATCTAATGAGATGTCAAGGTTTTCTTCACATGACCATAACAATAAACATTGGTGTTAAAGCTTCCAAACTTTCAGCCTACTCTGACCAAGCTCATGCTTCTTTCTAAGACTGTTTGAGTTCTGTCACTGAATCCCAGCATGAATCTGACCATGTAGTGTCATATAGAAATGTAGGTAGGACCCCCCATAGGTGGACACTGATGACGGTCTAAACAGCTGATGGGGCCCAGGATGACAGAACCAGACCAGCCGCGGTGACTTTGTGACAGTGTTGAATTACTCATCAGATTTTAAATGACCAATGATGGACTTGCATACCATGAAGTGGCCTCTTAACAGGAATAGACGTGATCACTGCGGCCCAGTTAAAGTTTAAATAAGTGTTTTTAAAATACTAGATGTTTTTTGATTGAATACAAGAGGGAATTAATGAGTTGACCATGATAGAAGCATGAGGGATGGTCATCATAAACTAGGACAAAGGTAAGGGTCAAGTTTGTATTGACTTCAAAGACTTCAGGTTCATGTGCAGTTTTGCTCAACCAATTTTTTTTTAATTTTGAGAGCGAGTAATTAATCAAACACCTTGCCATATGCAGGACATTTACAACCAACAGTTGTAAAGAGAGCAACACATCTATATTTGTTGCATTGGATAAGGTAAGCTCTGATATAGTTTTGTCAAGAATGCTTGCCATATATGGTGCAACGGTTATTTTGACAACTCCAAACACGTGATCCAAGCGCCTGCTAACGTGATGTTAAAGTAAATCACCATTGCATCATTAGATTGTGTGTGTGTGTGTGTGTGTGTGTATTCTGATCAAGGTCAATCCAACGTCCTAAAATGTCCCAAGAACAATCCCAATAAAATGTCCAAGAGAAATAAGTCTGTAGAAGAGTTTATGAGACAAAAAAAAAAAAAAAAAAATAATAATAATAATAATAATACATAAATAAATAAATATAACAGCTAAGGTGAAACGGGGTCTTCGAGGCTGTGTCACTTGTTCATAACCACCGACGGAAAAAATCTCAGGCTTAAGATAGCAGGAACTATCGCATTACATGGAGAACATGGAGTTACGTAAAGCAAGCCTGCGCTCGGCACGATGTTTATGTGATTAACAGCTGACTGTCTGCAGGCGAGACTGTGAAGTGACTTGCACATTCCGACCAGTAACACTGGAATGTCATGACTCTGAAGCGTTTGGCTTTAAAGACGAATCACGCCTTCTTTCCTGTTATTTAATTATTTTATTATTACTATTTGTAATAGCAGTAGCTGATAGGCATGTCAAAACTAAAATTAAAAAGATGTAACGGTATCTCTCTCTACAGTACCAGTAGTGGTGAACGCGCGCGCAGTGACGGTAACGTGGTGGATGCTCGCTTGCTTTTTTTTTTTTTAAATTAACTAATTTTTTTTTTTTTTTTACAATCTATGGCACGGACAGATACACTTCAAAATTAAGTGAAAATGCTCATCTTTTTCGTGTATCAATACAACCCAGGTGAAAAACAAGTACACTTCCATAATGTAGCTATACTTAAAGTGCTCTATTTTCGCGCACTAATGTTGTACTAGCGGTAGCTAAATACATTTTTAAATACAAAGTTAGTATGTTAAAAGTACATTTTAGTTAATATTCATGGTGTCTCAAAATAGCACAGTTGAGTACACTTAGATGATATTAAGTCGACCTTAAAAAGTACTAAAGGGTCATTTTTAGTATATTAAGTACAAAATTAGTGCGCGAAAATAGAGCACTTTAAGTAGCTACATTATGGAAGTGTACTTGTTTTTCACCTTGGAAACACGGTAGGTTATGTATAATATAGCAATATTATTGAGGAAAAACTACAGTAGTCATTTATGGAATAGATAGAATATTTCGCATACATGACCTTTAATGCATGAATGTTTATAACTGAAAGAAATGTTCTGTGTTCTGCTTCTTGGATTTTAACTGCTCTTAAGTGCTTGCCTTAAACATTTAAAAATAGTATTAGTTTTTGCTTAGGTATATCGAAAATGTGTCAAAAATCGTGAAATTTTAGTGGTATTGCTGTCGTGACTACTGCAGACAGAGGACGTTTTTCCTTTCCACCTCATTCTTTCCAGGGAGAAAAAAATAATGCATGACAGATTCATTGTTTATTTAGTTCATACGGAATAATTAATTATGGAAACTTGTAATTAAAAACCACTGAATGCTCTCCAGTCATTTGAAGCCAGCCGTCCCGGGGCTTTTGTTACAGGGTCCTGGCGGGAACTGCTTTCACATTTACTGGCAGCGGTTAATCCACGACAGAAATCCCATGACCTCATCGGGTTCATTTCGACCCAAAATAACATCTGCCTGTATAACACTGCATTCAGATCCTCATCTTTTTTACATGAGTCTGCAGCCCGAGCTCATCTGAAACCTTATACACTCACTACAACCCTAATGGCACAAACATTAATAAGGCCATTAAACTTTTAAACCCCTCTCTAATCTCTTCCTGTTGTCACACCTAACTTCACATCTCTGCACCCTCTCTTTCTGAGGAATTCTAGAACTTTTTGTTTCACTTCTCATTGCTGAACCGCTTTTTAAGGGTCATTCACACAACGCAAGATGAAAGCAAGGGATATGACTTAAAACTTAAGTTCCATTGACATTATTAACAGTTGTAAGCCGCGCTTTCACCTCGAAATAGACAATGGAAAAGCAGCGAAGTGAAATGCAAAGGCGCGTTCTGTGCGAATGGGCCTATAAATCGTTCCTGAACTAAACGCTGCTTTGAATAGACGAGTTAGCTGCTTTCAAGTTCCCCACTGCGCCATCCCCACTAAAGTCTATTGTTAATGATAATAGCCTATTGTTATGTGCAGCGGCAGGTCGCCTCATAGCATCTCTGCGTGTGTGGAGGAACTGCAGTGACTCACGTAGGCCGACATACTGTAAATCTACCCCTCCCTTTCTCTCTCACTGCAGCCAGACAACATCCAAAACTTCTTCACTTGACCGAAACTCTTTCACTTACAGTATTCCAGTCATAAAATACTAGTCACACTATTATAGCTAACGTTACATAAAATAGATTGTGTTGTAAATTCATTCACTTTTGGAACGTTGGATGATGTAACAGCGCTCTTTCTGATTCGCAGCGGTCTGAGCCCGCCACGAAATTATTTAAAGACACAGTTCACTTTTAAAACGAAAATGGTCACGCTCGGTTAGTCTAATATATATTTACCTACTTGTTTCAAACATGCATGACTTCTTTACAAAGTCATTTAATAGGCAGAATGACAACTTCGCTCGGTCACCATGTAACTTTCAATGCATCGAAAAACGATGCAATAAAGTGAATGGTTACTTAAGCGGTAACTAAGTCCCAATCCTTTGGAGGGTAATGTAACGTTAACATTCACGATGACAGAATTTCATATTTGGGTGAATTATCCCTTTGAGTTCCAATGCATATCTATCTATCGTTACCTATATCTATGTATATAGAGAAATACATAGTAACACTATAGATCATGTACTTACCCAGATTTGAAAGTCTTTCCACCAAACCCGCATCCCGGATGGCTTTGGGTCCATGCTCCACCCCTCTCCTTTTCTGAATGAAAATCGTAAAAAAATATCGTCACATCACTATGTTATACATCAATGAGTTTATGTGAGTTCTAATGAAATAAATCTATATTTCTTACCTGTCCTTTGGAAAACGGAGCTCCCAAAATAGCAACAGATTGCGATCGGCTCTGCTGGCAGGAACGCAACGAGGATCTCAATAATCTCGACAGTGGTCCTCTCAAAGCCATGCTGACTCAACCGGAGAGCTCTGAAATAAAATACAAAAACGCAGCGGAAGGTTGTCTCGAACAAACAGTCTGTCGCCCGATGTGGCTTTTACTCTTCTGGCTCAAGACTGGCTGTTGAATCTCAAAGAACTGCCACGACGTTTTTCTTTAAATCTGCCACTTAATTCATATTCATGAGTTGGTGAATAACGGAAGGTAGCGCTTTGGGTGAAATCTCAAGACCGCCCCCCAAAATCTAACAATCTTCCAGCATCCAATTGTTTTAGGCAGCTTCGTCTGCTCAGTGCGGCGTGAACCACGTTTTTCTATTCATAGAGCGGGCAAACCTGCGTCACACCCGATGACACACCTCCCCTCCAGCCAATCAGAAGCTCCGGCTGTGTGGGTTTGTTTCGGTGAGCGTGGCTTAGGGTGAATGAGTGGCGTGAGAGATGGGGGGCTTTTTTGTGGTGTTGGAAATTTCCATCTCTGCACTGCCGACTGCATGTTTTTTTTGGCTTGCCTAATGTCTCGTCAACAAATTCCCATCTTACATGTACAGTGGACCAAAACAGATCCAGTGTGCATAGCATGGCTGCATGACTGAATATTTATATTCTTTAGAAATGTCTGCAATACCAGTATGACGAGGTGTGGCAGGTTGTTGACAATTGTGGCCTAATTTCAGTGTTTATATGCACTAGCAAATGCACAGAGGTTGACTTATAAACATAATTACATATTTATAGATAATTCATTGAGATTTATTGATTGATCAACTTAGTTCAGCTCATCTGTAATAAAGAGTACACATAGAAAGAGTGATTAGTAAATGTAGTCTATATTCTCTGCACTTTGGCTCCATCTGGTGGTAGATTACTTTTAGATTTTTTTTCTTTCTATTTTTTTTTTTTTACATGGTTTCGCAGCTATCATAATCATATGGCAGGGTTACATGGCCATATTTTGCATTTAATGTCATGTTGAATTTGTGTTTATCTCAGACTGCCTCGGTAATGCATTAGTTGGGTGATATTATTGCGCCTTTGAAATAGTTTACTATTTCTGCGAAAAGAAAGTCAGCTGGACGTTTGGTGGCGCTGTAGCATTAATGTGATGTTGTGTGCTGTATATCAAACTAAGCATTTCCGGGATATTTTCTGGTTGGGCGGAATGTTTTTAGTATTTTTTCCAAAGCACAAAACCTTCATTCCTCTAGGGGGCGCGTGCTGGCTCAAAAAGTAGAATTCTCAATTCGATCACATTCATCAGGATGTTTTTATTATACTGAGCACATTATCAATCTAAAAATCGTATCAAAATAAACGAATTAATTTGAACGATTTTTGTATCTGACACTGAAAAAACACCATCCGCCTCATCTATCACAGAAGTCAATATATCATAAACAAATGTGATTGGTCCGTCCGATTTGCGATGAGAAAAGTGTCAGGTACCACGTGACAAGGCAGTCAGCGTGCTGCTTCAGCAGCGTTCTTAACAATGTTTTCAACCCGAACTATCACACTTACAACTTTTAATAATCGACAAAGAACAAATTCTCAGCGAACATTTGAGAAAACATGAGAAATATAATTGTTAACCCTCCACCCATACTAGGTCACTAGCTCCGCCCATCTTTACCAACAGTTTCATGTTGAACTGCAGTTCTTGTCGCTGACGATATTTTTTGGATTTTCTATGGATGCTCTTTATTATGAGAGAAACGCATGACCAAATCAAAAGAGAAACATTAAATATTTTACTGAACGTGGCATTATATATATCCATTCCTGTGGCGGATAGGAGGTCTTCTTATTTTTAGCGGCGTTGATACTAAAACCGAATTGGGTGAGTCTTAATCAATAATATAGTAAATACAGAGGAAACATCTTTATTTTCCAACCGGCCTCCTAGTTCAAGTAGGGTATAATGAAGTGTAGAGATTTGTTGTGGATGTTGATTCGTATGGTTCATATTATAACCAGAGTGAAATCACAGTTAAGCTGACTTTGTATGGCCAAACGCTCTTTGGATCTGACACAAAATCTCTCTGACAGATCGGTGTATCAACAGACATGTCATTCCCTCATCTGAACCAGATAGCCCAGTTGCCCCCTGGCATTTCTCCCACACAGTTTGCTGGGTTTCCCGCCACTGTTCCTGCGGGTACGTCATGAAGATAAGAAATATGTATCTTCATATATATATATATAGACATTGAAGTTCTTAACCTTTGTTTATTTTCTATTTTTCCTCAGCAAGTCCGATAATCCCAGTCCCTGTGGGAATGATGACTCCTTCTCCAGCGGTATGTACTGCTTAAACGTTTGTTTTGAATATGAACCCAGCCTATGAATATTACCAGCCTGAATCATTTCCTGGAATATTTCCAAGAAAATCTAGTTTTACAACGTGCCATATATGCGTAATGTCTGTAAGGTATGCCATTCACAGATCCTAAATACAGAGACCATACCAGATCTTCTGGTTCTTTATCCCTGACCAATTAAAATAATAAGCATGCAAGCCGGTTATGCATCCAAATTCAGATGCATGGAACTGTCAGGGAGGTTGTGTTTATTATACTCTGTGCCTTTGTACTTTACTGTTTGTTTCTGAAATATGCTGCAGGTTTTGGTACAAACTGCAGTGCCAGTGGTTCAGAAGCTGACTAAGGACTCCATGGGCACCCGTAACAAGGACTCAGAGGAAAGTACGGGTAACAACACAGGACCGACCACCACAGTGTTTGTGGGAAACATCTCAGAAAAGGCCTCAGACATGTTGGTGCGGCAGTTGTTGGCGGTGAGTTATTCTAAGTTTTACCTGCGCAGTAATATTAAATCTCAGACACATCACCTGTATAGAATTAGTTCACTCCAGAAATAAAATTCTGTCATCTTTTACTCACTCTTATGTCATAAAGCACATCAAATATGGTAAACGGAAGTTCAAACTTACTAGCTTGACACATGAGAACCAATGAGGTTTGTTGCTGATTGATGTGCTGTATATGTATGTGCGCTGACCAAACATATCCTCATTTTTTTTTTTTCGAAGATAAATGAAAGTCGTGTGAGTTTTGAGCAATATGAGGGTGAGTAAATAAGGACAGAATTTAAATGTTCCTTTTAAGTTGAGTAATGCATTCATTATTTGACCTGATGTTCATGGGAACGTCTGTGTTATGTAGCGTTTAGCTCAGAATGTTTTCATTGTCAGCTTGTCACAACATACTTTTTCTTCTCTTCTGCAGAAATGTGGTTTAGTCCTCAGCTGGAAAAGAGTCCAGGGGGCTTCTGGAAAACTGCAAGGTATAAAGAAAGACTATAATAATCACCAGTGCGTAGTGTGTCAGTCTTTTGTAGTCCACTGTTATTGACAAAGATCTTATTGGTAAGTTCTAGCAATGCAATTTTTTTTTTAAAGAATTTATATTTTCAAATTTAGTTTGACTACTTTAGGCCCAGCAGTTTAGATGTTTCTTAAGGATCTCTATCCAAGATTGTGCTTGTAATTGTTAACATGGGCTATCTTAGGCAAACAGGAATATGTTTAAAAAGATCAGACCTTCAGCTTTCTAAATTTGTGACTTCTGTCCGCCATGTCTGACCCAACGTTGTGAACTTCATAGATTTTTATGTGTGTGTTTGTATGTGTAGCTTTTGGTTTCTGTGAGTACAAAGAGCCAGAGTCCACGCTGAGAGCTCTCCGACTGCTCCATGAGCTGCAAGTGGGTGATAAGAAGTTACTTGTGAAGGTAGACGCAAAGACAAAAGCTCAGCTGGATACCTGGAAGGCCAGCCAGAGGAGACGAAATGGGGTAAACCAAAAAAAAATTATACTTTCATTCAGCTAGGACACATTAATTAAAATAATGAGCGTGATTGATCACCAAATCAGCATATTAGAATGATGTCTGAAGGACAATGTGACACTGAAGACTTGTGTAATGGCTGCTGACGTCACAGGAATAAATTATATTTTAAAATATATTAAAACAGAAAAAAGTTACTTTAAATTGAAATAATGTTTCACTGTATTAATGTTTTCGTTGTATCTTTGATTAAATAAATGAAAGATACTATGCCAAAGATACTTTCAGACGTAAGAGAATAAAACTCAGAACTGAAGTTGAATGGTAGTGTACTCTACATCAATATTAACATATCTTTCATATGATTGCTTCTTACCTGTTTCATTGATTGAAAGAGCTTGTTGGTGCATGTCAATCTCAGAAAATGTCCCAGTTTAAAAGGAGTTTGTAAACCATGAAAATTGTCTGTCACATACAAATACATATTCCCTATACAGGCTCCTCAGACTGGAGAAGAGGCTAAAGATGAAGAGGAGGAAGAGGTTCTGGACGAGGAGACGAAGCGGCGTGATCAGATGGTGAAAGGTGCCATAGACGGTCTGATCCGGGAATACTCCAGTGAGCTCTCAGCCTCCTCACAGGATGCTGAAGCCCATCAACGCAAGAAACGTAAAGAGAAGAAGGAGGTATTTTTACTCTCACCATGGTAACCATACTGACATAGCAGCCTTGTCATAATGACTTAACTGAAATACTGGGACATTTTCCAGAAAGTTTTACTTAAAGAAATACTCTGTCATCATTTACCCACCCTCATGTTGTTTCAAACCCGTATTACTTATTTGCTTACTTTTTCAAAAGACATCATATGATAGTAAGCTGTCATATGACTTCGGAAGAGTAATATAGCATTGAAGTCAGTAAAGTCATAATTTTATGGTGTTTTGTATTTTTTGTAGCTTGAAAGCTCCAGTCTCCATTTATTGTAATTGTATTGAAAACATCAACTGATACATTATTAAAAATTCTAATTCTGCATTGAACAGATGAAAGTCAGTTTTGAACAACATAAAAATGAATAAATGGTGACAGAATTTTAATTTTGTTGTGTAACTGTTACTTTGTAAGAAGTATCTTATTGTTGCTCTTAAAGGTCATTTATTAAGATTTAATTTATCTGCTCACATGGTCTAATCAGTTTGACTATTTTTTCCCCCCAGGATGATATAAATGCCATGGAGCTGGAAGATGACAAGCGAGACCTGATTTCCAGAGAGATTAGCAAATTCAGAGACACACACAAGGTAACACACTACTTTCTTTTTTTCTCTCTCTCTCCTTTTCTTAGCCTAGTCTGTGGACTGAAGACGGCCACATCTAGAGTACTCTAAACTCACATTATTATAACTGAGAATACACCTCACTACAGTAAATTCACACAAATAAATCTGTAGGAATTTGAGATATCCTGCCCATTTTAGACAAGCTGCATGAGGCAATTTTTAAATCCAAGAAACAACATTGTTCACGCTTATTATAAATAATGCCTCTTTTGTTGTGTTATTTCACCTAGCAGCATCCAAGCAAAGATCTAACAAAACGAATGCTTAGGAATTTGTCAGATTACAACTTTAGAAGCCGTTCTCTGAAAGAATGATTATAGAAAAGAGATGGCTGAAGCCTCTTAAATTGTTTCTCTGAGTGGCAACAATGGCAGCAGATGGGCAGGACCAGTTCAGGCTAGATTTACCACACAAGAAGTGCATGAACGAACTGTAAACCTCCCTCTAAAGCTAATCTGTTCATTAAACCCCACCATTACGGTAGAGGTCATATGGTGACTAAAGCAAGATGAATCTCAGAGCTTTGGAAAAAGTTGCTGGAATAGAGGATGTAAGTATGAGCTTCTTTTTCTATTCTTCATATCTTGGGCGCCCCCTTCTGGAGGATCCACAAAGGTGCAACTGGCTCTGGGTCTCAGAAATGTGGCACTGAGGATGCCGTAATGTTATAAAGACCCGCTGAAATGTAACACACTTTGATGTATTGACCTCAGGAGACAAACTGTAATCTTGAGTGTATGTGCGTTCGGCAGAAGTTGCTCAATAAACCATCATATTTTTGGAAGGTGTTGTGTGGGCAGAGCTCAGTGAACCTTTGTGAGTCCTCTGTGTAAAAGCGTGGTTTTGGTGAGAAATGCAGTACTGAATAACCACTGCAGTATTTTTCACTGCAGTCTGAGGGGGGCGCCCTTTCACAGCACGCACCAAGCTGAAGATTCCTCAGGTAAGAAGTCATTTTTCTTTCTTGTCCCATTCACTCTTTCTCTCTGTTTCTATCTGTTGTTGTTTTTCTTTTTCTCTTGTTACATTACATTTTATACAGTAATACAGTACAACTCTGACATGTTATCCAAATAGAATTTGCCCTTATCTGTGTATTGAAGACGATCATATTATGAGGAATCAAATTTTCCTTGATCTGCTTGATTGTATGATGGAAACAGGCTGATCAAAAAGGTCTCTAATCATTTAGCAATGTATTGCCATCTTATGAAGACTTATTGAGGTAAAGCTTAATTGAACCTGACTTCAAACCTATAACTTTAAGAGATAGAAGTCAAAATAGCCCTAAGGGTAAAAAATGGGCATGGACAGACTCTCTTAAATGTGTAAGTGGAAAAAATTAATAATAAAAGGTATTATATATGGACCCCCCCCCCCCCCAAAAAAAAATAAGAGATATAAAAATAATAAGATAAAAGCTACTGTCTCAACCAGTTTTCATTGTTTATTGAGAGGTAAGTTCACTAAAAATAGACTTAGCATATACATTTTTTGGCTCACTAAATTTCAGCGTCAGTCCAACATCTTTTTAATCCCACTTTTTTTGTGCACATCTTTTTTTGGTCATGCTCCTCATTTCTCTCTGTTTTTTCTTGCATTTCCTCTCTTTTGTCAGCGTTCACCATTCGGAGCAGAGAGTTCAGTCACCATTCAGTAAAGCAGACAATATCTTTTCTGTTGCCATAGCTATTTGAAACTTCTGTTTCTGTGACCTCTGTCTCTGCATGGTCAGCGTCTGTATTTTATATTTGTTTGTATTTGTTGGGTGACTGAGGCCTGAGGGACAGCAGAAGACGACACTTGGGTGAGATTCCACCTATCTGATTTCATTCATTTTGCCAAAGTGAATGTATTTGGATGATACAGTGTATTACAGATCTCTGCAAAACCGATTTAAAAATAAATTAGTGATTGGAAATAATGAACAACGTTTTAAAATCTGATGTTGAATTATGAGAGAAATACATAGAGTTTGTTTGGAGTAAGGATGTACAAGTTCGATACTAACATAAAGAAGTGTAGTATCAGTCAGTTTGGTACCCGAGGACTGTCTGACTGACAGGTTCGTATTTCTGAGTCTGAACGGTCACGTCTTGGTCAAAATGGCCTTGAAGAGGTATTCATGTAAAGGGTCAGTTTGTCTTAAAGGAATGGACAGAGAATACCTTTCAAGTGTAAATGCAGCCAAATAGATCTGTAGCTGTGCATTGTGTTGTTATTATTAATCAAACACTGCTGTTTGCTACTTTCCATTTTTAAGTTTTGTTCAAATTAATGTATATGAACTGCTGTCAAATCAATGAATTGTGATTAATTGCATCTATAAGTTTGTTTACACAATGTATGTGTGTGCTGTGTATATATAAATATATACACATACATATGATTTATATTATACATACATATAAATATGTTGCATGTATTTCTTACATGTATGTGTGTGTATTTATATATATATATATATATATATACATATAAATATACACAGTACACACATAATGTGTTAACACAAACTTTTATTTTAAATGCGATTAATCGTGGTTAATCGATTTGACTGCATATACATATATACACACACTATTTTTTTTGGAAGAACACATTAACACAATCTCACCAACCCCAAACTTTTGAACATAGTGAATTTATAAAGCATGTTAGTTTTTGCTGTTGCATTGAAATTGATATTCTACTTGTATTGGTACAGACTACAGATTTTATATTTATTTGTTTTGTATCACAGCAACCCTGGTAGGGAGTATGTTTAAGTATATTTGTATGTATGTGAACTGACCCACCCTACCTGTTTTAAAGGCCTGGCAATGAAACCATCTCTGAACACAAAGAGATGTCTACCACAGACAAATGTGTAGTCTCTTCAAGTCATTCATATAGAAAGCCTCTTTAGTGCAGTGTGGCCTCTTTATCCTATCATGAAAATTATTATTTGCTTTGTTTTAAATATTTCAGATATTTTTTTTCATGGTTTTTCCAAAATCATGTGTAGAAGGATGAAACTTTATGTGGGAGAGGAATACTGTGTGTGCATCTGTTTGAGTGTAAGTGTTGAAATCATGAGATTTTCATCATACTGAGACACTGGCTTCATTATTTAAACCTCTTTCTGTTTCCAGGGAGATTCTGGAACTTTGCCCTTGTTCTATATGTGTGTTCTCACACTTACATGAACTAATATCTCTCTTTCCCCACCGGAACCCTGCAGAAACTAGAGGAGGAGAAGGAGAGAGAACGGCAGCAGATTGAGAAAGAGAGGAGAGAAAGAGACAAAGAGAGAGAGCGAGAGAAAGAGCGACGTGATCGGGAGAGAGAGAAGGAGCGGGAGAGAGAGAGACAGAAGGAGAGAGAGAAGGAGCGAGAGAGAGAGCGAGACCGCGAACGAACGAAGGAGAAAGAGCGGGAGAAAGAGAGAAGCCGTGATCGCAGTAAAGACAGAAGCAGATCAAGGTGTGTATGACTGTAGAATCTGTACAAACATCTGTATTTTTTACCTGACCAAAATATTGCATAATAAAGATGTGCAAACTATGACAATGTGCAAGATTTTATTTATTTATTTATTTTTAAATTATTTCCTGTTTCACTTGAAAATAATTCACATTAAGTAATAAATTCGTAGCAAAAACCATTCTATGTTATTTTAAAAGACGTCATGGAATCAGAATTAGTTTGTGACTTTTAGTGCATTTCTGTCCATATCAAAGAAGTTGACTACTTGCTAGTGTATTCCTGAAAGTTCAGCTTTATATACACATTTGAAATGTATGGGCTTCTGGAAAAAACAAATGTAAATAACTTTATTTGTATAGCACCTTTCAAGTAGTGTTTCTCATGTTGCTTCATATGACATAATGCGCAGAACACACAAAACTGTAGTTTATAAATAATTAAAAGAAATACGACAATTTTAAAAGTAACAAGTAACTAAAACTAAGAGTGAAAAGAGTGAATAAAACAAAAATGTTCATCACAAAATATTAACATAATGTATTTTACATAAAATAAATAAAAAGATTATAAAATATAGAAAAAAAGGTGTTAGATAAAGGTAATATTTAATTTTATGGGGATTAGTCTTCTAAAGTAGAATATTTAGACATTTCTGGAACCATGTAAAAGGTTCAGCTAGTATTTTTGTCTCTATATCCTTTGTAAGTGTTGTTTATCTTCTGTAAGTAGTATAATTGCTAGTTTCTAATGTACAGAATAAATGTTGTGTGTGGGCACATTGTGTTTTGAAGGGAGAAGAGTCGAGAAGAGAAGAAAAGAGAGCGTGAGGAAGATGAGGAGGAGGCGTATGAACGACGAAAACTGGAGAGGAAGCTACGTGAAAAAGAAGCAGCCTATCAGGAGGTTTGGAATCAAAAATGTACCATTTTAGATGATTATAATGGAACATCATGGATTTCCTTGCTTTTTGCACTTTAAAAATTTGATCTACTCTAAATGGTCATGATAAACCATTGTATGAGGTTTTGGTCCATAAAAGTGCAGAAAGGCTGGTGAGAGAAAATTTGTGTCGTTCTAGAGCACTGCTTCTGTCTCTGGATCTCTGTAGTGTCCTGCTTCTAGATCATCTGCCCTCTTTTATTCTCAAATGCAGGACAAACAGATCTGTGCTTGTAACCAAACACAGTAAGATAATGTGATGTTTGTCTTTTACAGCGCTTGAAGAACTGGGAGATCAGAGAGAGGAAAAAAGCAAGAGATTACAGTAAAGAAACTGAGAGAGAAGAGGAAAGACACAGAGAGATGGTAAGAATAAATGTATTAAAAACTATTACCTATCAGAGTTTATTTATACAAATGATGATAGAGGTAAAAACTTTTTTTGCAGAAATGGTTTAAAACATGTATTTTCTCTGAGTTGGACGAACCATAAAACCAGCAGTCATCTATTGTAGCCGAATAGATTTAAACTGTTTAATGCAAGAAGTAATATGATTATAAATGTCTTTACTGTCACTTTTGATCAATTTAATGCATTCTTGCTGAATAAAAATATTAATTTCTTTAAAAAATATATTTCTGTACACAAACCTTTGAACATTTTTGCCATCTTTTTGTCTGATCTTTTTTGTCATATTTTTGAGTCATAGCACAAAGAAGGAAATTAGTCTAATGCCACACTCTGTAGGAAACTGAATAGCCACAAAATCATCAATATACGTCTTTCCCTAATTAGTTCCAAGAGAAAATTATTCAAATAAATATTTTTTTTTCCTGCAGACTAAAGAAGCCAAGCGTCTGAAAGAGTTCCTGGAGGATTATGATGATGACAGAGATGATCCCAAATACTACAGGTACAAACCCAATGAAATGATGCTAATACTTAAATGTCAAGGTAGTTGAATAACAGTAATGCAGGTAATCTCTGCAAGATTTTGAAAAAGGTTTCAAAATATAAATAATGTCTATAATTCTTGTCATGCTCTCTTTTTGTCTCTTTCAGGGGCAGTGCATTGCAGAAGCGATTGAGAGACAGAGAGAAAGAGCTAGAATTAGATGAGAGGGACAGAAAAAGAGAGAAAGATGAGTTGGAGGAGATCAGACAGAGACTCCTAGCAGAAGGACACCCAGACCCTGATGCTGAACTTCAGAGGGTGCGTATGTGTGTGCATTTTTGTGTCTGCATTCGTCTGTGTCTGTGCATCTAACTTAGTTTTTTTGCCTTAAAGATAGAGCAGGAGGCCGAGAAACAGCGGCAGCCTCCTGTAAAGCAAGAGCAGAGCGAGGAGGTGCTGCACATCTCCCATGAGGAGCATCAGAGAAAGGAAGGCGCGGAGCAGGAGGCGTACTCCTCAGACAATAACATCACAGACCGAGAGGAAGACGAAGAGGAGGACGATGATGATCAAGAGGTCAAGCCATGCTTGAAGCCCACACTCAGACCTGTTCCAACAGCGCCGTCTATCTCTTCAGCCAGTGGCAATGCCACGCCCCTCACACCTGGCAGCGAATCACCACACGCCGTCACGTTGCATGAGAACCCTTCACATGAGGCCCCGCCCACAGAAGAGCTCAGGCCTAAAATAGGCCTCAGTCTCAAACTAGGTCTGTGTGTTACTTGAACGATTTTTAGCTCTTTCTGTAAGGAATTGTCAAAAGCATCTATCTATCTATCTATCTATCTATCTATCTATCTATCTATCTATCTATCTATCTATCTATCTATCTATTTTTATTTAGTCTATTTTTATTTACACAATCGTTCAAATGTTTGGCGTTTTTAAAAATAATTTTTTTAAAGAAATGAATACAGCAAGGATGCATTTTTGAATGAAATTGACAGTAAAAACATTTATAATATTACAGATGGTTTCTATTTCAAACTAATTCTGTTCTTTTGAACTCTCTTCATCAAAAAATCTTGAAAAAAAAATCACATTTTAAAATAGAATACAGTTGAAATTGTAATAATATTTCACAATATTTTTTTTACTCTATTTTTGATCAAATTTTTAAAAACAAAACACACATCTTACTGATTCCAAATTTTGAATCGTTTTGTACATTGATAAGATATTCAGTTTTCATAATTTTTTCCAGAAAGTCTTTCTCGTCCTTTGCATCCAATGGTTTCAAACTGCTTTTTGACTCTCAGGTGCTGCAGGCAGTCCTAAATTGCCCCAGGCAGGAAGACGAAAGGCTCTTGCTGCAGTGGACAGCGTCTTTAATAAGTTTGATGAGGAGGAAACAGAGGAAGCACCCAAAAAGAGGAAGCTGGTACCTCTCGACTACAGTGAGGATGAGAGGGGAGGCCTTAGCCTAGATGGAGCAGAGGTCACAGGGTCGCGGCCTGGTGTAAACACAGAAGAGAAACGAAAACATATCAAGAGTCTGATTGAGAAAATTCCCACAGTCAAACAAGAGCTGTTTAATTATCCGCTGGACTGGAACATGGTGGACACGGTGAGAGAAAAGCTATTAGTGTGACTGCAGCTGTTTACTTGTATATTGTAGGTTGTAATTGCTCATCATAGATATTGAACAGTTTATATGCGTTGATGTCTCTTTTGCCCACACAGACATTGATGGACAGGAGGATCCGCCCCTGGATCAATAAGAAAATCATAGAATACATCGGTGAAGAGGAAGCCACACTAGTTGACTTTGTCTGTTCAAAGGTGTGTTTGTGTCTGTCTCTTAGTGGGAATATTGTCTGTTTTCCATTCTCTGTATTAATGTGTTTTTTCTTGTTGCAGGTCATGGCTCACAGCACGCCAGAGGGAATTCTGGATGATGTTGCCATGGTAAATAGCACATTTAAAAGTGGTTTGATATTTGCACATACTTCTAATAAATAATACTGGGTGAATCTCACAAAACCTGTCATGTCAGTATCATATCTCATACTTTAATATTTCTTTTCATGACAATTAAGCACATTTCTCATTACCAAAGTAGTTTTAACAATAAGCATTTTATAGAAGCACAGTAACATTTTTTTCTTTTCATTTTGAGGTGAATTATGACCTGGATTTTGTTAATGTTTTTGTTAGATTCACCCCTTTACTGTGTGGATAATCATGGGTGTGTTTCCTACAGGTACTGGATGAGGAAGCAGAAGTGTTTATAGTGAAAATGTGGAGGCTTCTGATCTATGAAACAGAGGCTAAGAAAATCGGCCTGGTGAAATAGCATGAACTGAGAGTGATAGAAACACGCAGGAGAGAGGATGAAGTGAATCTGACTTCACTCTCCTGCTTTTAGAGCCTTTAAATTAAAGTACGGTGGATGAACACCACAGACTGATGCACTTCAGCTCTTCCTATATACTCCAGAGGATTAACTGCACAGCTACCAGTGTGAATGAGTGTGTGAATGTGTGTGCATGTGAACACTGGTGTGTGTGTGTGTGCGTGTGTGTCTGTGTGTGTATAATAGGCATGTGCCAGTTGGTCTGACTGCATTGCCAAAACCGTGTAAAAGTCGGAAGCTTCTTTCATGCCCAGATTAAATGGGAAGTCTAGTTTGGCTGGATGTTTTCCATTTGACTTAGTTGTAGGTTTTATTTAATTTTTCAGTTTCCAATTTTTAGCACAACCAATTTATATCAGCTTACATTTTTTTTCCTTTTATTATTTGAGTGAACTCAGTTGGATTTTACTGTCTACCTGCCTCATTACAGGAAAGTATGATGATTTTTTTTTTTGTGCTGTATTATTATACAAACGAATAATGTTTGAATAAGGATTAAATATTTCACTGTAAACAAGCTGAATGAAGCCATACCTGTGGAGATATGTGAATTTCTCCAGGTTTGTCTGGTTTTGCGGCAGTGGTTTTGAATGTGGTGTATTTTGCACATACCAGCCCATCTGAAGGTTTGTTTCCATGGTGATTGATTTGACTTTGAAATATTAAAATGTCTGATTTTCTAAACTAGAACCACTTCTGTTGCTACTTTCATCTTTTTTGCTTTTATAATTCTCAGATTGAAATCATTGCTGACCACAGGAGTCACCGAAAACAAGTAACATTATATAATGTATTTTTATGACTTGATGGTTAATGCTTAACAAATCAGTGCTTCGATGAATAAGGGAGACTATGGCACATTGTCACAGGGTAACTAGATTGAGTCGAAGGTTCAGATACTAAAAAAGTACTTTTTCTCTAATTTTTTTTTCTGGACAAAGAAATATTCATAAATGTCATGTTTGTTTTATACAATTTACTAAATAATTAATACATGTTTTTTTTTTTTTTTTTTTTTTTTTTGCCCAGCAGAAAGTGTACATTTTAATCTTGCAGTTCCATTAATTGTTTTGTCCTTCATATTTTTTTAGTTTAAATTTTGCCTAAAAGACATTTAAACAGCAGCTGTATAATAGCAGTTTCCCAGTGTGACAAATGAATATTCAGTGTGTCAGTATAAGTTCCCTAGGTAATGATGGAAATGTTCAGCTGTCAGTCAATTGTTTAAAAAAAAGCTATTAAAAACACATATTTCTTTGTTGTCTATATTGCAATTTAGTGAAATTTCTAAGGGTGGCGCAATTACTCAGGGATGCCGGTGAGCGCCTCTCCTCGACAAACTGAGAACTAAATGTTGAGTGACTAATGCTAATTCAGAAACGTTCTATTCAGTGTTTTTATTTAGCACATACGTTCTTCCTGTGAAAAAGGCCTGTGATGTATGAATCAACTCGGACTTTATGGAAATATCCAGTAACTTGTGGTGGCCTGTGCAAGTGACAGGTGAGTGAACAACTGTCTTTTCACAACCGTGTGATTTACGTACGTTACTGGTGTAATAAACTGTTGAACTCGGAGCTTCACAACAGTTGCCTGTGAAAAGAGAGAAAAAAAGATTTTACATCTATGTATATTTTTCACAGTTGTCAAACTGTAATCACAAAACTTTACGTCAAGATAGAGCCCATATATTTTCATCTGTTTATAACCGATGTTTTGGTTACTTAACCATCGACGGAAAATTACAATTTGCGTTGCGCGAGAAAAACTTTTAAAAAGTATCAATAAGAATAACTAGAATTGAGCCCGAAACAATATATATCAATCGTTAGAAAAAGTCAACTCCACCCCCTTCTTAAAATTCGCGCTGTATTCACTACTATTGGTCTTTTGTAAGTTGGGCAAAAGAGTTGTTAAAAGCAGGTTGAAATGGCAGGAAACACCAGGCGAGATATATTAATAAAGGACTGGGGGTTACAGAGGGAGTGGGAGAGAGAGAGAAAGAGAGAGAGAGGTGCACAGGGAGGAGGGGGGAGACCTGTTACTGCTGTGCCAACTGCGCGCTTTCACTGCGCAAAAGCGCACAGAAATGTTATCTGCTTGAATCAAGATAGCATTCTCTTGATTCTTTTTCTTATCAAAGCTTTTTTTCAAGACAATATGTATTAATTTTACTCTCTTAGCATGTCTTTAGTATTTACGAAGTTAATCAGCACCCTCTTTTGACATAAGAGGACCCTGCGTCTCCATGCGCCTTTTCTTACAACTCACCGTTCCTAACATTTAACGCCATTTAAATGTTTGGAGACTAGTGCTGCGAGGATGTGGACGCTACCAAGGACCCGGTTGGCACACTGTAACGGCTCGTCGAGCAGCGACGAGAAAGAAATCGCCGTAAACATCGGGGGTGTGCGGCTGGTGCTGTGCGGAGACATTCTGAACCGCTATCCGGACAGCAGGCTCGCCGAACTAGTGAACTGCTCAACTCGGAGTTTTGATGTCATTTCCTCGCTTTGCGATGACTACGACCCTGGAAAACGAGAATTCTACTTCGACAGAGATCCCGACTCGTTTAAATGCATCGTGGAAGTGTACTACTTTGGAGAGATCCATATGAAGCGCGGAATCTGCCCTATTTGTTTTATCAAAGAGATGGAGTTTTGGAAGATCGACTTGAGCTACTTGGACGAATGCTGCAAGAGTAACTTGACTGAGAAGGAGGAAGAGTTGGCAGAGATTGCAGACAAGGTGAAACTGATCCTGGATGATCTGGAATGTGACCCTAACGTGAGCCGCACTGAAAGGTGGCAGAAGTTCCTCTGGAAGCTCATGGAGAAACCAGAGTCCTCGCTCCCCGCACGCGTAATTGCCGTCGTGTCCTTCCTGTTCATTCTAGTGTCATCTTTGGTGATGTGTCTCGGGACCATACCGGACCTCCAGGTGGAGGATTCCGAGGGGAACCGCGTTGAGCACCCGACCCTGGATGCCATCGAGACGGCGTGCATCGGCTGGTTCACGGTAGAGTACTTGCTGCGTCTCGCATCGTCCCCAAACAAGGTGCGCTTTGCGCTCTCCTTCATGAACATGATAGACTTCTTGGCCATCCTGCCGTTCTACGTGGTGCTGGTTCTCACGTGCCTCGGCACGGCCATGATGGAGCTGGCCAACGTGCAGCAGGCGGTGCAGGCGCTCCGCATCATGCGCATTGCGCGGATCTTCAAGCTGGCGCGCCATTCTTCTGGCCTGCAGACGCTCACGTACGCGCTCAAACGGAGCTTCAAGGAGCTGGGGCTGCTCCTCATGTACATGGGAGTGGGCATCTTCGTGTTCTCCGCGCTAGGGTACACCATGGAGCAGAGCCACCCGGAGACGCTGTTCAGAAGCATCCCGCAGTCCTTCTGGTGGGCCATCATCACCATGACCACCGTCGGCTATGGGGACATATACCCAAAAACCACCCTAGGCCGGTGCAACGCGGCCATCAGCTTTCTGTGCGGAGTGATCGCCATAGCGCTGCCCATCCACCCCATCATCAACAATTTCGTCATCTATTACAACAAGCAGAAGGTGCTAGAAACCGCTGCCAAGCACGAGCTGGAACTCATGGAGCTGCGCGAGCTCGAGCTCGCGGTGAGAAGCTCCTCGCGCAGGTCTGACGCGCCCGGGAACGTGTGGGAAGGTGCCTTGCGCGCGTCGCGTAGCGATACATACATCCCGCTCCTTTCGGGAGCGCACAGAACTGAGAGGGAGCCCGTGAAGAAAAAAAGCCTGACCTAGGCCAAACGTGAAAAACTTGCAAAGCACTTTACATTTCACGAGAGCTTGTGTTATTTTGGTCATTGTGCGCTATAAACTGCTGTGCTGCAGTGTGACCGTCAAGCTGCTTGTGGTGTTTTCACTGGACATCAAAAGTCAGTTCCTCTTCAGAAGTGTTATTTTGTCTTTATTAAATAAAGTGCATGTCAAACTTCACGCGTATGTGTTTTAGATAACCAAAATATTTACATCAACATAATCAGAATCATACTGAACATACACACACATACAATGAGCTACAAGTGTGAAATCAGTATCATACATGATCACCACCCTCCTGAGGTGACTGTAGAAGTAGTAAGTGTAAAAATATGAAGGATTTACAGGACACAAACCAAATTTGAGGTAAGAAAGTATAGTTTAACACTTTTTATTTTATTTTATTTTAGATCATATTAATGAATGGTAAATGATTAAATTGATATTATGAATTGGCTTCAAGTCAAAATTGTGATGAGGGTAGCATAAAAATTCATAAGCAAAATTCTATTTTTATACATGTGTAGGACATTCATTCATTCATTTCTTAGTATTAGTGTTACCACTCTTCCCAGTGGGTTAGATTCACTCCTTGAACTTGACAGTAATTTCTATTATATACATATATATCATTTTCCTCAAATGCAGATTGTAGATTTTATTGGTTGCTAGGAAGCAACTGTCTGATGACAAACATCAACCATCTGTCTATTTTTATAATACTGGTGTTTTTTTTTTTTCTCCCATTCTCAGTATTATAAGGACTTACAAGCATGTAGACATGAGAGAGATATTCTCAGACATTCTTTTCTGGAAGGAAGAGTGTTGGCGGAGCTACAGGTGAGTCTTGCTTTTTAAGCAACAAATCTTCAAATTAAATAATTTACACTGTCCTCAACTTTCTCGTTCTCTCTCTTCCTCTCTATATCTGTCTCCTAACCTCTGCACAGTGATCAGATTTCAAGTGGTCAGTGCTATATACAGTTGTAAATGGGGTCCAAAACAAATTGTGATTACTTGCAGCACATTTGGGAGGTACTCAGAAATGCATGTAACCACATTGCATTTATAGTGTAAAATAACAGTATTTGTCCTTGCATTATAGTATTGTTCACAAGTGCACTATTTGCCCAGGTTTGCTTAAAAGCACACTGCTCCTGTGCAAGCGGTCAGCACAACAGGTGTTTGAGTGAGCTGAGATTTTGAAATGTCGCTTTTTCATCATTTTGCTTTACATCTTGAGAGCGTTTTACTCTCTTCCTTATGTTGTCGTTTCCTGATGTCCAATTCCTGACTCAACATTCCAGCACAGAGATAAAAACAAATGAGTCACAGAATCCACCCAAACATGCTGGAATTCAGCGATGAGCCACTGGAGGCTAAGAATAGGACCCCCAGCATGTTGTGGGCCGGTGTCAGTCATGAGAACCGATACTGAATGTTTATGGAGAGAATGTGTGTCTGGTTGTTATATAGAGAAGCATTTGAACATGTCTGCACGGCAGGGGGTTCTCACATACACCCTCGAAATGCTCTGACAAGATGGCTGCCCTGGCACCACAAGCGTGATGAGATAGCTGACATGGTTTAGATTCGCAGCATGAGGAGTATGGGTGTGCTTCTGTGTGGGTTTGTGTGAATAGTTGAAAGGCTTCTTTTGGGTGTACGTTTATTTTGTTCTCTGCAATGTGTACTTATTTTGTATAACATTTTTAGTGTTTCTGAAAGTTTATATTGAATATTGTTATACATGTACAGGTTTGAAGCTTTGATTCTTGCACAGTGAGTTGAGCCCACCTGTGCAGTCCTCCAATCAGCTCTCTTGGGCCCCCATCACCATCACTGTGGTTAGAGAACATCTATGCCAATTAACAGGATCTATCTGGTTGTTTCTATCTGGAACTGTTGTTCCGATGTTGTGTGATGTTCTGATGTTCTGATCGAGAATACCTAAGTCTGTTCCATAAACACTGATAAACACTGATAAAAAATGTTTTATTGAAATTTATAGAAACCATTAGCTGTAGATTATAAAGGTAATAAAAGGTGTGAGGTGTATTCTCTGAAAATTACAAGTGGCAATATCACATAAGTGTATAAATGTAACGATGACTGATTTAGTCATGTGTAATCTGACAGCCATAAACAGGGTTACCCTAGCTTTTGACCAATACATTTTTTATAACTTTTCCTAAAAATACTTACAACTATCTGTCTGTCCCTCTGAAACTGACACTCTCTATACTATTTCTATTCTATCTTGTCTTCTTTTTTTTTTTTTTAAATAAAAAATTATTTGACACTAGCATTCTGTATTCTCTTTCTAGTCCATCTGCTTGTTTTTTTATTATTATAAAAAATAATAATAATAACTTGACCTTTAACACTAGCTCTCTGTATTTTATTTCTATCCTATCTACTTTTTTTCTTTTTATTTATAAAAAATGTTGATATGTGTGCTAACCAGGACTTGTCACAACACTTACTTATTGTTATTTATTTATTTATTTTTTTGGTTTAATGGCTTCTTTTGTCTTCACTTGTAAGTCACTTTGGATAAAAGCATCTGATAAATGAATAAATGTAAATATATGCTATTATGACAATTTTCTGAGAATACACCTTGTATCTTTTTAATACCTATATCATTTATGATACGATACATCATATTATTTTTCTTACCCCTTTGGTAAATTTTTTAAAACTAATGTTTATGCTTAATCAAATGTTTATACTTTGACCATTTTTTTTAAATGGCGAAAGAAAAATATGGTAACACTTTACAGTACAGGTGCACTAATAAGCATTAATTCATTCTTAACTAATGCGCAGATAATAAAGAGTTAATGTATGACTCATGAAGAACTAAAGCATTCATTAATGATTGCTACATCAGCGACTAATAAAAAGTCTAGGTTACACTTTATTTTGATAGTCCACTTTAGACGTTCTACTAACTATAAGTAACTATGTAACTACATGTCAACTAATTCTCATTAATTTGTAACTACATATCTACTAACTATCAGTAGGGTAGGTTTAGGGTTAGTAGAATAAGTTGACATATACTTGCAAAGTTTCTGATAGTCAGTATGTTGTATGTTGTGGACCCATAAAAATAAAGTGTTAGAAGATATTAAACAAACAGTCTACTAATACTCTAACGACTGCTAGTTGACATGTAGTTGCAAAGTTACTTACCGTTAGTAGAATGTCTAAAGTGGACTATCGAAATAAAGTGTTACCAAAGTCTATCTGATTAATAGATTAACTAATATATGAATTGCCATTAATTAAATGTCATCATGTATTAATTCCTTAACAACATATAGTTTGAACTAATATTGTAAAATAATGTGTTAATTACCACAACGGGTCAACACTATGCATTTCAACGTCTAGTTGTCTGCTTTAATTAATCATTAGCTAAAGATAAACATAGATATCATGTTATGACTTTACTTGTTAATAAGTTATAAGTCATTATGGTTAGGGCTTTTGATATCCCCACCAAAGTTTGAGGTCTGTGGGACTGTTTGGACAGTTGCACAGTGAATGTAATGTCAGAGAAATGTTTGAAGGATGAGTAAGTTGGGCTGCACACATTAGCACACCAGAATCGAAACTACTGGGCATGATAGATAGAGCATTGCATATCCATTTGTCCTTCATACAGGAAGTAAAGCAAGTACTTGGAGTGAGTCAGAAATAGAAATGGGCATCAGTTTACTGTCTAGGATTTATTGTGTCATGTAGCATTGTGCTTTTAGTGTAGACCAGTGGTCTCAAACTCAATTCCTGGAGGGCCACAGCTCTGCACAGTTTAGATACTACCAGCTCCAAATTACACCTGCTTGGAAGTTTCTAGTGGTCCTGAAGACCTTGATTAGCCGGATCAGGTGTGTTTGATTAGGGTTGGAGCTAAACTGTGCAGAGCTATGGCCCTCCAGGAATTGAGTTTGAGACTAATGATGTAGTAGACAGTGTCACCCATGGGTCGCGGAAGTAGGGGGGTGGGGGAGCCCGGGTCCGGGTCCAAGTTACTTTTGAGGTCCGGTACAAATATGACATGGGCTACAAAAAAAACAAAAAAAAAACATAGGCTTATATGTATGCACATTTATTCATTAAATGATCGCGATCTCGATTCAAACACATGCGACCTTATTCCTAAAAATGATTCTGCTATGTCAATTAAATCTTTGAAATCACATCACATAGGAATATTTAAACCTGCTTTTGCGCAGCCGCTGATGCAGAGAGAGAGAGCAGCGCTTCACAAACAGTCTACTTACACAGGCGGCTACATTTCTGTGTTGCAAACATTAAATAATAACGAAAGTATATTGGGATGAAAGTTTTAAATCCAGATACAGATGTTGCGGCAGCCGCTATCAAAACTAGTAGCCTATAATTAACCTTTGTAACTAATGATATTCTGGAGGAAACAAGTCTTCATTTATTTTTTTTCACATAGGCTAGCCTAAATAATTATTTAATTTAATACATATTTTTAAAGTAGATTCATTTATAACATTTTAGACATTTATAAATAGACTCATTTATAACATTAAATAAAACATTTAGTCAGAAACTCAAGTAAATTACATTGTTGTTTAATGTTTATTTTCAGAATCGTGGGAGAATCACTGCGTAAAAATACATAGACTGTATGATCTAACTAATACCATTAGGCTAGTACTGTTTATAGCTATTGTTATATGTTATTACGTATGAGTATGAACTATGTATGTATTATGTAGTTCTGCAACCCCAGTAAAAATCCAATCAACATGCAGAATGCCAATGTTTGACTGAACTAATAAAAACAAATCCAGCAACACCGAGATCATTCCGCGCGTGCACGCGCCCGAGTGACTTCGCGGGAGAAACAGCGCCGCTATCTTGTCAAGTAAGGTAAGTTCCAGTAAATAAATGTTATTTTTTTTGACTAAATTTAACCAGAAGATCATGTAACATATTCGATTTTATTTGGAGTGGACATTTAGAAAGTGTTTTATGAGTTGTATAGCCGAAGAAAAGCCTATAAGACGTAGGCTATGTCAAGTTCAGGCGTCAGGTAACGTTAACGTTAAGTCAAGGGTTTCACTGAATACATATTGCTTAACCTTAGACTGAATTTATCAAAACGTATATTTAAAAGGTGTAAAGGTTTTATTTAAAACGTATATATTTATACACAAACGTACAACATATATAAAAACATCGAATAAGCGTTGTATGATATGTCTGAGGGAAATTTAAGTGAAGGCAATGTGGTCTTTCACCTTGTTTAATCCATAAAACACGTAATGTCAAAAGCTGTGTTCCGATAATGAATTTTAGCTAATTTTGGCGTGTTGTAGCCTATGATATTTTTGGTGTTTCCTGGATGTGAAAACATATGAAGAGATCGCGCGGTATTTAACCGAAATCTATGAAACGTGTAACTTAATGTAAACCACAGTAATGCGCTAATTTGAAGTGAACAGGGGCGTGTTGAATGGGTTTTTGCGTGTGTAAACTTTTGCAATTTTCCCGTGAAGTAAAAAGATGACATTAAAATGATTAACAACAAGCCACAGTGACATGTCGCTCTTTTCAAACGGGGCGGATTAACGTTAATTTACACGTTCGTGGTTCCGAACGAAAATGAACAACTGAATTCGGTTCAAAGCGTCTCAGTCAGCTCCCCAGGTAGTGAATCAGTAGATAGTGCACCAGTCCCAGGGAAAAAACCGTGATCAGTAAACACTAGGACAACTGATCAATCAATTTGTAAAACGTCACCATTGATCAACAACAGACAAGACCGTTATATTTTGATATAATTTTTATGCTATTTGAGGTAACTTAGCCCTATAATATGAAATGTACGTGTTCTATTACAAATCCAGTCAATGCTCCCTGTTGTGCAATGGATTGTGGAATGAATTTGTGCCAAAAAAAAAAAAGGTTGCAACTTCTGTTTCATCAAAAATTTAATCAACTGATATTGATACATTGTAAATGATTTAAAAGGCATCATTTCATTTTTTGAACTTAAAATGTACTTTTCTTTCTCCATCAGGGTGTGGCCAAATGTTTCATTGGTGCTTTGTCATAGTTGCAGGATTTCAGATGCAACACAGTCAGTTCTTCGAAGGCACCAAACACTGGCTCGTGACCAGACCGCTCCACTGCAGCTACATACTGTCAGGGCCGCATTAAGACCTCACAGGGCCCTGGGGCTATGACTTACTGCAGGCCCCCCATCACAAAAATTATATATAGCTTTAAATAAGATTTTTATCCTATCAACATTTTTGATGCCCTGAAATGTCATAATTATTGTTACCAATTACAATATCACAAAAAATAATACTAGCCTAAGTAAAACCAAGCTTACTTAAGACAAGTAAACAGTCATGAATGACAAAAGAACAAAGATACATAAATCGACCTACTTGAAAAATTTAAAGCACTGATTAAAAAAACATTATATTGTGTAAAGTAAATGTACAAATAGACTGAATAGTCTTCACTGTATAAATTCAATATAGATTAATTCTTATTTTACAAAAGTGATTCAGTCAAGGACATGGAGTGATTTTTCTTTCTGATTTTTGATTCGCATTATTGACACAAATGGCAACAGCAGCTATATCAGGCTGCTTTCGAGGAATAGTTCACCCAAAAATGAAAATTCTGTTGTTTTTCTTAACCTGTATGAGTTTTGATACAGTATTTTAATTTTGGGGGTGATCTATCCCTTTAAAATCTCATCATACAATGCCAGTAACTCACATAGCTACTACACTTCACATGCATGCTTTATCTTTAACTATAATGTTCATGAAAGACACAAATGACTGTTTACGAGGATACTCGCATTTTGACACATATGCCTAACCATATTTGAACGTTTAAGCTCAAGGCACGAAAAAGAGTTTAGGAAGGTGCTTTAACGTGCCGTGCCGCGCCGCGCGTTTTTAGGCTGTAACGCGTGCATTTGCCAAAATGATTTCTGCCCCGCTTCTTAATGTCCCTGAACAGTTACATTTGTTTTTAAACCACGTTTAAAATGAGTTTAAATGATAAGCTAACATCATGACGCACTAAACGATTGACATATTTCTACTGGATTATTTCTCAAACCAAAAGCGAATATAGGCCCATAGAGGTTGTTCAAATACAACAAGCAATATACATCCATCAAGTTAATAATCAAACTAACCTAAAATCTGTGGTGACAATGACGCTGTGTTTTTATCTGCTCCATGTGTCCGGTCCACTTGCTGTTCCACAACTTCCACTTCATCATCAGCTTTAGTAAAATAGTCTGATAGCTGGGAATTTTACTGACTAACTTGTGTTTTTCCCCTCTCTCCTTATTTTAATTTAAAAAAAAAATTAATAGTTGACATTTTTACTTTTTGAAGATTGTTCTTTGCATGACCAGTTCCAGATTACGCCAGAACGAAGCAAAGAGAGGTGAGTGCGGACGCAGCGGTCACCTGATAGATAGGCTACACAGGTTGTTCAAAAGCAATATATAAAATAAATGCATTTGATTGGTAAAACAAATTCAAACGTGACGTTTCGATTTCTAATGTTACTGCATTGAAATTTATAAAAGCTCCACTAAATAATAGCGCTAATAAGTGGGGGGCGTGGTGGGGCTTTGGCGATCGGCGCTACCAATGACCAGTCAATCTTCTCCATAGCCAATCACGGGCCCCCTCCTTGCTCGGGCCCCGGGGCTTCAGCCCCGCCTTGCCCAGTGGTTAATGCGGCCCTGCATACTGTGTGTGTACTTTCAAGACTAGGAGTTATCGTTTTCATTCCAGGTGATGTGTGTAAATGTTTAGAGTTTTTACTACAATTATAATGTGCTTTACTGTTCTCAGTGGCATCTACACTATTAGGCTGTTTCATTCTTATTCCGCGGTGAATGTAGCCACCCAGATCCAGTCCATATCCAGATCAGATGGTGGATCAGCACCTAGAGACGACCTCGACAGCCCTGAATGTCAGCGGAGACCATGACAGCTAGATGAGCTCCAGAGACAGATTCCCTCCAAAGACCTCGTTGGCCATCGAGACAAGACCATGAGAACCAGACAAGTCCTCTGCTCAATCTGACTTGTGTTGCAGCCTAGAATTGAACCACGTCATGCTGGTTTTGTCTGGCCAGAAGAGAACTGCCCCCCGACTGTGCCTGGTTTCTCCCAAGGTTTTCTAATCAGTTTCTGTCACCGATGGAGTTTTGGGTCCTTGCCATTGTCGCCTTTGGCTTGCTTATTTGAGGACGCTTGGCTGATTGCACAGACATTATTGGAAGAGAGCTTGATGTCAACACTGAATTACCAGTGAACTCACTTTAACTGGAAAAATGACTTGTTATTGTCCTCTTGCGTTATTGACAAACTATTTTCCTGTTTGACTCTGTAAATCTTCTTTGACACAATCAGTATTGTATAAAACGCTATGTAAATAAAGGTGACTTAATTTGATTTTATATACTGTAACACCTTGTTCATTTTATGTATGTTTTTTTTTTTTTTTACTTCTACCTTATTTTAAAGATATAATTGTGAACCATAATAATATTTGTAAATGTTTGTTTGCTAACATTTTTTTTAGCTTGTTTAGTTTTTTTTTTAAATTAGTTCATTAAACAAAGTTTAATCTGAATTTTGTAGTTGTATTACAGATGTAATGTTTGTCAACTGGAGCTTTGAAGGGATAGTGCACCCACAAATGAAAATTTGCTGTTAATTTACTGACCCTCAGGCCATCCAAGATGTAGGTGACTTTTTTTTCTTCAGTCCTGTATGTTTAGTCTGTATGAAAAATGTTGTAAATGAAGATTGTTATTAAATAAAGGCTGTTATGTGTTGTAAAGTGTGTGGTTTTACTTATTGATAAACACTAGTTAATCATTTTAATATATTTTTTTAAAGCTATAAAAATATATGTTTATGTAGTTCCCCAGCAATTTCTTATGATGCCCAAATAATAAATCTTAGTTAAGGTAACATATAAAACACAAATAAAACTAGTTCACGAAAGGTTGAGCCAACTAAAAAACAACAATTTTGATAACACTTGGAAGTCAGAAACTGGCTGAACGTAAAATTTCTGTGGAACTTGTTACTAAATAATAATTAGTTGAAACTGCTTGAAATTTTTTGCAGTGCATATTACGTAATGAGTTAACAGTCATGTGCCTCAACAAGTAAAGTCATAACATAATGATATCTTTGTAAATCATCAGCTAATGATTAATTAAAGCAGACGACTGGAAGTAGAAATGCATAGCTTTGACCCGTTGTGGTAATTAACACTTTAATTTACATTTAATTTAGTTAAAACTATGTTGTTAATGAATTAATACATGATGACGCATTTAATTATTGGCAATTCATATATTAGTTAATCTATTAATCAGATAGACTTTTTATTAGTTGCTGATGTAGTAATCCTTAATGAATGGTTTAGTTCTCCATGACTCATTAACTCAAGATTATCTCTGCATTAGTTAAGAATAAATGACTGCTTTTATTAGTGCACCTGTGTTGTAAAGTGTTACCAAATTCAAGATTTAAAGACATTTACATTTAAACCATTTTGCTTCTCAGGTTTTACAGTGTGTGTGCATTACAGTGCAGTTAAGAGAATGAGTGAGATTCTGTCTACAAGGTGAACATATTTGCAAGTATGCTTATGGCTGAAATTTTGTACATGTGAGTGCATGTGCATTGCATGTCTCACATATGCATTGGACCGTGAGATTGAGTGGCCATTCTTGTGCTGTAATCCCTGCAGACACCGGAGAATTCACACTTCATCCTCATTGTGAGAGTGACTGCAAGCTTTATAGCCCAAGATTACACTTTCCAGTTACTGCTAACATGATTACAGCTGTTCCACTCGCTGAAATAGTTTGAGAGCGTGCTTGCGTGTTCACAGCTTAGAAGATTTTCACCAGAAAGTTTTTACTCATGCACACAGGTTAGAAATGAGAACTGTATTTGTGAGAGGAAAAAAAAACAAAAAAAAAACAGTAGCTACTGTAGATTTACAGGTCGATGACAGCAATGACCTGAGCTGTTTTGGAACCTAAGCGATGCATGGCTATTTAAAGGCATTTTTTTAATTACATTTTTTAATAATTTTTAATATTTTATAACTTTTGCTCGTGAAATATTAGTATTGGCACTTTTAGTCATGTTACTTGAACTTCAACTCAATTTTCTTCACTCACAGCAGAGAATAAGTGTTTTTGACAAAGGCTGAAAGAGAATAATGCACTGCTAAAAGTGGTGTTCCCTTGCTGATAGAATCTGAACCATTTTTTCACCCATTTATCTATGCAATTTATTCATTCCATCCATTCCGTTATCCTCCGGGTGCGTAACTGCCATTATGTGACTCAAGTGTTTGTTGACATTTAAACATCCAATTCTGTGTACTCTCAAGCACTTAATGGCATTTAATGATTTGCTAAAAATAAAATTGTTTTGGAATTATGCTGGATAAAGAAAAAATAACATTCCAGTATAAATGGAGATGTCTAATAAGAACGGATTCTCAAAATTCTGCTGTTGCTAAGAAAAGTAAATGGGTCTTGGGTGAAATCATTCATCCATCCGTTCTTCTTAAGTTTTACTCAACGTCTTCAGTCTCATGAGAGGAAAATCACAAATGAGATCTCTTTTCCTCCATCTTTAGACAGCAATTAAACCAGACTTGGTTCAGCCACATTCAGCTTGTTCTTGCAGCAAAGGTGACATTAGGAGCACAGCTGGGTGTTTTGTGATTTAGAGCTTGGCTGAATGTGTGTGTTTTAGTGCAAAATTTAGTAGACTGTCTGATTGTTAGTGATCATTTGTAAGCACTGATCATGTTCTGCCAGCAGCCGCCAGCTCACGCCTACAGTTCTGCTGCTCGTTAGGGTTCTAACAGCAAAAATAATTAGTCCAACACTTTGGCAATTCCAGTCCCAGATAATTACTCAAACACGGTGCAGTCCTTCACACAGACAGAACAACTTGACCTTTTACTTCAAAGAGCGCCAGAGAGAAACGAATAATGATTGTCTTTTATGAGACAGAAAAAAACTGCTTTTTCACATTGTGCTCCTAACCACCCTGCCCATTAAGGAAATGATTAGATGAATAGAGGAAAAGCTGGATGGGTGAAGCCCGTTTTGAATGATTACTGTTTCACCTATGTTGTGTATATCTCTATGTGTTTCAGATTTGTGCCCTGGAGAGAGGGCATACGGTACTCCACAGAGGCATTATGGGTATCATCATTATAAACTTCCTCAGCATTGTGTCTGTCTGTATGGAGGATGTGTGTGGGGTCAGCTTTTGCCATAATTGTTAGGATCAAATTGTGCCCACAAGGATAGTACAACCTGTAATTACCTACATGGCTGGGAACAGCTAATGGTCCCTATCAGCAAAAATGGCTTTAATAAAGCATATTTAAAAATGCCTTATATGGAGAGTTCACCCAAAAAAGAAATTCTGTCATCTACATCATTTACTCACCCTCATATCTTTTAGAATTCATTTTTTCCTTCTGTACAGCACAAAAGGAAATGGCAGGACATTCATTCGAATCTTTTCTGTATAATGAAAGTGAATAGTGACCAGGGACTGTCAAACTCCAACAGTGACAAAAAAAAAAAATAAAATAAAGAAAGTTGTCTGTATGTCATGTACACCACGTTCCAACAATGTTGAAATTTGGCATGTCGCGATTGGTTATGAGAATTATTTATGGTTATTGATATCAAACCTGCTGTTTGGTTGATGTGTGCAAACATGAAAAAGATTTGAGGACTATGGTGGAAGAAATGTTCTGTAATTTACATTTTTTGAACACTGTCAACATTCTTTAAAGCTAAGTATAGTAAAAAAAAAAAAAGTGTAGTTCAAATCTATTAGCATATTTACTGACATATCGCTCGAGACTAGGCTACTGATATAAAATTATAATTAAACTTTATTTGGAGTATTACCTGTGCACAATGCACATTTCTTAATATTAAACCTAATTTGGGTTTTAATGTCACTATATTGATGAGGATCGTATGATCTTTGAATAATAGCAGTCTTTAAATGCAAGATATTTAAAGTGTACCTAAAGTATACTTGCTATAGTTCCACTTTAGCACAATCAAATGTACTTCAGTATATCTTTAGTTGGACCTCAGCACTTTTGCAAAATTAAAATGCATTGAGCAAAAAATTAGTTGTTCAAATTTAGCAGACTTTAAGTTAAAGTACAATTTCAGGGTATTTTTATTATATCATAAGCACATAAATATGTAAATATATCTGTAGTATGTTTAGCATGAAATAAATGTATTTCAAATGCATTTTAGTATATTGATTTTTTATTTTGACATTGTAATTTTGAATCAGAATATCATAACTGGATTTTCCGAGGAAACGACAGACTTTCAGTTTGTTCACATAAACCCGGCCCTTTTGTACAATTGACTAGAAGCTCACATTCAGATCTGCCTCTATCCAAACAACAACCAATGAATTGAACTAAATTCACACCCATATGTTTATCTTCACTTAGATACAGAAAGGATCTATCTTTTACATGACATGGTTTTTACATCATTTCTTCTTTTACATGGCAACTTTAATTTTAAAACATTTATTTTAAAATCTAAAAATATTTCTGTAAGGGTTAGGTTAAAGGTTAAGGGATAGAAAATATAAAAAGCTCAGCTGAAAACAGCTGGAAGCCAAAGAGAAGTCCCCATGCACTATGATAGAATGTGCGTGTTTGTGTGTAGCAGAGAGAACCGAAAACATGCTAGATGGCAAGATAGATGTGAGTGTGTGGGCTGTGAGAGAAAAACAGTCAGGAGGTTCAACTCATGGATTTATTGACTGATTCCTGGACAGACAGACAGACAAAGAATAATGTTGGTGTTTGTTGACACACTGCCTGGAGGATTCATTATTTATCTAAATTTAATCTGGTATCTTTAGAAAAAGAGGAGCAGGAGAGAGAATGTTACACAGATGCATTGAACAATGGATAACTGATCATTTCAATTAACCTGTTTAGTGGTGCAGGAAGTGAGACTGTTGGAGAAATGATGGGAAGCTGCATTTAATTGGTCCCGAGGACAGTGTGATTACTTGCTTCGGTACCCAGCTGACAAGAAGAGACAGTGAACAATCTTGCAAAAAAATGGTGAAATAATGATACCGTACTCAGCTAGCATCTTGTCCTGACTGTGGATTCTTGAGCCATAGAGAAAGGACCAAAAAAAGTCAGAAGTATCACATTGAGATCAATGATAACTTTTGAAAAGCATGCAGGTGTCTTATGAACGGCTTAGACTTGGCAGAGCATGAAATAGCAGTGCAGCTTTCGATATGAACACAGCCACAGAGATGCTGAGCTCTGCTTTCTAAGATGCTGCTGGTTTCAGAAACACAAACAGTAGGCGGGGCTTAGCGGGAGTGGGAAAGTGGATGGGCTGTATCTGTCAATGATACTAAGTTATAGGTGTCTTGTTTAGAAATGTTTAAGGCTGATTGATGCAGTTATACACATAATCACTCTTTTTTCTGCATGTGTCTGTCTCTTACAGTTTACACTGGGAACCATTAATCCAATGATCATCAATAGAGTCTGACAGAGTCAATATGTTCCTCATTTTACACATGCACAAGCACGTAATGTACATGCAGAGTGTTTCTGCACTTGTAACTAACCAACAGGACTTTTCATTATTTTTTTTAGACTTCCAGAGTTTTAGAGTGAGAAAATATTTAGTTAAAATGAACTTTTGTTCTGTTCAGTTGTTGTTGTTTCAGTTTGTTTTACTGTCACTGATTCTGAGTGCTGGTTTAATGGCTTTTAGTTCTTGGAGTCATGTAGTATATGCTAGATTCACCGTACGTGCTATGATGGTGAAAAGCAATAATCGTCTACATCACATGCAGCCATTGTTATTTGATTATATCATTGATATAGTATTATGGTTTTTGTTAACATGCTGGCCATGTTTAAGGGTTAAAGTTTTGGATGTTCTCTGAGCCTTTGCTTTAGTCTGAGTGGAGTGGCATCCCATAATCCTATTCTAGATTGAGATCTGCATCTTCAGCCTTTTTCAAAGATTACACTTGTGTCTGTGTGTGAGTGTAGATTCTGAGTCGAGAGAGTGAGAAGGTTGGTAGAAGGGCCTGCTGCTTTAAAGGTCATTTCTGTTTGTGAAAAAGGAACATTTTGAGTTTGATGTTATCCAGGGATGGACTGGGCCTACAAAACTGCCTAGGACCTTTACCAGTCAAATACAAACCATGCCTGCTCTATTATTTAGTCCATTTACACGTATATTCATTTTGGCGATGCTTTGATATGTCTGAAATAGTGTTCTGATGGTTTACCGGTTTATCATGGTTTTCCATATGAGTCGGAATGCATAAAACAGTTACAGAACCACTGCATTTTAATCAAAATCCAAACAAACATGTTACATGTACTATGAGCAGTTTTTGATATAAATTAGATTGTATACTTTCAAAATCTGAAGCCGAAACAGAACGGTCTGACTTTAGCTTTGTAAAATTATATATAAAACATGACTGCACGAAACATAAACAGCAGACAGGCTAAATGAGAACGCAAATTCACTCTCTGAGAGCAGGTGGCGCTTATGGAACAACAGCACAGCATTTCCTTTGTTACTGCTGTAAGCAAAGCAGCACTGAGCTTTTAAATAGGCTTCCACATTAAATGAACATACCATCTAAACTTTCCTTAAGACAGTCAGTTCCCCTCAGAGATACATTTACTGTATATACACTCTCAGAAATAAAGGTACAAAAGCTATCACTGGGGTGGTACCTTTTAGGTACCAAAATGGACCCTTTAGGTACAAACCTACCCCAGTGACAGCTTTTGTACCTTTATTTCTGAGAGTGTACACTCCCCCCCACTCCCCCAATTCAGTATTTAGGATTTACTTCTAATATTGTGAAATAGCCTATAATAATCTCATTTTGATAATAACATTGATAGAAATGATAATAACATTTCTTTAAAAATATTTTAAACCTTCTTTAAGGTAGTGTACATTACACAGTTAGCACAGTTAAACTGGACGACACAATACATCTTTTAAATGTCTAGAATGAAATATACATGATAATAGCAACTTGTCTTAAAATCCAACAGATGTGGCCACATTGTTTTAAATGGGCTGGTGTGAAAATGTTTCCCTTTAAAATTGTTGTGTACCTTGTTTACCTTTTACCTAAATTTAGTCAGGACAGCTGAAATGCAAGTTGACCTGCCCGCATGGGAAAAGTCCCGGTGCTCCCCATGGTCAGTCTCCGTCCACTGTACTGATTGATTGGAATTCCCTCTCCGTCTGACCTCTGTCCTTGAGGTCCTGCTGTAATTGAACTCAATACCCTCCACTGCACTGTGGGTAAGAAAATCATCAGTGTTTATGTGTAAATGAAACACATTGAATACTATACTTTATTCAACAAGGATGTAATTAATTGATCAAAAGTAACAGTAAAGACATTTACAATGTTTTCAGATTTCTATCTTAAATAAAGGCTGTATAAATAACTTTATTTTCATCATAGAATCCTGAAAAAAATGTGGTTTCCACAAAAATATTTGGGCAGCAAAACTGTTTTCAGTATTTTTTTGAATGTTTCTTGATCACTAAATCAGCATACTGGAATGATTTCTGAAGGATCATGTCTGCCATCACAGGGATAAATTACATTTTTAAATATATTAAAACAAAAAAGTCATTTTAAATAATCATATTTCATGATATCACCAAATACGCCCGGCATTGGTGAGCATAAGAGACTTCTCATACTGACCCCTCAAATGTTTGAACCATGTGCAGTATTGCCCCTAAAGCTGTAGCACAGTGTTTAAGTCCGAAATTCAAGGTCTTCCATTCATATTTTTTTTTCTTTAAATCTTCCATTGTTGTCTGGATTCTAAACTGCGGTGTAGATCCGTTTCTGTCTGCTCAATGAATCATTTCCATTTGGGAGCTACTATGCATCTGGAATCTGGTTACACTGATGTCTTCTCAGAGTGTGTTGGTTTTTTATTTGCAGGAATGGACTGAGATGGATTTGCTTAATCACAAGCCTAGACAAGTATTTGGGCGTCCTCTGAAGTGTTGACCTCATCCATCTCTCCATTCTGTCATTTATTGGTATCGCTTCTTATGTGTGATTCACTTGTGTGATCCGTAAATGAGCTTAATGTAGGACAGCAGCGGCACATATGCATTAATCAGAGAGCGATGTTGACAAAACACACAATCATGAATGCGTGTGTGTGCATGTAAGACATAAATCACAGAGATTAATGCTGGCTAACGGAGCGAGAAGTTCAACCAATCACTCATATTGATTCACTCTTAATCCCTTTGACACACACAGAACCTCATGTGCTGCCCATTCTGTTGTAGCTGATGTTAGATTAAATCAGGAAGTATCATAACCAGGCAGAGAGATAAGAGTGTGTGTGTGGTCAGTTTGTCATTTATCTGTGTCTGTGTTTATGTGTGTGAGAATGTCTGTGGTTTTTGTGTTTATCCTGAAAAGTGCAAGGAATAAACATTGGTGGATTTTGCACTTGTAGCCTTTTGTGTGTGTGTGTGTGTTTTATTTTATTTTACATGAATATGTGTGCACCAACATGTGGATTGAGTAAGAGTCTGTAGCTCAAGGAACTATGTTTTTTTTAATTTTACAATAGATGTGCACAGGTACTTTACTGTACATGTGTGTGTTTATGTGTGCAGTTACTTCAGGGTTAAATTTGCAAACAGAACTTTCTAAAACCTCACATGTCACATGATCCTTCAGAAATCATTCTAATATACTGATTTGCTGCTCAAGGAACATTTCTTATTATTATCAATGTTGAAAACAGTGCTGCTTAATATTTTTTGTGGAAAGTTTGATACATTCCCCCCCCCCCCCCCCCCCCCCAGGATTCTCTGATGAACAGAAAGTTCATCTTTTGAAATATAAATGTTTTGTAACATTATTAATGTCTTTACTCTCACTTTATTATCATTAGTAATAATAACAAAAAAAAAAAAAAACTTCGTGACCCCAAATTTTTGAATGATAGTGTATATTCTCTAATTCTAATTTTTATTTATTTATTTATTTTACAGTTGTATAAAATAAGTTTTATTTATAAATAAAATAATATTGTGCATCTTTAAAAAGTAATTTTAATTTAAAGAACAATATAGAATAGACAGGAAAGTATAGGGAGAGAGGGGCGGAACGGCATTGGGTCACTTTTCAAATCTGAGTCTCTGTAAGCCAACAGCTTTTGTGTTGTGTTGAGAGAATGTGCAGCCCACACACCACAGGTCCAAAACTTTAATAAAATTCTGAAACAAATAAAAAAATATCTAAAAAAATAATTTTAAGGTCAGAATTTTTCTCGAGTCATTATAGTTAGCTTTATATAAAAACAATAGAAGCTATGTCCTAATTTAGGTAAATGTGCGTGTGCATGTGTGTGAGTTTTAGGAGGCACAAGCCCTTATTATCATGAGAGTAAAATAAAGGAGAAGAGTCTTATCACATAGAAACAGGTGTGAAAATGACAGTGTGGGGGCGGAAGCACTCATACACACACACACACACACACACACACACACACACACACACACACACACACACACACACACACACACACACACACACACACACACACACACTGTGAGCAGGCTTTGAAGCTGTTCTGCTTGCAGGCTTTCTGTCCGTCCTGATGCACATTTATTTCTTGGTAGCAAGTGGTCTGATTGGTGTATATGTGTGTATGACAGGGTTTTTCTTCCTCCTTTCTTTCCTCTAACAATAGTGTATTGCTTTATATTCACACCAAATCAAATAAGATTTGCGTAGAAATCTTCTTTAAAGAATCTAAGCCCATTACTAAAGACCAGACAGACGTACAAAAGTCTGAGAGCACTAGTGAAAATGCTTCTCCGTTACAATCTTTTCTAATTTAATACAACATATACAAATTATATTATCAGCATGACCGTTTGAGTGAAAAGTTGAAGTGAAAATGTTTTTTAATGAATGTCTCTGTTTTTGGTTTGTCCCTCTTTTGCTTTAATGACAGCAGCACTTAAACTGCACGAACTCCACAAGATTGTGTGAAACCGAAACGCATCTTGAAAAATATCTTCTCAACAGAGTTGTTCATATCAATGTCACAAACATTCTTAGAATCCAGAATATTTATTTGAAATCTTAAAAAAATCTGTTTATTTATTCCCAGTTTAAATTATTTTAAAAACATGTATTTTTTTTGTTTTACTTAAAAATTACTAAAAACAAATAAACATTGTTTTCAACAATGTGGTCTTAGACTTTTGTGTCCCAGAATCTAATCACCAATTCAAAAACATTCAGAAATCTACAGGTGTTTTTGGACATATCATGGCCTCTTGCTGTCTTTCCAGGAGCAGCAGGTCTCTGGGGAACATTTGTTGGCTCAGCGGGGTGCGAATGTCTTTTTATGGGTACCGGCAGATCCCTGGTGTAGCTGAGCTGTGTGTGTTTGTGTGTGTAAACTTCTGCCGCTCCAACAGAGTGTGTAACTGTGATCATCCAGCAGAGCCCTGGGTAGACAGCAAGGCTCAGATACACAATACAGTATATAAACGACACTCATATCTCTCAATCTCTCTCTCTCTCTCAATATGATGTCTTAGCCCTGCAGAGTGTTTTGTTTGTGTGCATCTCACATTTCCTCTTTTCCACCAGACAGATTGTGCCATCTTTTCCCCACTCTGTATCGCTGCAGCAACGCAGCAGTAACTCCATACTGTCTGGCAGCACATTTTTCAACTTTCCAACACTTTTTAAACTTTAAAAAAATATCTGTATCAGTCAGTAGTAGCCTAGTAAGTGTATTTTTTCTTGGGTCTAAAAAAGAAAATTAAAATTAGCCTTTTTTTTTTTATTCATTACTAGTGTTTTTATTCATTGATGGTTTAGTCTGATACTGCACAAGAATAGGGTAAAGCAGCTTTTTAATTGTTAATTGATCTCCCTGAAAAGGAAAATAGTTACAAATAGTTGCAAATTTATAAATAGTTACAAAGAAATGGCAAGTAGCACATTGTATTATGCAGGAAATTTAGAAGTAGAGAGACTGAAATGGTTTCTTATAAAACATAATCCAATCCAAAATTCAAACGAAATAGCCAGATGTTTTAGATGTTCTTATACCCATTTTAAATGTTACAGTGATTTTACCATAGCTAAGGGTCTTCCAAAACAGAAAATTTGGTCAATTTGTCACGAATTTGAAGTATTTTTTTCGGTTGTCTAGTTGTGAATTGAATTTGTACAATCTAATTTGTACGTTTCAGATCTGGGGTTTCTCTTACTACTGAAAACCCTAGTGGAGACTGTCTCTACTGTCTTTTAGTTTGTGTGTTGCTTGACGCTTATTGCACACAATGCTGGATGCTTTAGCTTCCTTTGAAACTATTTTAAAAACTAGAATTCAGTATTGGAACTGTCAGTTTGATCATTTTTACAATTTAAAATGGATTGATTCATTGGAATTCCTGTGACAGTTACCTCCAAGGTCTTTTGTCTTGAGGTAATTTAATGGAATATCTACCATGGTTGGATGTTTAACATGGCATTGGACCCACACAGCACATTTACTGTTCGGTCTGTCAGTCAAATTGAATTACAGTCTCTTTACCTCTTGTTGGCAAGCCAAATCAGATTTACTGATGTATTTAGATATTTATTAGATATTTCTATCAGATTCTCAGGCTGAGAAACATCAGCCATTAATCACAGCATAAACTGTTACATATGCAACATGCAAAATAATCTCCAGCTGAGATGACTGTGCAGAAACTCAAATAGTATTTCAATGTTCTAAACCCCCCGTCAGCTCTGTTGTGTCCCCTATCGACTAAAAGATCCCGTGTTTATCATTTGTCATCTCTTATCTCTCTATTGCTCTTTCTCTCTCTACATGACTTTGCAATTGTGCGTTTGTTTGTGCATGTGTGTCTGTGTATGATTGGTTGCATCCTTTGTCAACTGTTATCATCTAGCGTTATTTTTTCAGTCTCGGTGTGTGCGTCTGTCATTTTCTCACTTAATGAGGGCTTGTTTTTTTCAGTTCCCATAGTAACGTCAAGATAATGATGCCTCTGTGTCTTGTCAAGACGTCTGACAACACGGTGGGTTGTCTGTGACTTCCAAACTTACACGGCATTGTGGGAAAAGTCCCACGCGAGCAGCACCACCTTAGTCATGGTCGAAGAAACTAGAGGAACTCTAATATATCAGAGTCTGTTAAAAAGACAAAATTGAGACAGATAGAAAGATTCAACGAGGGTGCAAGAGACAGAGACAGGTATTTTTCTTGTTAGGTGTAGTTATAGTGGAAAACTTGCTTGTTTAAATCATGACAGCTCTCAGTCTCTGTGTTAACTCAGTTTTTTGTAACTCACGTAACTTAGTTTTTGTATCAATATAGGCTGATTCACTACAGTTTCCACCAACACAAAAAAAACAACAACTTTTATTCTTGTTCACAGAAATTATAATCGCAGGGGCTGATTATCTATTCAAAAGAGTAAACTAATACATTTTGAGATTTGAATCACATGAATAGCTCCATATATATGGCTTTTCTGACATAGTGAACTTGCTCAGTAGCTCACCTGGTACAGCACTGCAGTTGTGATGTGGAGAGCACTCGTACAAGTCCTGTGAAACACAAGTCACAATAAAAGATATCAAAGACTTGCAGAAGCAAGCTAAAATGGCCTGGTTGCTTCAGCAAATGATTTTTATCCAGTGTTTGCTTTTGTTAACACTATCAAATAGGTTTAGTGTAGGTGGTACATTATTTTCAAATGCGATAGACCTTTCACCACCTCTCACCGGACATTGTATTGTCAGACTGCTGCTGTACATACAACAAGCAAATGTTGACAGGTTCACGTTCATCTGTTTTGAATAAAACTGAACACAATTTTAGCACCACTTTACTGAACTTTTCACTTCGAATGTGTCATGAAACATGCAAAAAGTAATGTAATATCCTTTGACAGAATGTTCCAAGTTACGGCATAATGTCAAATACCACAAAAAAATCGCTTGTTGTATTCCTCATTTGTAAGTTGTTTTCAACAAGAGTCTACTAAATTAATAAACATAAAGTGGTGTGAAAAAGTGTTGGCCCCCTTCCTGATTTTTAATATTTTTTGCATGTTTGTCACACTTTAATGTTTCAGATCATCAAGCTAATTTAAATATTAATCAAAGATAACACAAGTAAACACAACATGCAGTTTTTAAATGAAGTTTTTTATTATGAAGGGAAAACAAAATTCAAACCCACATGGTCCTGTGTGAAAAAGTGCTTGCCCCCTCCTATTAAATCATGAAAGAACTGTGATTAATCACATTATTTTAGAAAGCTGAGTTAAATTTCATTAGCCAAACCCAGGCCTGATTGCTGCCAGACCCATTGAATCAAGAAATCACTTAAATAGAACCTGTCTGACAAAGTGAAGCATGTTTAAAGAGCAACACATCATTCCGCGATCTTAAGAAATTCATAAACAGATGAGAAACAAAATAGTTTACATGTATCAGTCTGGAAAGGGTTATAAAGCCATTTCTAAGCCTTTGGGACTCCAGCAAACCATGGTCAGAGCCATTATCCACAAATGGAGAAAACTTGGAACAGTGGTGAACCTTCCCAGGAGTGGCTGGCCTACCAAAATTACTCCAAGAGCACAAAGAAGACTCATCCAGGAGGTCATAAAAGAACCCAGAACAACATCTAAAGAACTGCGGGTGTTACACCCTGATAAAGGGGGAAAATGGACATAAATAAATGAAGACAAGGACTCGTGCTGTCGTCTCTGCGTCAGTCTGTATTAGCTGTGTGATGTCTTTCTTTCATTAACAGATATTGCTTGAATAACAGAACTGTGAATAAATGAATACATCAGTACATTTAATCACATCAATATGTGTCTGAAGCCAATAATACAAATACATCATTTCTATAACATTCATAACTTAACACCTTTCTGTCTGTCATCTTTCAACTGCAACATGAGTTATTCCCTTGTGATGATAACAATACAGTTCTTTTGTGTTCAACATCAACTGATTCTTCTGTAGCCATTCAGAATAAGAAAACGATTCAGAGTTCCCTCTCGATAAAACACTGTTTCAACAATCCATTATAAAACACTGAACTCATTATGAAATACACAAAAAAATGAACTTCATTACGCATAACATTCACTTTCAATTAACATTGTACAAACGAACCCTTCTGTTCCACTTAAACCACTACGAGATACGTCTCATTTAGTTTTCTCCACCCTGATGTTTAGCATGCTAAGCATGCCGATTAGCATAGGTAACATTAGTCTTTGTTTGCATCAAACACCATGCTTTCGCATATATTCACAGAAATAACCAGTCTCATGACTACTATATTGCTTTAACTCATTATGAAAATACACTGTTATGTATTTCATACCTGATAAAGGGGGAAAATGGACATAAATAAATGAAGACAAGGACTCGTGCTGTCGTCTCTGCGTCAGTCTGTATTAGCTGTGACGCACAGCACAGCTCGCGTCAGCAACAACCTGCAACCTTCGATCTCCCCCTAGTGGACACTCAAAAAAGTACACTTAAAATCATATTGATTTGAACTCTTCTGTTCTTTTTCTTTTTCTATTACAGTTGAATCACATTGATTCCATCATTTATATGATCATTTTGATCTTTTTAACCTCTGCACAGGCCTCACTTGCCTCAATTAAGGTCAGTGTTCATGATTCAACAATAAGAAAGAGACTGGGCAAAAACAGCATCCTTTGGAGAGTTCCAAGGCAAAAGCCATTGCTGACCAAAAAGAACACAAAGGCTCGTCTCACATTTGCCAAAAAATATCTCGATTATCCCCAAGACTTTTGGGCAAATATTCTGTGGACTGATGCGACAAAAGTTGAACTTTTTGGAAGGTGCGTGTCCCGTTACATCTGGCGTAAAAACCAACACAGCATTTCTTAAAAAGAACATCATACCAGCAGTCAAACATGGTGGTGGTAGTGTGATGGTCTGAGGCTGCTTTGCAGCTTCAGAACCTGGATGACTTGCTATAATTGATGGAACCATGAATTCTGCACTCTATCAGAAAATCCTGAAGGAGAATGTCTGGCCATCAGTTTGTGACCTCAAGCTCAAGTGCACTTGGGTTATGCAGCAGGACAATGATTCCAAACACACCAGCAAGTCCACCTCTGAATGTCTCAAGAAAAACAAAATTAAGGTTTTGGAGGGGCCAAATCAAAGTCTGGACTTAACTCCAACTGAAATGCTGTGGCATGACCTTAAACAGTCCATTCAGGCTCAAAAACCCTCCAATGTGGCTGAATTAAAACAATTCTGCAAAGAAGAGTGGGCCAAAATTCCTCCACAGCGATGTGAAAGACTCATTGCCAGTTATCGCAAACGCTTGATTGCAGTTGTTGCTGCAAAGGGTGGCACAACCAATTATTAGGTTTAGGGGGCAAGCACTTTTTCACACAGGGCCATGTGGGTTTGGATTTTGTTTCCCCTTCATAATAAAAAACTTCATTTAAAAACTGCATGTTGTGTTTACTTGTGTTATCTTTGATTAATATTTAAATTTGTTTGATGATCTGAAACATTAAAGTGTGACAAACATGCAAAAAAATAAAAAATCAGGAAGAGGGCCAACACTTTTTCACACCACTGTAAATGTTAACATTATTTATGTTACAAGCAAACTCCACAACCAATTTTCATCCATAAAAGTAGTCCCAGGATGAAAGACTGTGATAGTTTTACAGATCAAATAAGAAACGTTTTTATGGAATAATCTTTGAAAGTGCTTTTACAAAATTAGAAACTTCACATTTCTAAGTATAAATGTTTGTAAATGCTTATGTGGCGTTATGATTTTTTGGATTTTCAAAAAATAAATAAAAATTAAAAATAACAATACTTACTGAATAATAACTGAACTTACTAACTGAAAAATAATTGAATTGGGTGTTAAAAAGTTAATATAGAAATGAAAAAAGCATTCACACCTTGACATAATGAAAGCAGACAGAGAGAATGAATCTGCTGGAGGACAAAAGCGCAAAAACAGAGTTCAACTAAAACATGATGTACAATATGCAGAAAACAAGCATCTGACAGACATAATGAAAGAGTAACGAGAGACAAAAGAAATCACCCTCTCTTGTCTTCTTGCTTTGGTTTTTTTAAACTCATCTCTCATTTATATTCAGCCCAGTCGTCAGCAGACAAACACACAGCCCATTCACACTGTTAGGCTGCTCATACTGATCTAACATCAGAGAACAAACGCTTTCATCAACACACCTGATATGATACACTGTGACAGTCCATTTTGTTTTAAATTAACAGACGTTCAGGGACAACAGGTTGTTTGTCAGTGCTCACAGGCAGAGATAGTGGTCTATTCACAGGAGAATCCAGTGGCGATTTAAATGCAGGCTCACGCATACACATGAGACGAGAGAATATCATCCCCTGAGTGAATCTTTCATGGTTCTCTGCTTTATTCCTCCTAAATAAAACTCTCTGCTGAAATATTGACGCTGTAACTTTTCAGAGCTCAAATTCTCTCCTCTAAAACCCTCAATAATGCTCCTTGAGGTTCTCAGCAACCCTTGAAAGACTTTTTCTCCTGACTCATTCACTTCTTCAAAGCACTTTTTCTGGAGAAGAGAAAGTATGACTGTATAGCTGAGACTTTGTATAGGGGCAAGTGGGTCACTGGCTTGCAGCTTTATAAACCGTGCCTGTTCTGTGACCTTTGAAGTCCTTTTTGGGATTTTTAGTTTTTATAATTTGATTTTTTTTCTCCAAAACGGAAATGTTCTGTAGTTCAAAACCCATATGATTTTCAGTTTTCCATGCACCATCCTTTCTGCGTCGCAACATCAGATGAAATCACAAGTTTGGGGTCAGAAAGAATTTATTTATTTTTTTTAAATGAAATTAATACTTATAATTTCTGAAGGATCATGTGACACTGAAGACTGGAGTAATGGCTGCAGAAAATTCCGCTTTGCCATTGGAATAAATTATATTTTAAAAGATATTAAAATAGTAAACGGTTATTTTAAAATGGAATAATATTTCACAATTTTTACTTTTTTATCAAATAAATGTGGCCTTGGTGAGGACAAGAGAATATCAAAAACATTTGAACAGTTGTGTTTATAACTACCATCCCGCCAAATATAAAGGATTCATGGGACAAAACCAATTTGCAAGTACAATTTCATGTCTGGTATCATCTAAATCAGCAGGCTTTCGTCTTTGTTGTCCTATACAACAAAAAACACAAGGATATACACGTTGAAAACAAAATCTCCCTTGCTTCAGCAAAAAGCAGTGCGGTGTGTTTGAGTGTGTGTTTGATCTCACCATGACATTTGAGAGAAGCTGTTATAATAAGGGTTTATGAATGAGAGCTCGTGTTGTTTTCTCTCTGTCTCTGAACATCCTGCAGGCTGAAAAACAGCCTCATTCTCTGCACAACAAACAAATGAAAGGCACAGTGTGTGGAGAACAAGCAGAGTGAATCCATAAAGCCATCCTCTTGACAGCAAGTCTCGAATGCTCTTTGAAGTTTATACTGTGTTTTTGTGTTAAGAATAACAAAAGTCTGTTCACTATGGCTTCTATAAAACGGTTTCTTACAGGATTCACACGATCCATGGTAGATTCATTGCCGGCTTCAGGTAGATCAGTTAGCAGGTGTGTTCACCACAATATCTGACCACAGGACTACAGCTAAACACAGCTCAGGTGCTGAGATTTACCCCTGAGAGAGACAAATCACTAAAACACCTTTAGGGTTGAGCTCAACAGCTGTGTCTGACGCCATTATAGCATGTGCACAAGTGTGTATGCATGCATGTGACCGTCTCTACTAATTGCTTTAATTTTTCGTGTTTACATGCAGGAGAAACATTAGAAAAATTATGCACATGGAATTTTTGTGCGATGTCTTCTCAGAATGTCTCTTGCTTCTTTTTCACAACATATTGAATTAATTAACCTTTAGTCATCTATCATTCAACCCAAACAAACCATCATGATGCATATCCCTAGGAAAATGCACAAAAAAATAGTATTTAAACAAAAGGCTTAAATTGGATTCATTTATATATGCTTAACGTTGTGTAAAATTTATTTAAAAAAAGAATTGTACAAATAATGTGTCACATGTTTGACCTAGTTTCTTCTGTTCCCTCATTGGTTAATTAGCCCCACACCTGTTTCTGTTCTCTCTTGATTACGTTGATGAAATAAGACTGTGTTCTCCCTCCACTGTTTGTCTGCTATTGAGTTTACCATATGTGTTTTGCAATCCCTTTTTCCTGGATTTCAACTGTGGATCATCATTATTAAAAACTATTTTTTTGACTCTACTCCTCCTCTCGCGCTTCCTTAGCATACACGCACGTAACAGAATAGCAGACCGAAGTAGTCAATACTTAAGCGGCGTTTTTCTTTCTGTTTATTTTATTTTTTTGTTTTGTTTTGCCATCTCCCGGGATGGATCTGTCCGGAGTCCAACTCCTGTGCCTGAAGCAGTTGGACCGTTTGCTGGAGGACCATACAAGGGACTTTCTAGATCTGGCGTGCCTTACCCACTTCCCGGACCGCTCGCTCTGTGTCTTTTACATCATCAGCCTGAGCGAGCAGTGTAAGGCACGCCTACCAGCGAACGGTCCCAAAGAGGATTTCGCCGCTTGGGTGCTGATGAACAACGAGTCAGCTTTCACCGTCGGCCCTGTGGAGGATGATATCGCCACCGGCGCCGCTCCACCACTGCCAGAGACCAGCCAGCCGTCGCCCCGATCTACGGAGATATTGCCTGAGCCTACTGCAGATGGAGAGCCTGAGCCCGCTGCGACTGAGCCACTACCATCCTCTGACCAAGTGTGTGAGCCGGCAACACAATCCGTCACCGAGGGAGTTTTGGTGGAACTCGAGGGCTTGGAGGAATGCCCCGCCCACACTCCTACGACTGGTTCTCTGGGAAATATGTAGAGGAACTGAAGGACATTTTTCAGACAGACCTTATTGACTGGTGGGGAGAAGTACAAACCGGTATCCCTGGATCTCCTGTGTCTCCGCTGGTTCCGTCCAGCCCTGAATCTCCTGTGTCTCCATTGGATCTGTCCAGCCCTGAATCTCCTGTGTCTCCATTGGATCTGTCCAGCCCTGAATCTCCTGTGTCTCCATTGGATCTGTCCAGCCCTGAATCTCCTGAACCTCCTGTGTTCTCTCCCGCCTCCTCTCAAGCCAGTCAGCTCCTCGCCTCCAACACCGCTGATGCCTGCCAGTCCCTCAGCTCACCCTCAGGCAGCGCCTGCCATGCGCTCCACTCCGCCGCCTCGGGACTTCCAGTCTTCAGCTCCGCCCAGAGGTGTGGATCCCCTGTATCCACTCCCAGCCTCCGAGTACACCTCGGTCCTCCGACCCATCGGCTCCACCTCAGCTCCTAGCTCCCTCGTCTCCACCGTTGCCCGTCATCCCACTGGCTTCACCGGGCTCCCTCGTCCCTCCGGCTCCGCCTTGGTCAGTCGTCGACCATCCGCCACCTTGGGATTACACTCCTCTGGCTTTGCCTTATCACTCCATCCCTCCGACTCTGTCAGGCTCCTCCTTCCCTCCGGCTCCACCTACGTCCTCAGTCGCACTGGCTCCACCGCGGTCTTCTGGATCCCCGCCTCTGCCTCAGTCGCCTGAGCCTTCAGCTCCGCCTTGGCCCTCCGGATCCTCAGTTCCGCCCCGGCTCTCCGTCTGCCCCGTTCCACCTGGGTCTCCTTCTCCAGCAGCGCAGTCTCCGTCAGTCGGCCCCCTGGTGTTGTCGGACCATTCTCCACAATGGCTCCTCACACCGTCGACTCAACCGTGGGCTGCCATCCGGGCTGGCCCCTGGATAACCACCTGGCTTCTCCTGCTTCAGGCTCCTCCCTGGTTCCTCCCACCCTCCACTCCCCCTTGGACTGACTTTTGGTTTTGCCCCTTTCTTATTGTCTGCTCTCCTCTTACTCCACGCCCACCTCCAGAACCCCCACCCTCCCTTCTCTGTTGGACTGTTTTTGTCGGCGTGGGGATGCACTGTTCCGGGAGGGGGTGTTCTGTCACATGTTTGACCTAGTTCCCTCATTGGTTAATTAGCCCCACACCTGTTTCTGTTCTCCCTTGATTACGTTGATATAAGCCTGTGTTCTCCCTCCACTGTTTGTCTGCTATTGAGTTTACCATATGTGTTTTGCAACCCCTTTCTCCTGGATTTCAACTGTGGATTATTATTTAAAAACTATTGTTTGGACTCTACTCCTCGTCTCGCGCTTCCTTAGCATACACGCACAACAATGTTTTAAAAGTGTGTTTTTTTTTTTTTTTTTTTTTTTTTTCTTCTGTAAAACACTATCTTTGCTAATCTTTGAACAAAGTGTCAAAAAAGGGGGAAAAAAAAAACATCAAAGTAGTCCATGTACTATATTCTGGCAACAGATTGAAATTTTGGCTGTTAGTCACTGAAAAGCTTAACTGAACTTTTTTTTCCACTTTTTTACATTGGTGGTTCGTGTTTGATTCGAGTCTGTGTGTGGAATACGGATCAATGAAAGCCATGCAGATCGGATCAATTCTAATTAGCTGTCCGGGGATTTCTATATTGCAAGGCCACTAAGCAACTGGGCATTTTAATCACATATCTCAAAGTGGCTGACCTGAAAGCGACCTTTTGAAAAAGAACGATAAGCGCTCGCTTTCAGCTCTAAAGAGTAGATTGCAGTGAACGTCACTGAACCATGAACAGAAAAAGCATCTCTTTCTTCCCTCTACCATTTTTTTTTTTTGGTCATACTTAAAGATCAGCTTCTCCTCAAGGAGCAGAAGTATATGTTCTTTGTGGAAGTGTATCAGACTTAAATGTCAAAAGGCTGTTAAAATGATACGGAGGAAGAGGCTGTAATCGCTATGATTCACCTTTCTCTCCACATTCTGCTTTATTCTCTTTTCCCTCCATTTCCTCTTCTTTAATGCCACTGTATAAGTCAACATTAAACATGCACCAGTCAGCCAGAAGCTAACGAAGACTCTCTCTATCCCTCTCTGTAAGAAACTAAAAAGATGTACACAAAATTAAGGGAAAATAAATGAGCTTCTCCGCAGTACCAACAGCCAGAGGGGCCAAACAGAGCTGCTCTTGTAGTTCAGTGATGATGAGAAAAAGAAAGAAAAAATCTGACAGAGAAACACTCAGGGGTTGTTCTGTACTCCAGTTTTGGAGAAGCTGTTTTAAATTAAGTGTAGCTTGACAAGTTTCAAAGTAGGGAAGAGCTTCTCTTTACAAAAATGTATGCTGCTGACAATTTACAATTTAATCAAAGCTGTCATTTCTAACACAAAATAATGAGGGTTTTTGAATTATTTATCATTATCAGTTCAAATAAAAGGACTTGATACTTATATAAATTATTAAAATATAGCTGAATTCTTTTGATTTTTATTTTGTTTTGTTTTTTGGGAATGAGTAGGGCAGCTAGTACCTTGCTGCTGGAAAAGTTACAGTACACTAATGTACTGTAACAGCTGCATCATGCACAAATGGGTCAGCGAAACACTATATATTCCATATCAAGTTTCAACAGTTCATATTTCTCTCTTGATCTCACCTCTCTGTCTCTTCTTCATTCTTACATAGACACTTTCAGCCTCCCCTTACATTCATAATTTAGTTCTGCCCCATATTGCCCCCGGCATTTAGAGATTTAAGTCAGCCGTTAGTGATGATCCACGATCTGTCATCTCTTGTGTGCCATTCACTTTAAGTAAACAAGTTATTTCATTTTTATTTAGATTGGACTTGTTTTGTTTAATAGCTGAGACATCTGACATTATGACTTTAATAATCAGTACATAATTCAGTATAGATGACTCTATGAGACTCCCAACTGAGATTAAAGAACTGAGTTCATTATAACACAGACATTAGTTCCGGCTCTGCTAAAACATTCAAACATGAAGCTTCAGTTCCTGGCTTGTGAATTCATTTGTTTGTACTCATGTCATGTTAGACTTAGAACTTTTTCCTCATTGTCCTTCAAACCGTCTGTAAGCTTTGCACTGGAAGTTCCTGTGTGGCATCGACATGGGACTTCCTGTCATTCTAGCCACATCGCTGCACTGATTACTGACTCAGCGGTGTAACAACATCTGGTTGGTATCGAAGCTCAGAAACTCAATACAACCTTTTTATGTCTCCTGGATGACCTGTTCAGAAAAATTGCTTTCCTATTTTCGTCTCGGTGTCTGATAAATGTGTTAATGAGAATTTTTTTTTTTTCAAACTCGTGGGGAGATTGTGTGCGAGAACAAAAGCTTTATTCTGTGTTTTGGTGTTAGAAAATCCTAGACCTAAAACTAGCAAAAATTGGCAACACTTTACAGTAAGGTTCTTTTTGTTACCAGAAGTATGCATTAATTAACATGAACTAGCAATGCAAAATACGTAAGGCGTTTAGTCTTAGTCAATGTTGAATTCTATTAACTGACCTGAGCTAACATGAACTAGCAAAGAACAGTTGTATTTTCATTATATATTGTAAAAAAATAAAAAAAATATTGTAAAAAATGTAAAAAATACTTAACCTTATTGTAAAGTATTGGCTCAAAAATGATACAGTGCGACTACCATGGGCTTTTGGACATAGCACTATAGTAATACCATGCTATTTTTGAACAGTTAGCGTTATTAGAAGTACTTTACTCTGTAATTTTGTTCATTAGTGTATTTTGACATCTTGATTTCCTTTTTTTAACTTCTAATATTAATTTCTGTTAATTTTATTAAGTTTTCTGAGTTTTTCGTCATCAGTAATTCAGTTCAAAGTGGTAAAAAGTGTAATGAACTTGTCACTGCAAGTTGAATCACTTAGAATTTTTTTAAATGATATATTTATTTGTTGTTTTTTCATTGTCCAAAGACAAACAGATACAGCCTTACAAAGATAAACAATTAACAACCATTCAAACAAAATTCCAACTTAAGAAGTCCTTCTGATTTTATCACAATACCAAAAGCAGTGGAGAACGGTTCCCTTTTATATTTTACATTTGAAAAAAGACCGGGTCAGTCTTTTTAAAGTGCAGTGGTGTGAGATAAGTTCTGTTAATAAATTTGTAATTAATGAATCCACAGAAAAGTACACATTTAAGCAGACCAATCAGCATGGATGCCATGACCTAGGTCCTTTTCCCAAACATACTAAACTCTCTAAAGAAGCAGCATATGTATCAGGGAAAGCATTGTTTATTTCAGATAATTACCTCTTAGTAAGTTGGTTAAAATCTATTCAGTTCCAGTCAACGCAAGTCTCAGTTTTCCCTTATCAGACAGGAACTGTATAAAATGACAAATCTGAAGGTATTTGAAGATATGGGTTCTCGGGATGTTGTATTGATCCGATATCTGCTGGAAAGATCTTAAGGTATTTCCTAGAAAAAAGCAAGATACTGTATTTGAGAGATTTCTATTTTTAACCAGGCCAAGAGACCAATGTTGTTCGGGGCAGCTGGAAAATCGGGATTGAAAGCAATAGGGAATAACAAAGAAAGGCAAGCCAGTATTCTATTATATGATTTTAAATTTCTCTGTGCCAACCACTTTAATTTTACCTAAAATTACCTAAAAAGTTCAATCTTGTATAGCCTGGAGTACCCTGTAAATACCACGGTACATGAATATGGTAATCATTCAGTATCATGGTACCACCACTGTACTGTAAAGGATGTGTTATTGAATTCTGTAAATTTAGTTTATGTATGAAAAGTATATTAGTTTAATATAAAAAGTATGATGAAAAAGTATGTTTAATATAAAAAGTATGAAATGTTTTTGAAGAGATGAATTCTCTACAGCCTCTGTTTGAGCTTTGATGAAAGAAATTAGTCTTTTATACCAAACCAGTATGAAAATATGCAAGTTTTTAGCACAAAATTGCTCCCTTTTTATGAGGAGTTGTAGAGATGGACAGAGAGAGAGATGCTCAGGTACTTGTTGTGACAAGCAGTGCACAACTGAGCCAGTGGAGGTTTACTGTCTATTACTGCAGCACGCAAACACACACATGAAGTGTGTCTTTTTAAAGCAGTGTCCCTGTGTGTGTGTTGAATTGGATGTGTGAGATGCAAATTCCTGCAGTGTAACAGCTCTAACATAGCAAAACCTGCCGCAATGCAGTGCATGTGTGTATTTGTGAATTCAAAGGCCATAATCTCTTTCAAATTTATTGCAGAACAAAATGCAATCTCATTATCACTCTCCCAGGCCATCTGTAGATAAAATGAAAAGAAGACCTGATGAACCATTTAAATAAACAAATTTTAGAGTTGGTCCACTTGATTTTCCCAGCTGTGCAATGAAGATGATGCTTTTTAATGGTTTCTTTGAGCTGTTTCAGCAGCAGAACAAGCGTTATCTAAGTGCTGTGGTTGTTGATTTTATCTCATATGCTTGTTCTGTATTGAGCTTGTAATTGACTGTAAACCCATCACGCCCTGAGTATGTACTGCTCACATTGCAGCATATTTTTATGTCCTTTCTGAAGTCATTACTGCTTGTGGTTGGAAATGCCATGTCTTTGTAGAGTTCAAATAATGGTTCAAATAAATTTGAAAGAGATTATGGCCTTTGAATAAGAACGTAATCGACCACTGGTAAATTCATTATTATGTTACTTAAATTAATTTTCTAAAACAATATAAAATGATCAATGATATTAATTACTTTATCATTACGTGTGTGTATGTGTATATATAGTAATATTGTGAAATATTATTACAATTTAAAATAACTCTTTTGAATTTGAATATATTTTAAAGTAGTGAAAATCAAGTTTTTAACGTTATTAAAGACAAACCATGTGCTAATTAATCATTCAACACCATGTAGCCTATATGAGTATTTTCTCTTTAAAATTGGGGTGTATCAAAGTCTCAAAAACGCAGTTTAAAACAGCCCCCTTGTTCCTCTTGTTACAAACATGTAACAAATCCCATGAACCTGCGGGGCCAGGCTTTTTGTGGCGTGAGCATTGTAGCCAATCACAGACGTAGCCTGTTGATGATCTATCTCATGAACTCAATGGCTAATCAGAGGTGTTTAGTCCGAATCCACTCACCGCTCAAAAGTTTTTGAGCGCCAAGAATTTGTTCAGTGCTGAGTTCCACTCGCGAATCATCTCGTTGTACCAAACAAAAGTGTAGCAGACGCAATGTAAATTAGAGATTTGCTCGAGATGCATCGGCGCTGCGCAGACCGATCGGCGTATGAGTATCGCGAGAGCGATTTAAAACCGTAAAGAGACGTTTGTTCTCCAATCGCATCATAGAGCTTCATTGAATATAATGGAACTTTGTGAAATCGCAATGAACTAAGATGAGTGTAGATTTTAAGTGATTATAAGGGTAGCACTCTTGGCACACTGTGAAGGCTATAATCCATTCAGAATTTGAATAAGTTCACTCACGAATTTACTTTTTGATAGCCATTTATACCAGATTGCCAGTTGCCATTGTGTAGCGTTCAGTTACTACTTATATAGCGACATGTTTATTCGCGGCATTTACAAACGTCTACAACTGGTGAATGGAGGACACTGTTATCGGAGCTGTTGTGTTTCATGATAACAGAGACGCACATTTTATGCGATTAAAAGATCACGAAAATCTGACTAAATCTCCTTTGAGAATTTGGAGTGCTGTTAGGCTACATATCATCGAGGTTGAGAAAAGAACACAATGTTGCAGACAACAAGTAGCTAAATTCCGTTATATTCGCTTTTTTAATTGGGTAAATATTTTTACATGGCTTTTTAAAATGCCAGGTAGCCGGTGTTTCGTATGTGTTTGGCCAGTCAGCGTACACTTATGTCATGACTGGTCATGACCCTGTTCTGAAGTAGGAGTGAATTTAATTCCCCCAAATGGAGTTACTAAATACGTTCCTAGTTCCTGCGGAGCGAACACACCAAAAACGAGAACTTCCGCTAATAGTTTTAGGAACTATAAACGTTCCTCTGGTGTGAAAGCCCTTATATTAATGGATATGGTAAGTATGTAAAGTTACATTTAAGCCATTTTGAGATATCGTCTGAAGATGTGAATATGTGACTGATTGTGGCAAAGGAAATCACTTGAGGATTTGTGAGAGATGTCATATGGTCCATTACATGATTCCAATTATACAACCTTGATATCAGCAGTGTCTTTCCCTGCTGATAATATCCATCATAATCTTAATTCTCCCTTCTTGTCCTTTTCTTTGCCTCTTCCTCTTCTTCTCACATTTTACAGCTTCCTTTGAAGCCCCAGTAGAAGCAGAAATAAAAATTTGTTCAGATTGCCTTCAGCTTCGAACCCAGAGATGCTTTTGAAGAGCTCGTTTCCACAGGAAAACTCTGACCACCGCACATGGAAGTTCTTGTGCTTTTAGCATTTTGAGTTTCATATTGAGAATACTGAAATAGATCCGCATACAGCAGCGAGTCTTGGGTAAAGTTCATCTCATCCTTTAATATCCCTTGAAATGAAAGAAGAAACCCTCTCCATTTCACCTCACACCACTGCAGTATATATTATTACAAATGTTTCTATAGATATCTGAACTACATAAAATACTGTATACTGTAATTCAAGGTCTTGTGTGACGGGTAGCCAAATTAATGCACTTAAAACCAATACATATCTGAATTGATGAAGTGGAGAAATAGCCAGATCTCATTACACTGAATACACATTGCTAATAATAAATAGATGTTATTTCCATTGTGTAATTATTTCATTTTTTGAATATTTTCTTGTTCTTCTTTTTATTTAAAAAGGCAGACTCAAGTTGGTTGCATCAAAAGCTAAATCTACTTTACTTGGTCTGTCTTTCGTAGTGTTTAATACTGATATCTAGTATATTGATATGAAGAAGAGTTTTTGTTATGTTTTTGAGTTTTGTGTTTTGAGTTTTGTGGTTACCATTGCGCTAAGGGAGCTCATGTTTAGCCTGTGGGAGGCTATGTGATATATTGCAATATATGTCTGTTCCTTCATTCAGTGAGCAATAACTCTGCTTATGCTAAAGAAACTTTTTTTTTTTCAGACAGTGGTGGGTGGAGTTAGTGTAAATAGCCTTTGCTAACTGGCCACACTCTAAGAAACTTAAGTTAATGTGAAGGAATTTTGAAGGATTTTACACAATTTAACCCGTATTTTGGATTGTTTTGTGTTTCAAGTGAAGTCAAGTCACCTTTATTTATATAGCACATCATACAATATTGTGTCAAAGCAGCTTTACAGTATTAAACAGGAAAATAGTGTGTTGATAATGCAAGAGATCAATAGTAAACACTCAATTTTCCAGTTAAAGTCAGTTCATCTGTGATTTCAGTATCTGTGCAATCAAGTTGACAATATTGCTAGAAATTAAGTAATTTAGGGCTAAATGAAATTAACATTACATTTTCATTTTTTTTGTATTTGCACTCATTTAAAATAGAAACTCTGTAAAGTAAATGCGCACTCTTTACATAAAGCCAAAGTTCTCCACTCACAATCCATTTATTTTATAATTTGATGTATGTTGTTTCAGAGGAAGATGAAGTTTTGTTACTGGAACCAACTTTTTTTTATTATGAATGACATGCATAAAAAGTATAAAAGGTCAAATTTGATTTCAGTTTTATGATAAGCTGTACTCTCTGCAGTGAATAATGCACATGCACACAAACACCCTCTCTTGTTTTCTCTCTCTCTCTCTCTCCGTGTTGTTTACTTCACATGATCTGTTAGAGGACAGCAGGTGAAACTGGATGGCTATTATATTTTGACCTTTACATGTCCTCATCCCCACCTCTAGCAGAATTTCTCTCTCCATCCCTAACAATATCTTTCACTCTCTTTCCCTTCCTCCCTGCCTCTCTTTCCATTTAATTTCTCTGTTCAACGGTCTGGTGGCATTTAGAGTTTCCTGCTGGGCTGAAGATGGAAAATGTTCAGAAAAGAAAAAGTGCTTTTTCTTTCCTTCCTTCATTCTTTTTTTTAAAGAAAGGGTCTATATTTTGTGGCCTGTGCTCTTTACATTGATCAATAATCCATGGGCTCAGTGGAGAGGTTGCTGTGTATTTCTGTGAGAAAGAAAAAGAGTGAATTTTCCCTTGCAGATGGACGTGGGGAGCAGCAGGAAGCCTTCTGCCAGTCCACTCAACCTTGGCAGAATCATTTCTCTGTCTCACAGACAGATACAGACGACTCAATTTACATGTTTTTAATATTTAGTGAGAGTTTCCAGAGACAGTGTGATGGTGGCTGCTGCAGCTTATAGTACATAACATGTACAGCGATGCTCTTAGCAGATGCATTCCTACCTAAACATCTTTCAAGAAAATGCATCTGTCATGCTTGTGAATATTACTGTGTGTTGTTTTGAAACATTCAGCAGTACCAATGTGTGTGTGTGCGTGTGTATGTATATATATGTATGTATGTGTGTGTGTGTGTGTGTGTGTGTGTATATAGGTAGTTGACGTATCAATGTGTAATATGGTGTGACGGAAAAAGGTAAAAAAAAACCCCCTAACATTGAAGATAAACCTCTCTCATGCTATTTGTAACTGAAAGAATGAAAATACATTTTTCTCATGTTATCTGTTATCTCTTTTTTTCTACATTTTTGCTATGTCACACCATAGGACACAGTCCAATTTTTATTTTTCAACTACCCATATATATATATATATATATATATATATATATATATATACCCATATATGAAAAGGTTTTTGCCCCCTTACGTTTTTTTTTTTTTTTTTTAGTGCTGTCAATCGATTAAAAAATTGAATCGCGTTAATCACAGTCATGGTTTTCGAGCATAAATGGACTGTTTAAGGTCATGCCACAGCATCTCAATCGGATTTAAGTCCGGACTTTGACTTGGCCACTTTAGTTTTTTTTTTAGCCATTCAGAGGTGGACTTGCTGCTGTGTTTGGGATCATTTTCCTGCTGCATAACCCAAGTGCGCTTGAGGTCACATACTGATGGCCAGACATTCTCCTTCGGGATTTTCTGATAGAGTGCAGAATTCATGGTTCCATCAATTATGGCAAGTCATCCAGGTCCTGAATCTGCAAAGCAGCCCCAGACCACCACACTACCACCACCATGTTTGACTGCTGGTATGATGTTCTTTTTAAGAAATGCTGTGTTGGTTTTTACGCCAGATGTAACGGGACACACACCTTCCAAAATGTTCAACTTTTGTCGCATCAGTCCACAGAATATTTGCCCAAAAGTCTTGGGGATAATGAAGATATTTTTAGGCAAATGTGAGACAAGCCTCTTTTCAGTCAGCAGTGGCTTTTGCCTCGGAACTCTCCTATGGATCCTGTTTTTGCCCAGTCTCTTTCTTATTGTTGAATCATGAACACTGACCTTAATTGAAGCAAGTGAGGTCAGATGTTCCTGCAGTTCTTTAGATGTTGTTCTAGGTTCTTTTATGACCTCCTGGATGAGTCGTCATTGCACTCTTGGAGTAATTTTGGTAGACCGGCCACTCCTGGGAAGGTTCACCACTGTTCAAAGTTTTCTCCATTTGTGGATAATGGCTCTGACCATGGTTTGCTGGAGTCCCAAAGCCTTAGAAATGGCTTTATAACCCTTTCCAGACTGATACATGTAAACTATTTTGTTTCTCATCTGTTTATGAATTTCTTTAGATCGCGGAATGATGTGTTGCTCTTTAAACATGCTTCACTTTGTCAGACAGGTTCTATTTAAGTGATTTCTTGATTCAACGGGTCTGGCAGCAATCAGGCCTGGGTTTGGCTAGTGAAATTTAACTCAGCTTTCTAAAATAATGTGGTTAATCACAGTTCTTTCATGATTTAATAGGAGGGGGCAATTAATTTTTCATGTAGGGCCAGGAAGGTTTGGCCATTCCTTAATAAATAAATCATTTAAAAACTGCATTTTGTATTTACTTCCATTATCTTTGTGTAATATTAAAATTTGTTTGATGATCTAAATCTGTGTGACAAATATGAAAAAAACAGGAAGGGGGCATGTGTGTGTGTGTGTGTGTGTGTGTGTGTGTGTTTTATTTATTTATTTTCTGCAGCAACTCATTTAGATACAGAATACATTAGATGCTGAACATTTATTATTTGAATAATATACAATTTATTGTGCTTTATGACTATTTCTATTATATTTTAATGGAAATACTATTTATTACTTTTGACAGTTATATGAGGCAAAAGAAGACTGAACTCTTCAACGTGGCATCTGCTCAGAAATGAAGGCTGCTTATTAAAGGTAAACCTTTCTTTAGCTTGTTCTTTCTTTCTTTCTTTCTTTCTTTCTTTCTTTCTTTCTTTCTTTCTTTCTTTCTTTCTTTCTTTACCCACTCGCTCTCTCTCTTTCGTTCTGTGTTTTCCACTCTTACTGTTATCTCTGCCTAATCAGGTTGTTCTGATGCTGACCTTTCTGTTGCAGCAGTCAACAGCACAATCAGTAATGGACATGAATCAGTAATTAAAGCACATACACACAAACAGAAACAACATCCTTAAATGCTTATCAAACTTTATGCTACATTTGTGATTTGAGAGGAGGACTAGAAATGCAGTGTATCGCTTACCTACACACACACACACACACACACACACAGAGTGGGAGGTGAATGACTCCACATCATATCAGACAGCTGTGACTTCAGAGGTCTGTGGTCGTGTTGCTTTACTTGGCAGGGAGGTGATTTTTCAGTCCTCAATTATTATGTACAATAAAGGAGAGCTTATTACCATCCATCTTCTCATCTCTCCATCTTTAAGCTGCAGAGACCAGAATAAATGTAAATGGGTTTCAGACTGAGAGCGCTGAAAATGCTTCTATTTTGCATTCTTCTGTGATATATTTTTACATTACAAATTAGCATACTGTATATCATTAGTCTAACAGTTTAAATGAAAATCTAAAGTAAACAAAAATATACATTTCAGAAAATCACACCACTTGGTTTGTCTTTCTTTTGCTTAATGACAGCAGCACTTATGCTGCATGAGCTTCACAAGTTAAAACCTGGTGATTATGTTCTTCAGTATGATATGAGAAACATCCAAAGAACATCTTGTGCTTCAGTGAAAGCAAAACCATATTACCCTTTTTTAAATAATACTTTCAAGTCCTTAAACTTTTTTTATTTGTTAATTATTCATTTTTAGATTTAAATGAAAAAAATCTCATATTTTGAGTGTGCTCTCAGACATTTGGTCACTGTGATTGTATGAAAAACCATGAGGAAAAGAATGTTTGAATCAGTGGAGGATAAACTTAAACGTGTGTGTACAGTATGTGTGAGATAATATGTATGTGTGTAAACTCCAGAACATATAATAGGACAGTCTATTTTCAGTGAGGCTCGGTAAAGCAGGTCTGCTTGGTGAGAGGTTAATGAAGGAAGGGAAGACTCATCTAAATTATTCACACCATCCCCACTCCTCTTTTTCATCAATCTATCACTGACCTCTACCTCTCCTCCAACTGCCCACAGATATGAATGCCTCCACCTTTAAAACCTGATTTGTCTATGGTATGATTAGTTTTGTGTTTGTTGTCAGACTGACTGCTTTTGTCACCAAAGATGATCACTTCTTATTCAGTGTTCAATTAGCAGGCTTAAAGTTTATTCTGAAACAAACAGGCAGCGTTTTGAAGGAAAACAGATATTTGAGCTGTGAGATTTGGGATGTGTAGACGGTGCATATGTATAGAATCTGCTCTTCGCAGATACTGGTGTGCTTATTTGAGACGATTTTGTCCATATTTCCTGGAGTCTGAAGCGGGTGCAGTTGGGAGATGAGTGAAGGGCCATGGGGCATGACTATGAATAAGCAGTCAAGAGTATCTTTGTGAAAGGTTTTCTCAGATTGAATCTCTGTGTAGGTTCTAAAGGCCCTCTGAGAGCCAAGGGACTCGTCTTGGTGACGTGTACAGAATACTCTGTATTTTATTTTACTAACCACCACTGGTTTGTGTGGCCTTACTGTGTCATTGTGGTGTAACCTGGAGTTCAGTGCCTATTTTTAGTTATGTGAAAAATGAAGCTTTGATGTGCATAAGAAATTCCATTTGCATATATACTCTTCAGTTCCTGGGTCACCTTTACTTGGCACTGAACCTGCATTAGGTTTCCATCTTTTCTGGCTTCCTAGTGCCTAGTTGGCATTTGCGTTTTAATAGCAGCAGTGACTTCTGAAAGATAACACTGAAAAGATCAGTTCCCTTCTCAGCAGTAAGATTCGAAATAGCTCTACTTATCAGCTTCGGGAGTCAGACTGTTTTGTGTGTGAAGAGTGAAGGCCACATGTCTTTGTTGTGCTACTTTGAAGAATTTCCTTCAGTCCGTCTTCTAAACATTGTTGCTGCAGTTTATAAGGGCACCTCTACACTTCAGTCGTGGACATATTGCTTATAAACTAGTGCAGTCCCTTAGGCATCAGTGGGAAAATTTTAGGAAGAGTCCTTAAAGTTCAAGTTTTCTTTACATTAAAAGGTGCTTTTAACTTTCACTTGACATGAAATCAATACTAGTTTAGACTTTGGACGTGAAATATAGCCTGTACAGCACATATAGGAAAAACTGATTTATTTAATATAACCTAATGTGAAAATTATATAAAATTAATATTTGAAATATTTGAGCATATGCAGTTACATGTTTGATTGGTTTTGTTTTATTTATGTCATGTTTATTCTTTTACGCAGTGCTGCTGTGTTTTTTTGCAGTCCCTGAATGGCATGTTAATTTATTTTATCACTGTATATATTTTTCCCTGCAGACAAGTGAAATCATGTCGAATAATCTTGGGAAACAGAATTGAGCCTGATCTTCGAGCCATTAGAACAAAAGTTGTATTTTGAAAGTGATTTCTAGATGTGCTTCCTCATGAGTCCAAACAATAGACCTGTATCTTGTCACTGAATTTAGAGAAATAATCCTGAAGAAATCATGTTTTGAATAGTATTTTGCTACAGAAAATTACATTTTATTTGTAAATGATTTTTATATGACTAGATATTAAGTGTTCAAAAGATGCATCATGCTATTTACACCTTTTTAAAAAGAGCTAAAATATTTTTTGAATGCATGGGTTTTATATATATATATATATATATATATATGTGTGTGTGTGTGTGTGTGTGTGTGTGTGTGTATGTGCGCTACATTTTGCAAGTCAAGTCATATTAATAAATTTTAATATTAATAAAAATATGAATAAAAATTCAATTCAGAAATTCAATAATTAAGCAATATTAATAAATAAAAATTTTTTAAAAAATTAATTAATTAATAAATAAATAATATTATATAAATATACAGTGCCGCTCACTAATATTGGCACCCTTGGTAAATATGAGCAAAGGTGGCTGTGAAAATAAATCTGCATCATTTATCTTTTTGATATTTCATTCAAAAAATTCACAAAATTCTAAACGTTCATTGAAGTAAAACAATTTAAAGTGGGGGGGAAACTCACATTATGAAAAAAATGTTTTTCTCCAATGCATGTTAGCTACCATTATTGGCACCCTAGACATTCTAATGGGTAAAATATCTCTGAAATATATTCCTATTCATATTTACATTTTTTAGCACACCAGGATTATTATGAACACGAAATTGTCCAGCCATGACTTCCTGTTACACTATGAAATGAATATCTTACTTACATATTCGTACACACATTTGCACTTTGTTGTTTCTGATGAGGAATACAAAGGCCAAATTCCCTTAATCATCCATCACGAGGAGTAAAACCAAAGAATATAGTTCTGATGTGCAGAACAAGATTGTTCAGCTTTACAAAATAGAAAGTGGCTGTAAGAAAAGAGCTAAAGCATTGGAAATCCCCATTTCCACCATCAGGGCAATAATTAAGAGGTTCCCATCAACTAAAGATGTTACAAATCTGCCTGGAAGATGATGTGTGTCTATATCAGGGATAGGCAACGTCGGTCCTGGAGTGCCGATGTCCTGCAGAGTTTAGCTCCAACCTTGAAAAAACCTCACCTGCCTGTAGCCTATAGTAATTCTGAAGACCTTGATTAGCTTGTTCAGGTGTGTTTGATTAGGGATGGAGCTAAACTATACAGGACAGTGACACTCCAGGACCGACTTTGCCTACCCCTGGTCTATATCATCCTAATGCATGGTGAGGAGGAGAGTTTGAGTGCCTAAAGACTTTCCAAGGATCATAGCTGGAGAACTGCAGAGATTAGTTGAGTCTTGGGGTCAGAAAGCCTAAAAAATAAATAAATCAAACAGCCCCTACATCACCACATGTTGTTCAAATGGGTTTCAAGAAAAAAACTCCTGGCTCATCCAAAAACAAACTCCAACATATTCAGTTGTCAGACCATGGGACCAACTTCAAATGGGACTGGCTTCTATGGTCAGATGAAACTAAAAAAGAGCTTTTTGGCAGCAAACCCACCAGATGGGTTTGGTGCAAACAAAAAAGTACCCCATGTCCACGTTTAAATATACTGCTGGATCTATAATGTTCAGATATTTGAGCCAAGTTTATTTTGAATGCTGCTTCCAAAAGACAAAAAATAGCCAATTAATATTTTCTATATTTAATACAATCACACCGGCGCGATTGTCATATCATCAGTTGCTAAATTCTAGCTGGCGCTGAACCAGAGACAGACGCGTTTTTACAGCACTGTGCATTATAACCAATCACACACGATGCTGTTGAGCTTATGAATGCAATGACCAATCTTAGGCGTTCAGATGAGTCATCGCTAAAATGCTGGTGTTTTCTTCACTTGCTCGCTGACTGAATGCCTCTTTCTGGCGAATTCTCTCATTAGAAACAATAAAGTGCAAATGTGTGTACGAATATGTAAGTAAGATATTCATTTCATAGTGTAAACAGCTTCAGTGGTTTTAATGGGAGTTTTTGAGAGTGCTTGAACTCTAGACTGTCAGTAAGTTCTTTGATAATGTAAATGTTCTTTGATCTCTTTCTGTAGCCTACAATGAAAGTGTTGTGATTCGTAGCCTAACTTACAATGTTTTTATTCACATTAACTTTCAATGTTAAGTTGACATTAAATATAAAGTCAGTCGTATTAAAATATGTTATGGCATGACACCCATATCTGTTAATTAAGTAAACAGACAGGTTTTTATGCATAGCTAATAGATTACATTATTAGGTTACTTTGAGCATCGCCCACTAGATCAACTAACATAATCTATTAAGTGAGAATCAAGATATTTCATGATAATTCTAGTTAATGCATTTGGGAATGTTTCGAATAAAAAGGAAAAATAAATTCAAGAGCTGTTGTGAACATAAATTGTCACATGACAACCCCCCCCCCCCCCCACACACACACACACTCACACACTCACACTCACACTCGTGCCCTGTGAATCTGAAGGATCTGGAGAGACTCTGGATGAAGGAATGGTCTCTGATCTCTTATCAGGTGTTCTCCAAACTCATCAGGCATTATAGGAGAAAACTCAGAGCTGTTATCTTGAGAAAAGGACGTTGCAATAATTGGGTCCCAATAAATGTGGCTACCATGAACTAGGGAAAAACTTTTATTTCATAATGTGAGTTTCCCCACTTTCCATTGTTTTACTTCAATGAAAGGTTAGAATTTTGGACATTTTTTGAATGAAAGATCAAAAGGATAAACAATGCAGATTTACTTTCACAGCCACCTTTGCTCATATTTACCAAGGGTGCCAATATTAGTGAGCGGCACTGTAAGGGATTATTATTTGTTTATTATTTATTTGCATTTTTTACAGTGTGAAGGCCTGATGCCACAAGGAAAACAAATATTAAATAATTTTGTTTTCCCTACACACTCTCAGAAATAAAGGTACAAAAGCTGTCAGTGGGGTGGTACGTTTTCAAAAGGTACATGTTTGTACCTAAAGGGTCCATTTTAGTACTTTAAAGGTACAGGTTAGTACTTAAAGTGTACATATTTGAACCTAATAGGTACAAAAGTGTACCTTTTGAAAAGGTACCTCCTCAGTGACAGCTTTTGTACCTTTATTTCTGAGCGTGCAGCATCAGGCCTTCACACTCCTTTACAATATTAATATCTTGAACTCCCAAATCTATGCATTTACTGAACCCTTTTCACTCTCTCCTGTCTCTCTGTGGCGCATGATGCTGTTGTGCAGCTTTCTAGGATCTACAGCATAAGTTCATTGCGGTGATTAAAGTGCTAAGTCTTGCTCAGAAATTGATTAGCCTCGGTAGCGTGCCCAGGGACAGCACATTACACCATAAAAGTACCGTGGACCAGGAGTACATGGATTAGAATGGATCAATACTAACAGAGATAAACACACTTAAGAATAAAACATGAACTTCTAGCATGTGGCATCCATGGTAATCACAGAAGATTCTTCAGGGACCATGTATGAATCTTGCAGTTTATGAAATAATATCAATTTCTCCCCATTTCCACCTGGAATAACAACAATGCAGACTCAGAACAGAAAAAAACCTTCTGGGGAGTCTTTTACAACATCTCAGTGGGTTGCACGCCTACAGTGCTGGGTTCAAGGTCAGAATAATTTAAGAGGAAATGACAAGTGTGAAGCAGCCCCTAAAGTGATCATTAGGGGAAAAAGAGAGAAAGGAAACACATTCTTTGTCAGCCCAGAGGAGATAACAGAGGTGAAAGAGGAGTTCTGTGTCTCTGGAGGGAAGGATGCTGTCACACAGTGGGCTTTAAAGCGTTTGTTTATCCTTAGTAAATACACATCAGACTTCAGCTTCATGCAGCCAGACTGTAAGATCATGGTTTCTGGCAAGACTTAATATGACAAATTAGCATATAAAGCAGTGAAGTGAGAAATTACTGCATGTTGAACTCTGCATCTTTGTCTGCTCTTCATGTTTTTGTTTTTTTTTTCCTCCAAAAGAAGGAAAATTTCCTAGGCAAGACTTCCTCTTACTGATCCATTATGGGTTGATCATCAAAGTACATTTTAGTAAATTAGTGCAAATGGTAAACGTACATAAAAAATTATCTAAAACAAATTCTATTTGTGTCTAAAACTACTTAAAGGAATAATTTAGTCAAAAAATTTAATTACTATTTTATTAATGAATTGTTAATGAATTATTATTATTAATTAGTTATTATTTACTCACCATCATGTTGCTCCAAACCCTTCCGTGGAACAGTAAGGTGAATTTATTAGTAGTTTCCTGGCAACTTTTTGGATATAACTGAGATGCATATATGTAGTTTCTGAGTCATTTTTATTAATTTTATATTATTTATTTTTTAAATATATGTCTATAGAGTTTTTCTTAATGTTTAATTTAATTTTTAGTTTTAGTTATAATTATAAAGTTAAACTAAATTAAAATGAGAAGTATTGCTTTGGAAACTAGCTGGATTAAAATAAATATTTTATATTGTATTTTTTTTAGGGTTATAAAATGTTTTTTTATGGTTTTTTCTTTTACTTAACTATAATCCTAAGATACATTGTAAAACCCAACAATTTAGGATAATTGTCATTTTAATGAGGAAACCAATTACCTTAATACATTTAACTTTAGAAATATTTATTTGTGAATGAATAATTTAATTTGTGAATAATTTAATTTCAATTCACTATAAAAATAATATATTCTAATGTACAATTAAACTATGAACTCCATTCAAATACCTTGCCCAGATGAAATTTCACTGTATTGATTAAAACCATTACATTTAGAAACATGGACTGAATTTGAAATCTGTTGTAACTCTCTCAGTTTGAGTTCTGCTTAATATATCAGTCATTGAGTTCACATAACTTTTTTTTTTCTATTAAATGCAGTGACCTTTAAGTAATATTTTAGTGAAATGAACCTGTTTGATTTAATTAATTTGACTTTTAGGTTTCACTGTGTATAATGAAATCATATAATTAGTCCATACTGTATTAATATTCACTGTAATTATGTTCCAAATGGAAAAACTCATCTTTTCATACTTTTTTCCTCACACAGTGTATGGTGCTTAAAAGACACCAAATATAGTGCGCAAGTTACATGGACCACTTTTATGACACTTTTATTGTTCTTTTTGTCCTCTTTGGAGCTTGACAGCCCCATTCGTTATGTAAAGAAATATCAGAATAGACTTTAAAAAATTCCTTTTGTTCTGCCTAAAGCTTCACATGGGTTTAGAACTACACGAGGGTGAGTAAATGATGACAGAAGTTTCATTTTTTCATATTTCTTTTCTTCTATTTCTGTCGATAATTCAGACACATTGCTGTGGCTTTTCCATTAGTACGAGAGAGATGTGGGCTTCCTCTCACCTGTCAGTAGGAGTCTGTTCCCCGCTGACTGCACCGTAAGGTCCCCTGTCTGCAGCTATGGTCTGGATGATTGTCCTAAATGAATCAGACACTGATTCACCGATGTGAACAGAACACAAATGGGCTTTCACAGAATGGCTTTAAAAACAGAACCTGTGAGAGAATCATGATTAAAGATCCTCAAGCCTTTCTCATGATGGGCAGCACTTTTCAGACAGAGAATAGAAAGTGCAGATGACTTCCCCCTGCTTTTCTCTTTTTGTTCCTGAGCTTTAAATAACAGCTCTTTACAAAGAGGTACGTGTATGGCTACAGAGAGAGGGGTTGGGGTCTTGTTGCCTGGACAACGCCATTTGAGGAGCCGTCAGTCGTCATTTTGGAGTGATTATACTCCTGCTGATCGTCAGTTAGTTGCTGTGGTGGTCAGAGGAAGGAAGCGAGGTTGAGAATTTGTCCTCTGTTGCCTGGACAAACTGCTCCCCTGTTTAGCTGTTTACCTGTTTGTGGAGAAGCTGGGTTAGTTACATAAGTTCATGTGAACTTGAGAAAACTGCTTAGGTATGGAAATAGACTGTTTACATAAAAAAAAAAAAAATCTTACATAAAATAAGAAATACAAGTATAGCCACACATATTTGCAATATTGTCCTTTTAAAATGGACCAATTAGCTAATATTAGTGCCGTCAGTTTATTAGTTTTTGTTTACAGAATATATGTGTGTAATATGTAACTGTAATGTAACATTCTCTCCCATCAAGCTCTTTGTCTTTTACTGGTTTGTCTTTCTTTTGAGCGATACATCCATCTGTCAAATGTTTTATGTTCACCAAAATATTTATATTGAAATAATTACCAAATAATTAATACTACATAGAAAAATATTTTATTTTATTTTATTTTATTTTATTTTATTTTATTTTATTTTATTTTATTTTATTTTATTTTATTTTATTTTATTTTATTTTATTTTATTTTATTTTATTTTATTTTATTTTATTTTATTTTATTTTATTTTATTTTATTTTATTTTATTTTATTTTATTTTATTCTGCTCCATACAGGAAAAATATACACCATAATACAATACTTAAACAAGGTCAGAAAAATAAGTACTAAATAAAACATCAAAAGAACCGTCAAAATATTTATCTGTAAAATAAATGAGTGTGCAGATGTTCTCTTTAGTTATGTGATATGTTTAAAGCACTCTGTGAAGATGTTGTTCTCATTAAAGTTTAATGGGCTGCCTAGACTGAATTTACCAGAAGCATCCTAGGTTCTGTCAGGTCCTTGAGAGTTTTGCTCAGATAAGGCTTCTAAAATATTCTAAATAAATAAATAAGAGCAAAACCTGTAAACACAATATTCTGCTTGCTAGTAATTCAGAGCATCTGAGAGCAACTTATTAAATGGCTTTTTTTAGCATGTGCAAAAAGTGTGTATAATACTTATAGGATTTCTTTTGAAATATTGAGAAGTACTGAGTAAGAACTAAAGGCTATAAGGTTTTAGTAACACACTTTCAGACTTTAGAAAAAATTTTTTTGTTGTTCTCAGAGCCTCCTTTGTGCAAAACATAACTCGTAGTGAATCCTGATCTGACCTGTACGGAGTTCTGATTCACATCCTGCAGTTCCAATGCATCATCAGCTAGTCCAAAACCGTATTTATATTTTAACAGAGTGTCCCATAATCAATGTGTGTGGCATCTGAAAAGAATATCCGATGCGCGAGATCAATTTATCAAACAATGTTCTGACAGAAAGAGGTTTGTTGTGACACCGAAAGGCATCTGGCAGTGCTGATACTCCCACAGGCCCTGTTCCTCTGGCTGCGCTGAGACTGCTCTGCCAGACTCTCTGTGAACATTTGCACACAAATAAAACGGCATGAAGCGGAACTTTATGACTGACACACATACTCTTACAGAGCAAAAAGTCCATCTGACAGAATTCTTGTAGATTTACTCAAATTTGGATAAGGATTGAACAAAGAGATATAGCGCATGGAATGGCCAAAATAATGATTGTTTTCAAACAAGTTTCCAGAACACTCTCTTCCACTGTAATTTGTCAGACAAACAGATAGTCCCACCCCAAAATCATGCCACTGGTTGACTCAAACACTCAAAGCAATGTTTTGAAAAAAAAACAAAAAAACATAGTATTACACTTTCAGGTAAACACGTGGTAGTTTAGTATTGTTTTATACTATTATGGCATTAATTCATATTTTGAATTTGCCTTTATTTTCTTTTTTAGGTTTTTTTGGTTTCTGTTTTAAGTTTTAGTAATTTTATGAGTAATTTAACTTTTCTTTTTCAGTTTAGATTTAGTAATTTTTGGTTTTCCATCTAACATTTGTGTTTTACATTTATACTTTATTTCATTTAGTGAAACGATTTTTAATATAGTTTTAGTTAACAATAGCAACACTGGAAAAAAACAACATATTTATATTTGTCTATATTCACCTGGGCTTGTAGAAAGTATCTGAATGTGCTTTTGAAGAAAGTATTTTAAGTTAAATACTTCAGCTTTTAAGCAGTGGCTGGATTCTGAAAGTTGTGATTTTTAGGTTCTGTAAAACAAGATTTTTCATCTTCATTTCATTTCATTTCATTTCATAAAATGATTACAGTTATTACAAAGACAATTATGTAATTTTGCAAACGTGTTTTTATGGACTGTATTACTATAATTTTCTCACAGAAATCATACATACAGTACACACACACACACACACACACACACACACATATATATATATATATATATATATATATACATATACTGTACATATACATACATAAATACATATATACACACACACAGTAAGTACAGCTGCCTTTATATTTTATTAAAAGTTCCCTCACAAAGAAATCGGATCCATGGCATAAAAAAGTTTGAAAACCTCTGCTTACAAATATGACTAACATAGATTGCCTGAGGTTTGTATGACACAACAAAATGTTTCAATAAGAAATTTATATTTTTGCCCTCTTGTCTTTCTGATGGGGAGTTTATAGTAACTGTTGCTTCCCTTAGGAATCACATCCTTTAAAGATATTGCATTGTATATTTCTCAAACACCTGCTTTGCCTCTTACTTCAGTGAGAAACTCCGCTGTTAAAATTACATAATCTTTCATGCTGTCCTGACCCACATAAACAAGCCCTCAAAATGTCCTTCAAACCTATTCTACGCTCCATGAGTTCTCCAAACAGCGCATCAAAAGAAATCGTTCCCTCGCTCCTCAGAATAGCATTTTTCTTTGTGGGATTACTGTTGCATCGTCTTTCCATCCTCTATCGGAGCATCGCTTGCTCTGTCTTGTGGGTTAATCTGTTTGCTCTGTGTCTTGGGACAGATTCTCTGTGTCTTGGAGAGCCGGGAGCCGAGCAGGGTCTGGTGTGGAGGTGATAACTCTAAAAGGATTAACTTCATAGAGAGAGAGAAGAACGAGAGACAGAGAGACAGAGAGACAGCCACAGTGAGGGGGAGAGTCAGGAGAGAGTTGGGAGAATTGGCCTGAGAGAACAAAACTGACAGTGTTGGAGTAAGTCAAGGACAGTCTGACTAGTAACTGGGCTGCTCAAATATACACAAACACAGTAATATCAGAGTTAATTACAGCTTTCTGTGTGCCAGAGCACATGTGCCCTTTCTTTAACATGGAAAAACCCCATTTAAAAGCAGTCTACTGCTTCTTTACATTGGCGTGTTCAACAGTGAAGATGTTAGCATTTAATTCCTGAAGTATCATAGTTTTTCTTGCCTTTTCATGCACAAAAAAAAATCAAGCTCCCTGTCTTTTTTAAATTATGCTCTTGAATGAAACTCATTAGTTGTACAAATAGAAGTATTTCCGTGTTCGTCTTTTGTTTTTTTATTGACATTTTCCATCTTTTAGTAGTTCTAGAAATACTAGTTCATGTTAACTAGTCTTCTGAATTATGTCTGCAAAATAATCAGTATGTACGTATTACTTTTGGTTCTCTTTTTTCTTTTTAAAAACATGGAAGAATGAAGCGATGGGATCTTTTGATTCTTTGTTTGATCACTTGATGTCTTTAACTGTTTTGACATTTCTAGGCTTTTTTAATATGGTTTCTTAATCATTGAGTGGTGACCCTTGAAAGATGATTTTTGAATCTCTTAATCTACGGTACTTCCATAACAGACATCATTTGCCTTCAGTGTACCATCAGATTGATTTTGAAACTGATATTTTCATTGAAAAACCAAAAAAACCTTACTTACACTTGCTTTAAGATGACAATCAGATAATCGTTTTCTGCCTTAAAGCATATTCTACTATAATGATAATAACTACTGTATATTAGTGTCCACACCAACGGATGATAACAATCTGTTTTCTATAAATGACCACACAGTTTTGTTGTTTGCCACTTTAAATGCTGGAGTCAGGTGGATTCTGATTGGCTCAATGTTTTTATCTCTAAAAAATTTGCTCTGAAAGAGATTTCAACAAAATCATTCCTATGTGTAGTTATCATTATACAGATATATATGTTTAGTTATCATTATACATTATACATATATGTAGCTGTGGTGTGAACTTCCCTATTCTCATAGGATTAGAACAATTATTAAGACTTTACATTTAAAGTCTATAAACTGTATAGTTTCTAGTTATCATGGGTGTAAATTGGTCTTAAGTAGGAGGTACTTGGAAAGAATAAGATGCAATGAGAAATAGACCTCAAGCCACATCCGAAGTCTGGCTGCGTGAGACGAAGGTCAACTCGCCTCAGACTGAGTGGTTGAAAGTGCCCTAAATGGTGCTTCATAAAAAGGTGGTTTATTGAATGTATAGATCCAATGACTTGTTCCATTATTTCAGTTTCTTGAGAGTCAGGTTTGCTGTACAGCAACTAAGAGAACAAGAGGTCAAAAAGATCCTTTCTATGCAGACTGGAGCCCTTTTAGTTCTACTGCCTACTGATGAACAAAATAAATACCCTGGATGCATCTCATTTGGACAGATTAGCACAGTAATTAAAGCGATTTGGAACAGAGAATTAAGCTTTGTTTGTTCCATCCAAGGTGCCATAGCTGTATGCCAATTTTACTAAAATAAGAACGCTGCTTTTCCTTGATGCATGACTTTATTCAGTAGTGTGAATGATTGGCGGTGTATTACTTTTGAGGCGATGTGCAGCTTTATGGCAGCTCTATTTTTGCATTATTATTAGGAAATCATAGAGTTACGTGATGTTGATAGAAGTATGAAAACCTCCTGGTCAGTGCGAGTGTTCCTTGCTGTTACATGTGCATTTTAATGTTCTTATGATTTTGTTTTGGTTGCCTTGACGTCATCACTTCCCTAATTTTAGAGTGTGGTTGGTATGTTGTTGCTTGGTTACCAAGTCGTATGCTCAAGCTTCCTGTCGCCTGAAGAAACTTGAGGCGTTGGGAGAAAAATAAGGAGGCAAAACACAACACAGAGACGCACAGAGGCACAAAAAGAAAGCACTTAACGTATGACAATCTCCATAAACAAAAGACAGACTAGTGCTTTTAAAGCACTGTACTGTCATTCTTATTGAAATCATCAGGTTGCCCTGTCTTTGTCATTCTCTTCTCTTCTCTCTCTTTCTTTCTATCTCACACTGGTTTTTAATTGCTGTCTTCAAGCATGTAAAAGCCCATAAATGCTGAATACAAACAGAGGCCTGTGTAATTAAATGGCTGATTAGTCGTATCTAAGGGAAACCGTGAGGCAGGGGCTCAATTCAACTGCCACAAGTTATCAAACCCAACTCACATATGCACTTACAAACACACCCACACTAATACTTGCATTAATATGAACATACACTCCCTCCCATCTTTCAAATACACGCAAATATATTTCATTTTCAATGGCTTTGCAGACGTAATTGGTAAAAGGTGTGAGCAAAGAAAGAGAAAGGGACAGAATGAAACGGAAAGGGAATAAAGAACACAAGGTTTTACTCTGCCAGGCGGGCAGCAGCCGTTCGCCCGTTTTGTCTGCTTTGCGGCAGGATAATTACAGTCATCATGCCTCCATCTCTCTGTGGAAAGGATGCAGGGAAAAATAGCAATTATATAACAGCTTTAGAGAGGGTCATCGGACTGCAACCCCAGGGGATGATTTTACTGTAAAAAGTAACTGTGGAGTCCATCCCTGGTTCATTATCAGTCAGGGGTCAGCATGGTGTGAAGTGGAAGCCCCCCATTTTGTGTGGGAGGAAGAATTAAGGAAACTAAAAGGAAGAATGACACGGTGGGGTCCTTATTTGACCCCTTTATCTGTATTTTGACATTTCTAGGCTTATTGTAAATGGTTTCTTCTGTTATTATGTGTAATTATTGAGCGCAGACCCTTGAAAGTTGTTTTTCTGAATCTTTTGAAGTAACGTTTTTGTCTAATGTACCTTGACTGAATCTTTTTTCTTGTTTTTTCTTGCTTGGAAGCTTTCAGTATGCCTGGGCTTCATCAGAGATCACAAGCGGAAAAACATTCGTGCTGCTAAAAAAAGCCAAGTGATTTCCAGTCAAGTGAGCTCTTGATTGCGAGGCGATTTGTGTCACTTTTTTGCACTTTCCCCTTATAGTTTAGACTTCTTGTAGGGCATAAAGCAAGATGACAGGGAGCAGTGTAACTGTATCTGTGTAGCTCAATCAAGGATGGAACTGAATCTGTTGGTGAAATTGTGTTCTTTGTGCATCTTTGAACAGAATATCTAGACTCACTGAATAGTGCAACAGGTGCTGTTGCAAGAGTTTATTTGTCTTTTTTTGCATATTATTTTGGGGAGACTGAGGCTAGTTGTCATATGGAGAATTTGTTAAAAGGGTTTTGTTCCAGCAAACATAAGACTTTGAATCTAGGGTTAAGTATGTGTTTTCTCTAGCTGTGGTTTTATATGTTTCAAAGATCCTTCTTAAAAGACAGAAGAGTGTAAAGACCTGCGACTTTTTCCTGCGCAACTTTAACCGAGCAATGAAACCGACAATGCACTTAAGTACTCCTTTTATCTTCCCTTTCACACTCTCCTTTTCTGTCCTCTCGTATCATCCTCAATCATGTGTTTTAATCATCTCTAATACCACACACAAACAGCAACGCAATCTTGCTAACCTTTGTCCTTTCACATCTTCTACTGCACCTCTTGCTTTTTCTGTCGGTCTCTGGATTTGTCAGTCTGCTGCCAACAATGCAGACTTCATTTCTGCTTTTTGTTTACAATATACACTCAGCATCTTGGGCTTGACTGAGACCTGGATTCATCCAGAAGACTCAGCAACCCCAGCTGCTCTCTAATAATTTCGCTTTCTCTCACACCCCACGTCAGGTTGGGCGGGGTGAAGGCACTGATCTGCTTATTTCAAACAATTAGTAATACTCAACCCACTCAAACGCCTTACCACCACAAGCACTCACAAATCAGGCAACCAACTTGACTTAATTTATACTTGCAATTGTATTGCAGACAACATTTTTGTCAAACCCCTACATATCTCTGACCTTTTCTTCATTACATTTAACCTACCTGTGTGTGACCAACCCCGATACCAGTTACTTTTAGACGAAACCTACGCTCCCTTTCACTGTCACATCTTTCCTCTTTAGTATCCTCCTCTCTTCCCTCACCTACCCATTTCTCATCTCTAGATGTGAATGCAGCAACAGACACTTTATGCTGTACTTTAACTTCTTGTCTAGACGATATTTGTCCTCTCTCCTCCAGGGCAGCACGGGCTGCCCCGTCTAACCCCTGGTTATCCGATGTTCTCCGTAAGTATTGGTCCAAACTCAGGGCAGCAGAGAGACAATGGCGCAAATCAAAAGACCCATCAGAGTATGTATCAGTCTTTGCTTTCATCTTTCTCTGCTGAAGTCCACACTGCCAAATCTTCATATTTCCTCAGCAAGATCAACAGCGCTCCAGACACACGTCATCTCTTCAAAACATTAAATTCTCTCCTCTGGCCCCCTCCGCCACCTCCCACCACTTCTATAACAGCTGATAATTTCGCCACATTCTTCACAGACAAAACTAGAACAATCAGCAGTCAATACTCAGCTCCCTGCACACAGGACCTCCAACCAACCACATCCACTGCTAAAATTCCCATCTTCTCCTTCTGTCCCCTCATTGAGGCAGAAGTATCAAAACTTCTCCTCTCCAGCCATCCTACAACATGTCCTCTAGACCCAATCCTCTCACACCTTCTCCAAGAAATCTCTCCCACACTTTTACCAGCACTCACACACATCATCAACACATCTCTCCGCACAGGCACCTTACCCACTGCATTCAAGCAGGCTCTGGTAACCCCACTGCTCAAAAAACCTACATAAAACACTTCACTTATAGATAGCTACAGACCTGTCTCTCTTCTTCCATTCATAGCGAAAACCCTAGAACGAGTTGTTTTCAACCAGGTATTATTGTTTCTTTCACAGAACAACCAACTGGACGCTAACCAGTCAAGTTTCAGGAGTGGCCATTCAACTGAGACTGCGTTACTGTCAGTCACTGAAACCTTTGCGGATTGCAAAAGCTGATTCCAAATCATCAGTTCTTATTCTGCTAGATCTATCTGCTGCTGTAGACACTGTCAATCATCAGATCCTCTTGTCCACCCTCTCATCACTGGGCATCACAGGGGTTCAACTTCGTTGGTTTGAATCCTATCTCAGGTCGTTCAGGGTGGCGTGGGGAGGGGAGGTATCCAAGGCACATCAACTGGTGACTGGGGTTCCTCAGGGATCAGTTCTTGGACTCCTCCTCTTGTCCATATACACTACATCACTGGGTCCCATCATACAGGCATGGCTTCTCCTACCATTGCTATGCTGATGACACACAGCTCTACCTCTCATTTCAACCAGAAGATCCAACGGTAGCTGCACGGATCTCAGACTGCCTGGCGGATATCTCAGCATGGATGAAAGAATATCATCTCCAGCTCAACCTGGCAAAGACTGAGCTTCTTGTTTTCCCTGCCACTCCAGCTCTACAGCATGATTTCACCATCCAGCTAGGTTCTTCTACAATTACCCCATCAAGTTCGTTCAGAAATCTTGGTGTAATCTTTGATGACCTTCAAAGACCACACTGCAACGACTGCTCGATCTTGCAGGTTTGCACACACACACACACACACACACACACACACACACACACACACACACACACACACACACACACACACACACACACACACACACACACACACACACACACACACACACACACACACACACACCTGGAGCAGAGGGGCAGCCATATTGCTGTGGAACCCGGGGAACAGTTGGGGGTTTGGTGCCTTATTCAAAGGTCTCACCTCAGTCATGGTACTGAAGGTGGAAGAGAGTGCTGGTATTCACTCCAAAATCAAAATGACTTGATAATTGAGAATGTTTAGGTTTTTTGGGGATTAAAAAAAATGAGTGAATTTTTATCATTGTATGGTGGTTGTCCACACACTGCCAAGACACATTTATATGCAAATTAAGATGTTTTGCATCCAATGTCTCCTTTAAAATTTAAATATTATAATCTTAATTCAAGTGATGAAGGATTTCGAAGTCTGACAGTTATCAGTGTTGAGTACTACTGTAAGGTTAACCCTGCCTGGTTTACATGTTTGAAAATGATTAACAGTTGAAAACATTATAAATTTAGAAAAGTAATCAAAAAGTAATCAAATGTAATCAGTTACATTACTTTAATAAAGTAATTGAAAAGTTACACTACTTATTACATTTTAAGTAGGGTAACTTGTAATCTGTAACCTATTACATTTCCAAAGTAACCTTCCCAACACTGGCAACATATTAATGTCCTAAGCATTTTTAATAGTTTGTATATCAACTTCCAATCCAACCCCTTTGCAAATTACCATGCTGTCAGACAAAGGGTCATAAAACCCCCCAGTATTTCTAAACTCCCGCTTGGAAATTCAGCCTTTCTCATTGGTCAAGTCCATCCTGAGAGGTGTGACTCACGTGTCTGGGGCTCACGCACAGTTCCGCTCTCGCTCTCTTCTGAAAAAGCTCTTCTGCTAAATCTCCGGATTGCTGCCCGTGTGGAGAGCCTGAGCCGGTACCGGCGGGCCTGGTGGGCTCCAACATATCTCAGTCTGCGGTTCTGTTAGATCCTAGAAGGATGTGAGCTAGAACTCTTCTGGAACCTTAAGTTTTGTGCCAGGCCTTGTGGCCTTGACTTTCCATTCGACCAAAGCTCCTCGGACCTTAGATGATCTCTTTTGTAGCTCTTTTTCACTTTCTACCAGGAAAGAACATTTCTATCTCAGAACATCTTTGGAATTCATCACTCTTCAACCCGGAAGAACGTGATCAGGAGTCCAAAACCTTCTGAGACTGCTTTCCGGACACTCGCCAACACATGGAAGTGCAAGTATAGTACATCTAACTAAACAGAGGTTTAGTATAAGTTACAGACCCTGTTATAAACGGCGCTGATGGTTTTACTCATGTGGTTAACTGACTCTTTCATAACTGCATTCTGTTTTCTCTAATGGCTTCATTCATCCACTTTAGCTCCCATTTTGTATATACGCGTGAGTGTATGTATGTTTGTTTGTTTGTTTAGATTAGTTATGTGTGTTAGCATTTAGTTAATAAAAGCTGCGTGCACAAATTACATGAGTTTCTGGTTCTGCCTTGCAAATGAATGTCCCTTTACGATTTTCGATCCTTACTGCATGCTCTAATGCATTAATACTTAGGAAAGTATTATCTGTGGCCACAAAAATGTCCTTTCTTAGAGTTGATATGAACTTACACTGAATGGTCGCTGGACGAACAGATCAGTTGATGGCAATTTAATTCTGCTACAGTTATTACTGTCAGCCGATATAAATAATTGTAATTAATCATAATTAATTGTAATTATTTATATACAATTCCCTTTTAAGCTAATTTGCAACAGTCTTGGAAAACCAATGAACACACATGTTTGCTTTTGTGAAAAGTGGGGACATCCCATAGGTGTATTGGTTTTTATACTGTACAAACTGTATGTGCTATTGCCCTACACCTAAACCTACCCCTTACAGGAAACTTTGTGCTATTTCAGATTTTCAATACACTCCATTCTGTGTGATTTATAAGTGTTTTGAAAAGTGGGGTAATGTCCTGAAAAGTCACCTTCTCCTTGTAATACCTATGTCATACCTTTGTCATTATACAAATTTATGTCCTCATTTGTCACAAAAACGCGCACACACACACACACACACACACACACACACACACACACACACACACACACACACAAAACACACACACACACACACACACACACACACACACACACACACACACACACACACACACACACACACACACACACACACACACACACACACACACACACACACACACACACACACACACACACACACACACACACACACACACTATTTCAGTAAGCTCTTCATCAGACATTTTGTGCTTCATGTAATTTCTCTCTGCACTTTTAGAACAAGTTCCAGATCAGTGAGAGTCATTTAAAATGAGGTTAAATAAATTACAGGCCTGCCGGCACACTCTTTTAACTGCCAGACCTGACCTGTGATCAGGTGGAAATGATGAGAGCAGAGGCAAGAGTGATCATGTCCATCTCTCTATCGATATTAATCCCGTGTGACTACACTATATTGAAGCGAAACATGTTGTGCATGTGTGACTGTGATGTTTCCTTAACTAAAGAATCATAAACAAGCCTTTGCCTCTTGGTGACTTTGTTTACTTTGCTGCTTGTCATTTGATATACAGTAGAAAATTTCTTATAATCAGACCAACATACATCACATATATAACTGATAGGGTATTTTAAAGGATTTTAGGCATTGGGAATTGTAATGCAAATGATATGCATAATGCATATGAATCACTTAAGATCACTTGTACCTGCAAACTTTTAGTCAAGACTTTTCTGTTTTACAGCAAATAGTAACATTGTCACCTTTTTGTGGGTTTTTATACATCTGTAATGTTATTTAATCGACAGATGACTGACTGCTGTCAGATGTGATCACACTGCTGGAAAAGAACCTGCGGGAGAATAACACACAATCACATGCACACACACAGCCTGAGAATTTGGTGCATTTTAGTGCATTTCAGATTTATATTAGGTGTATATATATTATATATATAGTAAACTATATAGAAATATAATTTTTCTTTAAATTAGTCCTCTATGGTTATATGGTGTATTGAATGATCATATCATGTGGATATGTAGGACTACTGTATTTATGTCAGGTGTCAGGTTTGCCCTGGGACACAGTGTAATGTTTAATTAAAATTTCTGAGATATTAATGATACCAAAGAAACCACATCTCCCTCTAAACACCCACGTGCAATTTCTCATGCCAGTGAACATTTCTCAGGCATATATTTAAGTCTGTACACACACACACACACACACACACACTGACTCACTGCTAGACACGCACACACACACACACACACACACACACACACACACACACACACACACACACACACACACACACACTTATATACCTGTTTGTCTGCCTTTTTTGCTGTTTTTTTTCCTGTTGCCTCTCACCCATCCTCTGGTATCATACAGCCAGCGTTAACGTGATGTTTTCTCACCATCCGATCAAAATAAAGTCACTTTGTGAATGTGTAGGAGGTCCTTTGAGGAAACAGGGATAAACTCTTTCTAAGTTAATTAGCAGTCTCCAAAGACCAGATCAGAAAAGCGAACTCCTGAAAGAACTGTGGATCACAGTCTCAATCAAACAACTTTTAATGAAAATCGACAGTTTCAGATTGGTAAAACCAGCCGGAAATAGTTTTTCTCTGATCTTATTGAACCATTCAGAAAGGGATTTCATCTCTCTCGCTCTCTCTCGCTGTTCACCTTTTCCAACAATTGTGTCACCTTGAGTGAGGCTGATGGGAAGATGTGTGTGGGCGTCATGCGTCAGGAATCGGATATCCATCCATAGGAAAAATTGCCTCTAATCGTTTCATTAAATGCGTTCATGGTGAAAGGCAGTAATTGGTTGGGGGTGATGAGTAAGCCTTGCCTAAAATGGGCTTGAAGACTACAGCACCCCACAAGGCTCTTGCAAATCAATATGGAGGTTGGCAGGATGTTTAAAAGCTGGAAAGTACGGACGTCTTCCCCTGCTGTGGGCATGACTGTCTGACGTGCCTTGGGTATCCATACAGTTTTTGATAATTGTTATGAGACGCTTTCTATCCTAAAAATGTATCTGAGAAAAAAAAATCAGTATTACACTTCAAAGCAGAAGCAAAAGGTCAAAACATTAAAAACTTGTAGATGAAAACTTTTCTATGAATAACTTAATCTGTCTGACAGTATCAGATCTTTCAGTGAACAGTTCTTAAAATAAACACTTTTTCCTCTATAAAGAAGCTTTTGTGCGAATATTCCATGGATGTTAACGATTATTTATGGAACCACAGATGCCTCGTAAAATTTAAAGGCTATAAGCTATTATCATCATCAGGCTAATTTGATTAAAAAAAAATACTCTGTTTGTGTTTTTTTAAACAATAGATCCATGTGACAGGACTGCATCCCAGTCATATAAAGATTCAATTCATAAAATCAAAACTGGCTTACACTACAGGTCAAGCAACTGAAAAAATACTCTTCGAATAATTTTAGGCAGGCTGCTCATGGTGTTATTGCTCCTGATTGTAGATTTGACTGCTATGACACAAAGTTGTCCAGTTTTTTTACTGGAATAAATTAATATGGAAAAGATCTTCATAGTTTTAACCAGGTTATTCAAGCCCTGTCCAATATGATGGGTTTCCATTAGGTGTGCAGAACTGGACCTGTCTGACTCACTGCAGGTACAAACATCACCTGCACCCCCAAAAGATGAAGTCAGAACTACTGTCACAGTGAATCATAAGCTTTACTGGACTCAGCTAAATTATTTAACACCATGACACGGTATGTGAACTCAGTTCATCCCACAGCCCTGAAAGAGCAAGGCAGAAACTGCTCTCTAAAAATATTTCAGCGAGAAACTGTTAAACTCATAACATTTAATTATGGACTCAAAATTAAAATTATAGGCTTAAAACTGCTCTTTTTGTACTTTACTCTCTCTCTCTCTTTAATTTACATTTGGGTGATTAACCTGCTGCTGCTGCTGCTTATAAGTTGGCAAGCAAAATATGGAGTATACCGCCCCCTTTCGGACAACAGGAAAACAAAAAAAACATCCCATAAAACGAACACCTCCAACAATATTAAAGAAATATTGCATAGTATTTCAAATAATTTATAATAATATTTTTCAGATGGTGGATTTAAGTACCACAATAATCTGGTCAAATGCTGGTCGAAAACTCATCAACCATCTAGACGTGATATGGCATGCTGTAAGAAAATATCTCAAAGCAAATTTTCATAAGTTTTACATAGTATTTACTTGGGACAACATGTAAAATTTAAAATAAAAGCATGAAATTGTATTGTTTGTGTCTTACTGTGTTGGAAAATAAAATGTTGTTGTTTTTTTCTTCCATTTAAATGGTTTAAAAACACATTTTAAATATGTGATCGTGGACCACAAAACCAGTCAGAAGTAGCACAGGTATATTTGTAGCAATAGCCAACAATACATTGTATGGGCCAAAATGATCTATTTTTCTTTTATGCCAAAAATCATTAGGATATTACGAAAAGATCATGTTCCATGAAGATATTTTGTAAATATCCTACCGTAAACATATCAAAAGTTTTATTAGTAATATGCATTGCTAAGAACTTCATTTGGAGAACTTTAAAGGCCATTTTCTCAATACTTAGGTTTTTTTGCACACTCAGATTCCAAATTTTCAAATAGTTGTATCTCGGCCAAATATAGTCCTATCCTAACAAACATACATCCGTGGAAAACTTATTTATTGAGCTATTTATTGATCAGATTATGTATAAATCCCAATGTCAAAAAATTGACCCTTATGACTGGTTTTGTGGTCCAGGGTCACATATTTCAAAATGTTTTACAAAAGTAAAATTTAAGATAAAAGCTATGTAAAGCAGTATTATTTTAGTAACAGTGGTATACTGTTATATTTTTGTTAAAATTTCGAATTTGATTTTTTTCATTTGTTTTAATTTTAATTTACATTTGAAAGTTTTAGTCATTATTTTATGTGATTTGTAGATTTTAAAATGATATCTATTTAGTTGTTTTTAGTTTTAATTTATTTGGTTTTAGTTATTTTACTTAAGTGTTGGTCAAATTTTTTAACTTTTATTTTTATTTCATTTTATGTTTATTTTGTTTCAACTAATGTTTCTTTTATAACAATAAACCTGGTTACAGGCCTTTTTTATGTTAACAGAACAGATCACAGTAACCTCTTGCTTAGAGGTCAAATGTCACCATGAAACAATTCATCTTTGTTTGGGAAAAGATTTGCATGCTTTGTGCAGAGAAATCTTCTCCAAAGACATGATTTGTTTTTCAACTGAGTAGGCCTACATGTTTGTTCTCATCTTTGCACAGGCATTGCACAAAACTTCAACTTTGAATGAATTAACTACTGCCACAACACCAACAGATTACTGTTTGTCTGTGACATGCAGTTGAGGACATAAATAATATGTCAGTGTGTCTTTTCTTTTCTTTTCTCTCATATTTGAACATTTTGGTTGAATAGTTGCTCTTTTATGTAGACCCACGTGCACTGTTATGTCACCAGCCTGTCAGTCTTTGGCTTTTGTAATACTAATTTGCTGCATTGTTGCAGCGGATGTCTCGCCTCCTCGTGAATTAACAAAAGCTTTGAGAGGGTATCCCAGTATCGCCCGGCTGTCTCCCGGGGAAACGTCCCGGGTAAACAAGAGCCAATCTCCGCGCAACCGGGCGGCAGCGGCAGCAGCTCTCTTGTTGTGATTGCTGGAACTGGCGCGCCACACGTCCCTCCACCTCAGAGCAAGACAGGGAGGTCTGCTAAAAACAAAATCTCTTACATTAAGATAACAGTTTAAGTCAAGTGGCTAAATAGGTAAAAATGGACTTTACAGTGGCTTAAATATATATATTTGTGTTTGACTGACGAGCTGAAGGACTGAGTGATGGATAGGAAAGGAAACATGCGGCGCGCCACTTCGGCTGGGTACCGTTTACCGGACCGACCCAATGGTCCTCTCGCCTCTCAGTCCTCGGTCTCAGTGTTCAGGAATTCAGCGGGCAGGACACGAAACACCGGTGAGACACCGGCGCAAGACGATGATACCCGAGATCCGGTAAAGCAGGACCAGGTTTGGAGAGAGTTTGTGCGCGCGGAGCGAACCGGTTTGAAAGAATGGTAAGAAAGAGAATTACATTCACTTTCTTAGAAATGTCATGGAGTTGTCGGTTTGTTTTCTCACTTTCTCTGGAGTTACGTTACTAATCTTTTCTTTCACCTCTTAAATGTGGCATTGTTTGACCCGTTATTTGATACGGGATGGATTGTGGTTGACCAGGCGCCCCCAGGAAGGTGTGCGTTACGGTTACTCATCTCTTGTTCTTTACCAACTACTGTATATATATACAGCCGTGGTTACAGTACACGAAACCACCGTCATATAATAAAACGATTACAATTTCGCTTCTAAATAATTCATTGTATCGTATCGTCTGGGGATAAGAGAAAATCGTGCTGTAAAAAGCTTCATTATTGTTTTATCACAGGGAGAAGAACTGGAGTTTCCTGATGAACTTTGACCAGCTGGTAAGAAACCCTCTTATCAGTAATGACCCAGAACTCATCACTCACACTTTTATGGCAATATTGTTAAAATGTAAATTTAATAACATATATTGCAAATATAAATTACTGTTTAAAAGTTTGGGATCAGTAAGATCTTCCTAAAATAATAATATATATATTTTTTTTATATTCTGAGCAAGGATGCATTAAATTGATCAAAAGTAACAGTAAAGACATTTATGGTTACAAAAGATTTACAATTGATATAAATTCTGTTCTTTTGAACTGTTTATTCATCAAATAATCCTGTAAAAATTGTATCTTTTCTAGAATGATTTTGAAGGATCATGTGACACTGAAGACTATACAATGACTGCTGAACATTCAGCTTTGCCATCACAGGAATACATTACATTTAAATTATATTTAAACAGTTGTAATAATCAAATTAAAAACAAATTGTAATGATATTTCAGAATATTACAGTTTTTACTATGTTCTTAATGAAATTCATGCAATTTGGGTGAGCTTATCACTTTATTTTAGGGTCTCTTAACTAGTTGCTAAGTAGCATGCATATTAATAGAATATTAGCCATTTATTATAGTAATTAAGCACAGATTAATGCCTTATTCTACATGACCCTATTCTACCCAATACCCAAATTTAACAACTACCTTACTAACTATCAATTAGCAGCAAATTAGGAGTTTATTGAGGGGAGTTTGCATGGGACTGGTCAGACTTCATGTTCACATGATGTTATTTCTATTACTAATAACAAAAATGATAATGATTCATAATCACAAAAGGGTATTTTTTTTTTTTAAATTGAGATTTATGCATCACCTGAAAGCTGAATAAATAAGCTTTCCATTGATGGATGTATTTGTTATGATAGGACAATATTTGGCTGAGATACAACTATTTGAAAATCTGGAATCTGAGGGTGCCAAAAAAATAAAAATATTGAGAAAATCGTCTTTAAATTTGTCCAAATCAAGTTCTTAGCAATGCATATTACTAATCAGAAATTAAGTTTTGATATATTTATGGAAGGAAATTTACAAAATATCTTCATTGAACATGATATTTATTTAATATCCTAATGATTTTTGGCATAAAAGAAAAATCGATAATTTTGACCCATACAATGTATTGTTTGCTATTGCTACAAAATATACCCCAGCGACTTAAGACTGGTTTTGTGGTCCAGGGTCACAATTTATAGTGCTCTCAATCCATGCACAAGGTGCTTTACGAAGCGTTTATTATTATTAATATTATTTTATTAAAGCTTTCATTCCTCAAGGTGCATTATTAAGCCTGTATGTTAATTGAGTTGTATTTGCCTTGTCACTCTCACAGGGTCATCCGCATACAGAAACTCCTCTCCCCAGCTCTGTGTCTCTATACTCAGACAGAGTCCCAAACACCAGTAACCAAATGTTCGGCAGCGGCCTGTACACTGAGCTGGGCAAAGAGCTGATTCGCCTGGACAATCTGCTAACCCTGACAGCGAACCACCGCAAGACCAAAAGGAATCCAGAGATGCAACCCTGCTGAGGTTTGCAGGCAAAGGATCTGTTCAAAACACACTGTAGTGTTTTAGCAGAGATTTGTTGCCTTCTCTAGAGACCTTCCCTTGGGTCGTTCTGTTTGTCTTGCCTTTACCTGTATAACTAGACAAACTCAAGGTGTTCAGTGGGTGATTGTTTGTTTTATAGATGTATTTTTTTCTCTGGACAGCCCAAATACCAGCTGCCAACCTGTGTATGTATGTGTGTGTGTTTGGTGTTTGTTTTGACTGTGTGTTGAGAGCTTCTGTTTTTATATTAGATTTTGTGCTGACATTAATATGCATCTCTCAGAGTACTATAATATGTTGATAAAGGCAGTAAATATGAGCCTGATTTTAGAATATACTATTTACATATTCAGTTTTTAGATGAACGCTGTTACTCCTCAGTGTATAAATGCTAATTATTTACAGAACTGGATTAAAACTCCTAGATCAGAGAGATTTATTTTTCTGTACTTGAAAGGGTTAGATTCGTTTGCATCTCAAGAGAAAAGAGGAATTAGATGTGTCGGGTAATTCTTCACAGTTCAGTTTACAAATAGCCAATTTAGACATTTTATCCATGCAACATTTAGATCTGGAATATTTTGCCAAGACCTTCTACATTTGCAATGTTTAAAAATATACATCTTGCCAAATTATATTCCAATAAAGTTTTTCTGCTTTTAAATGGGTACATCGTGTGCCTTCTTTTTGGCCACAAATGTGATGACAGTCAAAAAAGATTTCAAAATACATTCACATATTTTTTTTCTTATTTGTTCTCTTTGAGAGAAAGAGAGAAGGAATGTTTTTGATAGGATTGAACTTTTTATTTTCCTAGTAATTTGATGCGTAATAATCATGATTGATTTGAAACTTAGGAATGCATAAAATGGGGAGTCAGTTCAATCTTGTGATACCAAATAAATTTCAGGTAATATTACTACAGCCAGGTTGTTTCTCATGTGTGTCCCATTCGAGATAAAAACGCGCCCTCTAGTGGAAGAATTTAACTTCTTAACAATATCAACAAGTGAAAACTTACTTCATAATGGAGTTGCACCAACAAGAGGTCGCTGTTACACTCATTCATTAGGAGGTTTTGTTGCTTTAGTGTTCCTCGCGCTACTTCAAAATTGGTTTGAGAATAAATTCATAAAGGACTCTGAATCTTATGAATAAACCAATAGGCCATTTATGAGGACCAACTGCATTTCCATTTAATTTGAAAACTTCATATACATGCAATTCTTTATTTGATTCACCTCATAAATAAACAAATAAAAAGGCAATTTATGATGCACACCACTCTATAATTTTAATTTACTGTGTTCAGTCACCTCTCATTTCGCACTCACGTTCATTTACTCCTGAATATTTCTGTTTTGAAATTATGTGGAGTAATGAAACTAAAAGCCTAGTGATGTTCTGTGATTCTTCTGTGATATGTGGTGGGTGTGAAGAGAATGCTATCCACAGGAGGATATTTGCATTATCCTGTGTGCCGCCGTTCGTGGGCGAGACAGAGAGAAGAGAGGCTTATGGGTAAAGACTGCTGTTGTCGTCGACGATAGTGATGGATTCATTCGAACGAATCGATTCATTTGACCAACTCATTTCAAAGAATCTTTAACATAAAGGATTCAACAATTCTTTTGCGTCATGACGCACTCGAGTCATCACGTGGTTCTTGATTTCATAGTATGGCATATTGCCTACTGTAAAACCTTCATATAAAACATATTTAGGCACGTTTGTTGGCGTTTATTGCAATTTTATGTGTTTTCATTCTATTTAAATTTAGTAATTAGAACTTAAATCAATGTATTATTTGCCAACTCGAGAACCGCTCAGGCGAATAGTTTGGACCATTTTGTGAGTCGGATCAACTGATTCATTTAAAAAGATCCGAGTCAATAGAACGATTCACTCCCGGATCGGACATCGCTAGTTGATGTCAGAGAAACGAACTCGAGGCTCGAGCTACCTGCTGGAATACCGAAGAACCGATCCGCGGAACTGGCGCGAGCGACCGAATCCACTAACGACATGCGGTGACACTTTAGGAAAGCGCTTGCGAGTAACTTAAAATAATTAACTTTATCAGGAATTATTAATAATACGCACCGGTTCCGTTTCACGTCGCAGTTAGTGTGTTGCAGGAATGCGTTGGAGTTTGTAGTCTGGTCGACTCCAACAGATGCTCGCCTTTGAACAACAGCAGCGTTGTTTATGAACTGGGGAAGATTTGAAGTCAGGCTCAGCCAGAGGGGGAGAGGAGACGAGGGGAGGGAGGAGAGAGGCGGGGAGGAGAGGAGAGGGGCGCCCAGAAAACGCCCTGCTGCTCAATCCTCTCAAAATTAAAAGTTTATCGCGCCATTGACGGTTCGCTCGCATTAAAGGATGGGAAGTTTGATTCCGCTCAGTTGTTTAAAGTAACCACTTCATAGATTGTTTTGAGGGGGAAAGTTTGGAAAACCTCAATTGTTCCCATTGGATTATTTTTTTTCGCTTTATTCTGGACAAGCCCGGGGTACTTTTTTGGAGGGCGGCGAGTCGGAGGCTGTCTAGGCCCGCTGCTCGACAACTTGAAAGACGATCTTGTATCTTTAATGTGAACCAGAAAAGTTGGGCAGATCGCTCTTCGTTGCTCAGACTGGCGCCAGGACAAGGCAAAAATGTCGCTAGGAGCGGAGAGAAGGATGGAAAACCGGCTGAGACAACTGGAAGCCATGCTCAGAGAGCCGCGGTCTGCGATCAACTTGGAAAGTTTGCTGGTGAGTTCGCCGTCCTTTTTCATCAATGTTTAATGCGCCTCGAAGATCCGTTGCCTAGAGACACTGAGAAAAAAAAAAAAATAGAAAGAAATAGCAACAACCTAACCGCGATGTTGCGTTGCAGAAACATCAACTGTGAGGAAGCTCGGTGTGCACGTTGATGTCTCTTTTAATATCCTCGGTATCTGTACATAAACATCGCCTCACTTCCGACTTTCCTTGTCAATAACTTGTGGCTAACCTCAAGTCCCAATCTCCGCGTATAAAAGTATTCTCACATACACTTGCCATATTTGAATAACTCTGCTGCGTCAACTTCTGAGTTCATCTGTTGCCTCGCTCCAAATATAGTAATATTGTTGGCCTGCAACATGACAATTTCGTAATTCCCCCTTCCTGCTGTTGATGGCTTGTTTGGTTCTGGAAGTAGACTGTGATGTTAACTGGTCTGCAGGTGAAGGTACTGGACACACATTTCTGAGAGGAGAAATATTCACAGATTGATCTGATCTTTTCGAAGTGCACTTAATATAATTTATTTATTTATTTTGTGAACTGATAGATGAACGTTCAGTGCTCTTATGTGTTTTGTAGGCACGTGCGGCTCAGTTGGTGCCAAGTGATAATATCTCGAGAGCTTGTCAATCGGTTTATGTCTGACCCAGCTATTGAAAATACAGAAGATAGGCATAATGCCATAAATGAGATAAATCTGACAAAACCTCCATTTGGGGACACCAGCAAACATAAAATTGTAGTAAACTATATATATGAAAATATTTAGAAGGTTTAAGAAGTCTGCGATTATAAATAATTTTACTTGAGAGCAATATAAATTAATCGTAATGCTCGTCAGATATATATATATATATATATATAATTTTTTTCAATGAATGAGAGAGAGATTAATACTCTTAGTCACCAATGATGCATTAAATTGATCAAAAGTGACAGTAAAGACATGTATAATGTTGCATAAGATTTCTGTTTCAAATAAATGCTGGTCTATTAAATATTAAGCAGCACAACCGTTTTCATCATTGGTAATAATAAAAAATTAAAATTTAATGGACCAAATCAGCATATTAGAATGAATTCTAAACGATCATGTGACTCTGAAGGCTGGAGTTAAGGCTGCTGAAAATTCAGATTTGCCATTACAGGAATAAATTGCATTTAAAATGTGTTAAAATAGAAAACATTTAATTAAAGTTCTAATAATATGTTTCCATGTTTTACCATATTTTTGATCAAATAAATGCAGTAAAGCAACTGTGTGTTATTGACAAAACCAATACTGATTATTGGCAGATGCCATAGTTTTATCACTATTTAAGTCCTACATTGGATAGTTAATGCTTTGTCGTCTAATTTCTGCCACACTAATGACATTAAACAGAATAATAATAATAAAAAAAAAGTATGACAAACTCTCCCCTATCAACCTTTGGTTAGTATGATATAGTCCCACCCCAAACTCTTGCTATTGGTTAAATCAGTGTTGTTATGTTGGGCTGGTTGTGATGCATAAGCTACCTGCCATGTTTTGACAGAACAACAGTGTTCACTGTTCAGGGAGACCAACCTATTAATGGATCACTTATGATTTTGGATAAGATGATGAACTATTTGCATGCCTAAAAGAAAGTATTTTATATCGGAATGATTATGTTAGCTTTACGTATGTGTGTGGACTTCATCACAGATACTTGAAGTAGTTGTGAAACTTACTGCTCATAGTAAGTGAAGTGATTAATTTGAGGCAGTTCTTTTGGTACTGAATGTTCCTGCATGCATAAACTGCATGTAAAATGTCAGATCTGTGTGGCTGATTAAAGTTAATCTGGTCCAAAACCAAACAGTACTCCGCAGACACTTGATGAAGCATGATTTGACTCGCTGTATCTGGGCCAGAGTTTGGTCTAAGCTCTGAGCAGATGTCTGAGAGAAAGATATGGGTCATCCTTTCTGAAAGAATCGGTGTGTATGTTTATCAAAGAGGTGTGTGTGTGTGTGTTGTCCATTATGAGAGTGCTGGTGACAGAGTTTCTCCACAGCTGAAGAATGTGTGTGTTTCCTGAGAAGGAGATGAGCAGAGGAGAAGTGGGAAGCAGTGAGTGGGAGTGAACAGGCTTCTCTCTCTTTCTGTCTTTCTCTCTGCCATTTTTAGCTCAAGTCCCTCTCTGGTTTAGCTCAGGGCAGGAGATAGCTCTGTGTGAGAGTGTTTAACTGAAACGAGATGCTTCTAGAAAACACATCACAGATATTTCCATTTCGTTAGTGCAATATTCTTCCAATAAGAAGCTGAGAATGCAAACACTTCTTTTCCCCAAAAATACAAATATTCTCTTTCTCTTTGCTTTCACCCCCTCATGAACTCTTTAACTTGTCATTAATTATAGCTCAAGCTGATTACTGACAGTTATCCAGCATAATGCGATTGATTTCAAGCCTTTAAATCAAGTATTTGAGCCTGAGATTATACCCGCTTTGGCCAGTCTGTGTGTGTTTTGAAGAGTGATGCCAAGCCAATTCATCAGGAATTTTTGGAATTTTCCAGGTATGTTTCCAAAAGCACTTTTCCATATTTACGGTGTAATGTAAGCCTCCTTTTTTACTCTGATTACTACATTGTCTTATTGTGACAATTTTTAATCCTGCACTACAGGCACAAAAAAGGTTCCAAAAGTTCTTGAATCAACTTAATGTCAGAAACTGTATTTTTACATGTAATTGTCACCTGATATAATTTTTTTTAACAGCTGATGTGGATGCTGGTGTTTCACATGGTTTAGCCTGATTTAAAAGGTAGTAAATAACATATGCATAACAATTGTAAGCTAAATTAAAATAAATCATATAGTATTTTAATAAAGACACTCTTGTGTGTGAGGATTTAGGTGCTATATTCTCAGTACTGTCAAAATAAAAGTCTTTCTATTGTGACACTTATTGGCCAATGCTGATTAATAAAAATCGCCCAATATCGGCCGTGATTATATATCGTTCATCCTCTATTTACATGCTGAGTTATGATCGAGCTACGTTTTAAGTGTTTTTAACACAGTGCATAATGGAATATTTGAAAGAATAAATACATGTTGTGCACGTGTCTGTCAGTCCAACTTAAAAAAAAACCAGACTGGTATGAATTCAGTTTAGACTAAAGTGTTTAAATGACATTTAAAGTTACGAAAAAAAATGTAGTTTTTTTCAATCTGTTGGTTGCTGATTGGATGGAGGCAGATCTGAATGCAAGCTTGCAGTCAATTGACCTATCGGTAAGCCCCGCCCCACTTAGTTACTGTTGCTCCCTCGGACAAACAAACGGAGTTGCTCACTGTCTTACAATGACAGCTGCAGTCCCACAATGTTTTTGCACAATTTTGGACACAGAATTAAATATTCCATGGAGGTATTTATAAAATATTTAAAAAATAAATATGGTGGGTAACTCCAGGGTTTACAGATAACAATGCAAGCGGGAGAAGTCTCATATTACGGTCGGTCATCACGATCATGGATGACAACATGCAGGATCAACACTGTTCATGTATCACAGGGTACAATTAAGTTAGTGTACATTTAACCAGTTTAATATGGAGAGGCATTGAAATATAGACCTTTGTTTATGTGTTTTTGACCTACACTGAGAACAGCCCACTATTTAGGTTTGTACATCAGCATGGGCTCACTAACTTTAACTTTAGCTAGTTTTAGCCAGAGATACCTTGCTAAAGCACAAGATAACATTAACGTTCTGCTTGAGCAGATGAAAATTGTAACTTAATGAGTGTAGGACAACCAGAAAATGAACGTTTTTGTCTTCATTTGTATTGGGGTGAATACTTAGGGACATTTTGCTTCGTTTTGTTTAGATTCAGGAAATGTAATAAAATAAGTTCTATTGCCCATCCTCTCAGGATACCTGGAATCAGTGTTACAAGTACCCCAGGCACATCGTTTTTCCATTTTTAGAAGCATAAACCTCATAAAACCGATGCGAGCTTCGGATCCTCCAATGTTTCTCTATGGTGCTGACACCTAAAGATTAGAGGTCGATCGATTCATCGGTTTTGCCGATTAATCGGCACCGATAGTTGATTGCCGCAACTATCGGTTATCGGCAAAAATCCATGCCGATAGTTTTCCGGTTTGCAACTGTTGCTGGAGTGGCTGAGAAGTTGTCTGCTGGCACTTATACAGTACGAGAGCGGCCTCTAGAGGCGGAAATCACTGACAGCACGTGTTGTTTTTGACACGTGACACTGCGCGCTGCACAGAGCGGGAAACTCCAGACACGCATTTAAATACAGCCGACAGAAAAGCCTGCCGCGGAACAGAGTGCCATTCACATAGTTTTCTATTAAATTACATTATATTTGTCCCAAACCGCTGTGAATGTACATAAATGACTTCACCCTAGGCTATAAATTATGTATTGTACATTTTTCAGCAAAACATTTGTCTTTCTGTAGCTCTAATAAAGTCTGTATGCTTCATAGAAAGCTGTAATAGATCGCGATTTCTCTTTCTTCTCTTTTTTTTAACACCGAACTTCAAACTCATTTATGCCATATTGTTCATTTTTGAAGCAAACTTATGTCCATTTGGTGATTAAATAAATTGTTTTAGACCGCCACTTGATTTGAACACAAAGCGTCTGGTGTGTGTGTGTGTGATACCTCTGAGTTCTCCTAGACGCAGCGCTGCGCTTTTGCCCGGTGTGTGATTAACTTTTTTTTTTTTTTTGATTAGATTATTATCAAGTGTTAAAAAATAGAAGCAAATAAAGTGTGTGAGTGCACATACAATATCCATATGTATGTAGCTTTAATGCTATGGCCATCTTTAAGCATGACTGTTGAAATTAAATGGTAACACTTAACAATAAGAGTCCATTCGTAGCATTAATGAAAACTGTAGAAGTATTGTTCCTTGTTAGAGTGTGTTCATTTCAACATTCACTATTAGCTACTAATAGGCTACATTTTTAAATTTTAAAGTTTCTTCTTTTAACATTAGCAAACTATGAAACTTTAATGATCAATATAGTAAATAATATTAAAGTTTTATTCATTTACAAAGTATGGTTCAGTACTGTTGCTGCTTTTTTTTTTTTTTTTTAAATAGTAAAGCACTAGCTCTCTTTCAGTATCCATTTTGAAAACTATCGGTTGATTAATCGGTATCAGCCAGCTATCGGTATCGGTAAAATCCACTATCAGTCAACCTCTACTAAAGATGTCCAGTTCCGCTCCCCGTGCAACTGATACTCAACTGCCATTGTACGAAAGGGGCTGGGTTAATGAGGACAAAATGATTGGAGAAGTCCAGAGAGAAGTCTGTTGTTGCACTAGAAGATTTGGTCATTTTTATGATTAAAAAATTAACACATGCATGAAAAAAAATCACACACAGTAATCAATAACCTGCATTTAGAAAATGTCATGCAAAATTGTTGTTTTAGTCTGATGGAAATTGAACTTGTAACATGCATGTAAATGCACTTACTGTGGATTCTGTGTCAGTATTCTAATCCAGATGTGACCTGTTGATCTGAAAATTCAGAAACGGCAACCACGCCAACATTCCAGAGAGTGGATTTCTCCACTTCACCTGAAGATGATGTAATCTCCATGATGTAATATTCCTGCTAAATTTAGAGGGCAGCAATTGGACATGGAGTTTTACACTTCTTCTAAGATAAACTAACACTCACTTTACCAAAACTGTTTAATCTTTTAACAAATGATCTTTCATGATCAGCATGATGGAAGATCATTAAGCTGGTTGCATTGTACAGTTAAAGTTGCTCCAGGTGGCAGTGTGGTTTGAGAGAAAGGGCAAAGGTCAGGCTCAGGAGGGAAGGTTAATGAATAACCAGTCTGTCGTTTATTTGGCTGTCAGAAAGGCAGCGCTTACACAGATAATTGTAGCATGCACAATCCCAGGCTAACCGTAAAACCAGACTGCTATTCTTTATTCCTAGAAATCAGGTCTTGTGTTGCTCTGGATTGGGTCAAAGTGAAATGTTTCAGTTGTGGGGTGTTTAGACACTTAGTTTTCAACCCTGAATAGGTCTGGCTAAGATAACCGGCGGTCACGCTGTAGCCTGGAATGTTGATGGGCCTTATCTCTGTTCCCTTCTTCCCTTGAGGTGTGTGGATAGCGTCTGCTTGTATAGTTTGTGTGTGTTTGTGCGGTTGCAGTGGGTTAGAGATGCTGACCACAGTGTTCAAATTCCAACCTTGTTCCGCACATGCACATTAGACTCGTGTTTTGTAATGCAAAACTTCGTTACAAATAAGCTACTTTTTAGGGTTGATCTTTCCCTTTTATACTTTTTTATTATCATATTAAAACGTTTCTTTATTTTGCCTTCATGATGTATGTATTAAGCTTTTTAAATTCCTTTAAACCATTTATAGCTTTTTTTTTAATCTCAGACTTTTAATCTCTAACCCTAATAAAAGTTTTATCAAAACTTAGTGTATTTGTTTACAAAAGAGATATCAGTGAAGAGCTTGGGATGAAAAATGAGACGTGTGATGTGTGAGAGGAAAAATCAATGTGAATAACTTTAGGAATCAAATTTTTGAATTTTGTGAAACTTGACATAATTGGCAAAATGCTGGCTATAAAATTAGCATTAGCAAGACTATGCTAATGTCATTCCTCCATTTTTTTTTTTTTTTTTTTTCTCCCCAAATTGTTCAAATTTGTCATTTTCATTATTGTTATTTCCACCACACAATGCTTTTGAACACAATACATCATTGGAGTTGTGGTGAAAAACTCGTTTTCTGAATTTTCATGACTGAACTAGAGAGAGTGTGTAGAGTGCAGTTTTTGTGTGTTCACAGGACAAAAAGTGCCATAGTTGAAGAAACGCCCATGACTTCCTGTTAAAAAAAACAAAAAACAATTTACATATTTTGTTGAATTTTGAAAAGAAAATGGTTTGGAGGCCAGTAGTGGGTTTTTTTTTGGAAACATTAATACTTTTATTCAGCAAGGATGTATAATATGTTGTTCTTTTGCACTTTCTATTCATCAAATATTCCTAAAAAAAGGCATCACGGTTTCCACAAAAATCTTATGCAGTTTTTAACATTGGTAATAGTAAGAATTTTTTTCTTGAGCAACAAATCAGCATGTTAAAATGATTCTGCTATCACAGAAACAAAAACATTTAAAAAGAAATTAAAACCGAAAACATTTGCGACAGAAATCTTTTCTAACAATATAAGTCTTTACTACTACTTTTTATTAATTGAGCACATCCTTGCTGAATAAAAGTATTCATTTATTTCAAAAATGAGAAAAGATGCTGACCCCAAACTTTTGAATGGTAGTGTATTGTTAAAAAAGGATTTCTATTTTAAATAAATTTTCTTTTTTTATTCTCTATTCATCAAAGATTCCTGAAAAAAAGAATCACAGGTAATAATAATAATAATAATAATAAATATTAAGCAGCACAACTGTTTCCAAAATTGATAATGAATAAGTATATTAGAATGATGTCTGAAGAATCATGTGACACAGAAGACTGGAGTAATGATGTTCAAAATTCAGCTTTGAATCACAGAAATACATTATATTTTAAAGTATATTACAACAGAAAACCATTATTTTAAATTGTAATACCAGCAATACTGCACAATATTACTCTATACACTCTATACTCTTACAATATTATTATTTTTTTTTTCTGGATTTTTGATCAAATAAATGAAGGCTTGATGAGCAAAAGATATGCAAAGTTTAAAAACTTTAAAAATAGTAATGTGTCCAAACTTTTGACCGGTACTGTACTTCTGTATGATAACAGAAAACTTGCTAGCAGAAGGAGCATCACAGCTTGAGCTATATAGCACATACCTCATAAACTGTCTAGCTACTATATAAACACTTTTTGGTATTTACTAGTTAAACTTGAATCCCGTAGATCAAATATATTTAGAATATCAAAACTGAGATGTAGTCTTTGGGCTCAAATGCAGCAAGTGTGGCTTCAGAGAAGATGGAGGGGAATCCCGCTCTTAGGTGACTAGAGGGGATTGTGTGGGGGGAGGGTCGCTTTTAGACTTTTGTTTTATTATCTCCTCACCTAAATGTTTGTTCAGTCATTATATTTGTTTTTACTATGGTATAGCCTAAATTAGTTGCACAGTATATTACACACAGCACAAGGAAGTTTTAAACAATGTTTTGTAATATTCATGTAATTTATATGAATACTTACCAAGACCAGTACATTTTGATATTTTGTGATCTGTGCATGTAATGGAGGAAAGCACAGGGCATGTAGGGGGCGTGGCAATAAACAATGTGTAGAGTAGAAATTAAACTGAAATTGCATTAAATCTTTAACCAAGATTATGCTGCAAAATTTTGTTCTCAACTACATTTAAGTTCCCAGTTTCTGTAATTTTGCAAATTTCCAGTTTATTCCCATTAATTCCCATGGAAAGTTTCCAGTCTTGAAAATTCCCGGAATTTTGCAACCCAAGGCAGGAGTAATGGCTTCTGAAATTCTGCTTTGCATCACAGGTACATTTTAAAATATATTAAAATTGTAATATTTTATTAGTATTTCTGTTTTTATATTCTGTTTTATAGTATTTTGATCAAATAAATTCAGTTGAGTATAAGAGACTTATTTCATAAACATTATTTTACCGAAGACCAGGCATCTGAAACATTAAGACATCTTGGAGTCTCTGAATCCTCACTGTTACTGTAACTGTATCTATGTGCTGGTGTCTCAGCTCCTGTATCTTACAGTAGCGTTACAACTGGCACGTCTTCCACACTGAAACAATAACATGAGCATACACACACACACACACACACACTCCTGTGAAAGCTGTTGTGTCTGTAAGGTTTATCCAGGAACATCTGGGATAAGCAGGAGTCCAGCTGGATCCTGGTACTGTTATTGTTTGTTGTCATTGTTGGATCTTATCAGTCTGCAGCAGGTTTAATCTCATCAGGAGAGGATCTGTTCTGCAGCGGGAGAGGAGATGTGATTTCATGCTGCTAGCATTCCTACCTGTCCTGTGTTGTTCACTATATGTTGGATATGGAATTTCATTAGATTCTGCTGATGAGGCCTCCCCATGTACTTGTAAACTTCCTATGTCTTGTATTGGTGGAGCTGGATATTGTATTGTTTATGTCAACACCGTTAGCAGAAGCTACTGTTTTGCGGGAGAATCCAAGAAGTTTTGCTTCTGTAGAGTCTGTGTGTGTGTGTGTGTGTGTGTGTGTGTGTGTGTGTGTGTGTGTGTGTGTGTGTGTGTTTGTATGTGGCTGGAGGCCGATTATAATGTCTCCGGAAGAAGGACGTATTACAACATTCTCTTTTTAGACCTGAAACTGGTCCGGTTTCTCTGACACCTGATATTTACATACATTAACTTTTGGTGTAATTTTACATTGAAAGGATAGTGCACAAAAGTCTGTCACCATTTACTCATCCTCATGTTGCTCCAAACATACTTTCTTCTGTGAAACACAAAAAATGAACTTTTGACAAACATCTTGATCACTCTTTTCAAAACAATGCTTTAAAAAAAGCAATGAAATCTTGCTAGTTTACAAGAGAATTTAACGTGACATTGTAAACAAAGCAAACTGTATTGGTTAACAAACATTGTTTTGAGTTAAATCTTTTCAAATAAACTTTTGATCCAATTCACAAGGCTGAAAGATTTGATTAACTTCTAGAGTTAGACTCACTGACTCAAGGTTGAATATTATCAGTGAATAACAACTTGATATCAAAGCTATCAGAAGAGTTTAATTATATCATCCACTCATATGGACCACTTTTATACATTTTTGTGATGCTCATGCATGCTTTTTGAAATTTCACTGCCGTAGTCTTTATTTTTTTTTATTAAGAATGGTCTGGAGAAATTCAACTGTACTTAAAGCTTTTATGTATAATGCATTATAAAGAGTTTTTAAAGGGTATAATGCATTATAATTATTCATAATGTGCATTGTAATACATTATATCTTGTCATAAATAATTAAAATGCATAGTGCTATTGGTTTGGAACATGATGGTGAGTAAATGACGACAGAATTTTAATTTTTGGGTGAACTAATCTTTTAATGAAATATAACTGTTCTATGTTTCTGAAATATGGTTTCTGAGAAAATATTGGGTTGTCAAAAGGTTCTCCCTGAACACCTCCTTCCTAGAATAGAAATGGTGACTGAAATGAAAGGTTTGGCCAGTGTGGTTTCTTTATAGCAAACCTCTCAGTATAAAGTACCAGAATGCATCAACCACATTGAAAACTGACCAACAGTGGTTTGAGAAGTGATTTGAGGGCAAATGGAGCGTCACAGAAAGATGTATTTAATGCAGAGCTTCATACGCTGTAGTCCAGTCTAATGTTCATCAGGACTGCAGCAGTATTCGTTTATGTTGTTTTATGGTATGGTATTGTGCTGCAGAGAAGTTCCACACCCATGTTGTGCGTTGTCATTAAGTTTTATCTGATTGCCATGGTGGACGTGAGATGTGTCATCTTCTGGAGGTGTTTTGAAGACCTCTGTCTACATTGTAAGCCCGTACAAGTTGATTGAACCTAAAAAATTTATGGAAACTGCCCTAAAAAAGTTGATTTTGTCTTGTTGAACAATCAAGACATTTCAAGTTCTTTACATTGGAAAGTGTTAGTTCATTGAACTAACTGTCTGTTACAATAACTAAAATTTACCAGTTAAGGTAACTCAAAACATTAAATTGCACTAAAGTTAACTTTTAGTAGACCAAATTGCATTTTTAATATAACTATTTAATTGAGCTGATTTTTCTGCCGATTTATTATTCTTTGTTACAGCTGCACAATAAACAAGGACAAAAATACAAACAAGGATTTTGTTTTAGAATTCAGTTTATTTTAATTCATTTTACTAAATCCATTTAACAAATTTCAGGTAACTTTAGGTATGTTGAGATTTTATCTAATAAAACAAAGAGAAAATGTATGTGTTTAATGTATTGCTCATTAATCAATGAGGTGCAAGGAATAAGTCGATCCAAAACCACGAACAAATGGCCTGAGGGAGGTTCTCTAAACCGTCCTTCCCAAGATTACCCTCTGAGACGATTCCTACAGGGGCTAGATGGAGGAGAAAGACAGGGGATGCTGTGCAACATCTTCACTTTTGCGGATTCCAACTGGAACGTTTTGGTGTGACTCCTCATCATCAGAAGTTTGGACATGAAGGAAATTAATAAAACAAATTTTAGCTAAAAACTATGTTATGACTCCTTTAGTTTACATCTTTTATAACAGAAAGAAAAATCAACAATACTTACAAAGCATGCTTTGAAGAACTTCATGAAGTTCTTCAAAGAAGAGTGATCAGGTATTACAGGAATCCCTCTTATGGCAACACACTTCATGTCAGTGAGGTCAGAGGTGGCAGAGACAACATTGTATCAATGAAAAATTAAAATCACATTTCCATCGATTATTGTTTTTTTCTGTATTACAGGAAAAGTTCACCCGAAATGAAACTGCTGTTAATTTACTCACCCTCAGGCCATTTAAAATGTAGGTGACTGAATCCATGGTCTTTGGTGATTCAAAGAGATGGAACCCCTTCACTTCCATTTTATGAGAGTCAAAAAATAAAATAAAAAGCAGATACAGAAAACACAAAATTAATATCCCTGGCTCTTGACGATATATGAGATCTTATGAAGTCATTAAGATGTGACCTGTTGAGCTATCCATAAACTGCTTCTAAAAATTGCAGTTAAGTTAAGACTTGGTATTAAATGAAATATATTCAGTAGTTAATTAACTAACACTATGTGGATGAGAGAACGCATTTCTTGGGCTAATATCCGGCACATACACTACGTTTTTCAATATAAGCTTGTTTGTGTTGTACATTTAAAAAAAAAAAAAAAAAAAAAAAGACGATCCGTAAAAGACTGTGGCGAAAGGTTTGCAATCAACATTCATGCAGTCTTAAATTAAATATTTTTATAACTGTTTATAAGAATTTAACTGTTATACCTTTCATTAATTAATAATGGTTTCAGAGCAAAAGGTAAAGAAAGAAAGAGAACTCCCCATCAAACATTGACAGAAATGCGTGCCCTCGAGGCGTCAGTTCAAACAGCAGCTCAGACAACCAGCTTCTTCATGTAGCTTTCCTCATTTCGTTGTCATTGGCAACAGACTCAAATAAGCTTAGTTGAGTTGATTCAACTTAAAACATTCAATAGAGTGAGGAAGCTCATGTAAATCATACACCCAACTCAAAAAGTTCAGTACTACATAAAATCTTTTAAATTTTTATGTTTAGTGTACTTAATTAATTTGGGTTAAAACAATATCAGGGATAACAGTGTAGTAGTGTTGAAGGAAAACCCTCTTTATATATTGCATTTATTTGATAAAAAATGCAGTGAAAATAGCAAGATAATGTGAAATATTACAACCAATATATAACAAATAAAGTAAATATTTATATTTTGAATTGTAATTTAAACCTGTGATGGCAAAGCGGTATTTTAAGCAGCATTGCTCCAGTCTTAAGTATCACATAATTCATCCAAAAAATTTGTAATGCACTAAATTTGTGCTCAGGAACCATTTCTTTATTATCAATGTTGAAAACAGTTGTGTTGGTTAATATTTATGTGGAAACTGTGATTTAAATTGTTTTTTTTTTTCAATATTCTTTGAATAGAACGTTTAGCTTTGTTAATTATAAAAATCTTTTGTAACATTATAATGTCTTTTTATATGTTTTCACTGATCATTTTAATGTTGAATAAAAGCATTAATTTCTTTAAAAAACAAAACAAAAACAAAAAACAATTAGATATTTAAGGTAGCTGTTGTCTGAACCAGTTTATTAAATTATTTATTAACTCTTGACAAGCTTTTTTCCATTTTGACTGAAACTGATCTTTGTCAGTGTAATTTATGAACAGATGTTTTGAATGTTCCTTGTCCATGTCTCAATTTCCACTGGAATATTGCGCTTTTTTTGGCATGCACTCTGTGTTCGTGTAATCCTGTCTCTGTGTGCGTTGAAGGATGAGACACGTTTTAATTGGACTAGTGGCATTAGCAAATTAGGCTAATTAAAACATCTGACTAACTAATAGAGGATAGAGAATGCCGTTGAACCCTCTTTAGCAACCCGTCAAGGGTGGTATGTGACGCTGACCAGCTTCATGCTGTAGAGTTTACAGAGTTTCGTTCAAATCGGATATGATTCATGATCTTTATTGCACTGGAAAAACCACTGATCTACTTTCTTCAGCGATCTGTCTGGCTGACACAGTAATAAACACATGAGTTATGGAGCCAGCTGAATTTATTAGGTGTGTATGGGTGTCTTCGAGAGAAGGAGTGATGTGGTGTACCTCTCATCACATTCCAATCGAGCCCGAGTTCATGCACGTATGTACGTACTTTGCTTTCTGATCTCTGATTCTGAGGGACGGAGATTCTGCTGACTGCTGTAATTCAGCATTATATTGTCAATGAGCAGCTGTTTAATGGTTTAATGTAGCTCTAGTCACTTTTCATAAATAATGTATCAGTTTTTAGGAGTTACAGGATCTCTCTGCAGTGAAACTGAAGCGTGGCATCCCCTCGCACAGTGGCTTTGTTCCAAGACCTAGTAAGGCACCTTGTTGTCTACTGCATACATAGGCATTTGTCTTCTAAGGCGGCATTGTAACTGAAATGAAACCTCGTAATTGGTAACTATTAGGCAGAAACGCCTACAAATAATGATTTTGTAGTGAAGGGACTCGCAACTGATTTGAATAGAGTTCCTCTAACACAAATATTGGATAAAATAGTCCATTTTTAAATTTCCATGTTGTTAATTAATTTATAATTTGACCTTAAGCCCGAGACACTCTACACGATTTTCGGCTGTCCCAGATGAAAGACTTGTATCATGAGACAACCGTGGTGATTTCTGATTTGCCACGATTGTTTCACGATCACAATCTTTTGTCTGGGACAGCCAAAAATCGTGCAGTGTGTCTCAGACTTTACAATCACTTCCTACATTTTTGGATGGTTTTTTTTTTTTTTTTAAGTGCTGCACAATTTTGGGAAAAATCTTTTTTCACTTTCCTGTGCTTGTTTGTAGGTTGCACAATTTGGCTAAAACATAAACATAATAATAATAATAAGCGTGACTTTAATGATGATAAAAGTAATTGTAAATTTAAAATTGTAAAAGTAATTTTAAATGGGAAATTACTATTAGATATCACTGCAGGATATATGGATTGATAGATGAATGAATAAAATTGCTGTCTTAATTTCTTCGTTTTAAACCAACAATCTTTTTTTGGTAGAGAACTGCAGGAAGACCATGAAGCTTCGCTTTTGTTAAGAACAGTCAATTTATAAGCTCTTAAGTTTGGGTCTCCTGAAATGAACTAAAAAAACTTCATTTTGGCCTCTTTTTTTTTTTTTTTTTTTTTTTAATGACATCTCACCAGTTTTTTTTTAAAATGCTGCCTGCATAAGCAGCTCATTATGTTTTGGAACGCAGCCAATATTATTAATTGTTTTCCACAGGTGGATACTGCACTTCTTAGGACATCACGTCACTGATTTGTGGCATTGTGTCATGATGTGATTCATTAGCCAAAGTGAGGAGCAGGAACGCTGTGTTCAATTCATCTTCAGTACATTTTAATCCACTGAATAACCACTAAAGGATATACGGATTGATAGATGAGCGGAACACTTTATTTCTGTTACTCAGCACAATTGTGCTTTTACTTTAAGAGAGACCCCACCACAAGTAAAAGTGGTTTGTTGGACAATTATCAGATTACACCATTTGCAGTTCTTGTCCTAAAGGTGCTCAGATAATGACTCTGACTTTGACGGATAGGAATGTGTACAGTCTGTTTTGACCGGTCAGTTTGAAAACAAATGGGAATGCAGCTGATGAAATTCTCAGTAGTTACAGGAAATTCGGAGTTAAGTAATACATGTGCCCATAATGGTTTTTATAAGAATGCAAATGCAAGCATACATGCAGAAGATGTTTGTATATTCATGAGGAAGCTTCGATATCTGTTTTGACAGATTCTAAGAAGGAAACCCTCTTTACTGTGTGTTGCATGCCATATTTGTGTCTTGAATGAAAAGATTAATATATAAAAGTATCTTGTAAAGTTTGACTTTTTAATTCTTTCCAGAACTTATCAGGTCCATCCCTCCTTTCATTCGCCCTCTCTCTCTCTCTCCCTTTTCTGTGGGCAGATAGGAGAAACAAAGCCATATAAGGTGGTGTGATAGTGGCCTTGTCCATTTTTACTCGGGAACAGCAGCTGTTCCTCTCGCCCCCTCAGTCAAAACAACCAGGAAACCTTTTCCCAATACTTTCTAAGAGTTATAGAAATCCTGCCCTCTGTGACACTTTCTCTGCCTGCCTATTGTTGACCAGGAAATCTTCTCATGGTGAAATCTCTGTAGAGTGCAGGTTGTCCTGCAACAGCAATATCATGAAATACATAAACTAAATGAATTAAATTTTTTTTTTGGGAAGAATTCTTTCCACAGCTGCATTTTTGATTTATTTGGGGTGGTGGTGGGGTTTGGGGGTTCTGGTCGAAGAGAGAGAGAGAAATGTGTTCGACCAAAGTCCCTTTCTTTGTTCGACCGATCATTGTATGACATCAAAGTACCAGATGGCTCCGCATGCTTTCGAATCGCTCTTGCGGTACTTAGATCAGGGATGTGATTTTCAGGATGTGATTGATCAGGGATTTCCATATTTTCCGACCTCTGAGAGACGAGCCATGTGATTCGCGAAAATCCAAGTTCGTTTTTTTTGTTACTGCATAATGATTGAAATCGCGCAAATGGCCTTAAAGGGTTGGTTCACCCCAAAATGAAAATTCTGTCATTAATTACTCACGGTCAAGATTGTTTTCTAAATGGACTGAATGGTCCTGAGAGCGCTGCACGAGCTCGCAGCACCATCTGCAGGACAGTTAAAAGCGGTCAAATGATTCAAAGCGCCAAACGCGAGTGGAATCAGCGCTGAAACTTGTTATTCGACAATTTGCATTTGGGAACTCAACATTCGTCTTTAGAAACGTTTATAAATCTGTTGTTGTTTACAAAGAGAAGTTTCAGTGTCACATAGTCCTTCAGAAATCATTATAATATGCTGACTTGCTGCTCAAGGAACATTTCTCATTATTATCAATGTTAAAAACAGTTTTTTCAGCGGCTTAGTGTTTTTGTGGAAACAATAATACCACTCAAACATTTGTATAAGATGTAAAAAAGGGAGAGAAATTAATAATTTTATTCATCATGCATGAAAGTGAGTGAAGACATTTAAAATGACTTCTATTTAATAAATGCATTAACAAATTTAATTCATAGATCTGATAAATGCAAATAAATGCTGTTCATTAAACTATATATTTATCAAAAAATTTATGGGAAAAAAAAGTGTATCACCATTTCCACACAAAATATGAAGCAGCAAAATAGTTTTCAACATTGATAATAATCAGAAATGTTTCTTGAGAGTCAAATAAATTGTAATGATTTCTAAAAGATCATGTGACACTGAAAGCTGGAGTAATGATGAAGAAAATTCTGCTTTGCATCACAGGAATAACATTACATTTTATAATATATTAAAATTGAAAACTTTTTTTTTTTAAATTTGTAATAATATTTCACAATATTGCTGTTTTTTTTAACTTTATTTTGATCAAATAAATTCAGCTTGATCAGAAGATATTTACTTCAAAATCATTAATAACTGTAATGTTTCCAAACTTTACATCTGCTTGTAAACATGTCGTCGGCGTGGAAGTTCTTCATTCTTCATTGTGAGTGAGGCAGACACAAAGTTCACAGTTTTGTAATACAATATTGTCTGTTTTTGCACAGACGAAGTTCGCTGACGAAGTTTCAGTCAAAGCCATAGCAGAAGTGTTGTGTCTCCCAGCAACACACAGCGGTGTTTCGAATGAATCCATGTTTTTGAACGAATCAAGTGAGTCAATGATTCAGTAACCCTTTTATAAAGGCAGACGCCTCGATTCTGAATGAATGACTAATGACTCGCTCATTAAAACAGTCATTTTCCGTCATCTACTGGTGTTTTGGTTTCATATTTAAAAGTATTGCATTTTCCCCAACATTTTTAACTTGTTTGTTCAAAAATATTTAAAACATTAATCTTATAAAATGATTTATGCATTTGACATTTTGTGGTGTAAATGCATTTATGGCAAATCCGCTTCATCAAACTGTCTGTGTAAATACATCTAATGCCACTTCAGATGCAGCTTCTGTTTCCTCTGCAGTGAAAAGATAGTTTGTTGATGGTATGCGCACTCTAATGTGAACATTAAAATTTGCATTCACAATCACAATGAACACAGATGACAACAAAGTTGCACTGTCCAAAAAGTTTGTGGTATAAATGTGCTTTTCAATTTTGCAATTAATCTGTGCCTGGTCTGTAAGTATAACAGATCAAATACCATCCTGGAATAAACTGATTTTGATTTTAAATCTTTGAGGTTTTGATTTTTGCAGTGATAGTTTTGAGAGCTTTGAGAGATGTGTTATAGGTTTCAGGAAATGACTCTTAGCAAGTGTGAACAACTGTAAAAGTCTGATGCTAGCAACACACCAATGTGTCTACCAGGCCAATTAAACAGCAGAATGTTTTATTTTGAGACTATCTGCATTGATTGAAAACTGCTTGGTGGATTTACAGAAGTGGATGTTCCCTTTTTGTCTGATCCAAAATCTGCCAACAGCATTGTCAATGAATAATAAACATTTTCTGATCAAATGTTTGTAGTTAATGTTGAGTAAATATTGTGCAGCATTTTACATTTAATTTTAGCATATCTCATTGCCATCATAAAAGTTTATTACATATAAACATGGATGTTATATCAGCCATCTGCCACCCTTCTGTCTAGATACTGGCATCGGCATCAGTTCAGTTGTGTTTGGCTTCCTAAACAGCTCTTAACTAAATACATCAGGCTGCATGATGGTGAGAAATGATTACAGAATAAAGATAGTTTAGCAGGCAGAAGCAAAGGATTTCTCCTTTCTACAGTAAACGGTGTGCAATGAACTTACCAGGTTGGCACATTTGTATTGGGGCACGTTGTGATGTCACTCGCTGTGTTAAATGAACTCAATAATATTTAACTTCTATATTCCACTTTCCTTGATATTTCCTGTTTAATTTAGCCACGTATTTTTGCAAAACCTTGTACTCAGTTGTTCGGACTTCAGATTATTTTATTACTGAGTGATGCTTATTTCAAATTTCCAAATATCGGTCCACTAATCAGCATGTTGTATCAGTGTACAGCTAGTTGTTACACACAGGGGAGCTAATAAACTAAGAGGTTGTCAGAAACACGAGGTTGAAAGTGTGAGAAAGAGGGGTGTGAGAGCCAGAGGATGTCTGCGGGTTTAACTGAAGCGTGGATAATCATTTGTCATTATTGCAGTTAGTGTTGGAGGTTGTGTGTGTGTAGGTGGGAGTGACTCACCATTTGTGTGTGTGTGTGTGTGTGAGGTAATGTTAAAGTGCCGAGATGCAGTATTTTTAACTCCCACTCATGTTTCAGTGTTTTCATTTGCTTTTTGCATTAACATGAGTTTCATGCATGTTTCATAACAACAATGTTGTTGTTGCTGTTGTTTTTTCTTCATTAATGTGCGAGTCTGTAACTCAAAATTATACATGGCCATAGTCTGACATAGGTCATAGGTTAGATTTTTTTTTGTTTGCTTTGTCATTTTGTCTGTCTGTTTTTTTTTTTTTTTTTTTTTTTTTTTTTTTATATACAATTTACAGTTTTTGTAACCTGTTTTCCCAATGTAATGAGAACTTCTTGTGAGTCAAACACATTCATGGAAGAAAAACAATCTGTATGCATCTATTTGAATGACACAAAAAGGGTTTTCTCCCACCATGTGTGCTGGGCAGCTCTTGAATACTTTAATGGTGCTTAGACCCTCAGACTAGTGCTGGGTGGTATACCGGTTCATACCGAATACCGGTGTTTATTTTTCTTATGATATGAATTTTTAAAATACCGCAATACCGGTGTTATTTAAATAACGTTCGGAACGCGACACTGTTTGAGAGGGGTCTCTTTTCACTATTGCATTGTGGCGAGGACACATATGTCACTAAGCATAGAAGTTCTTAAGCTGTAGAACACCTTTACAGTCTATGGATGACACAGAAGAACTCATCCACAATATCCACCGCCTCGCCTCTCTCTGCGTCTGTTCTGTGCAGCGAGCGGCTGAGAAGCACCGCATTCAGCTGGCCGTACCGCAGCAGACTCGTCAGTAAATGAGTACAAAACAGCGTTTCCAAGCTCCTGCCGCTAACTGACTGTTTGGAATTATAAATGTGAGCATAGTTTGTCTGTTAATGTTATGCACTATTTTATTATTATTATTTTTAGTTTGTTACTCAGACGCAGGCAGTGTACTGGATGAGCCAAAAAAGTAATATAGCCAAAACCACCGCATAGCCGCTCTTTAGTGTAATGTTAGATACACGTTGATTTTATCAGACGATGTCGTGATTATAAAGGAGAGTGACTTCTAGTTAACATGTATTAATGAGTCGTGTTTAGTCACTATTTAGTGTGGAATTTTTCTACAATATTTGCTCATCATGACATCATGACATCATGATTCTAAGTCAATCTACTGCAGTTTTTCCTCCCTCAATCAGTAAACACCCGGTCATGCATGAAAAAAATAAATATTGTCATATACCGTGAAACCGGTATAATTTTGATAAATACCGTGATATAAATTTTTGGTCATACCACCCAGCACTACCTCAGACACACTTAATATTATAAAAAAATATATATATATTGTATAGGCATTTTAACCTTTTTTCTTTTATTTGGCCATGGTTGCATGCCCTCATTGACCTAATCAGAATGATTGAAGTCTTTAAAGAAATGGTATTCACAACCTACAGTGCTTTTAATATGTGATTTTTAAATATGTTATTTTAAAAGTTTTGTGTTTTGTTTTGTCCTGGCCTGTAGAGGCTGAAGGTCAAGTCTAACCTTTTGCACATCAACAGAGGTTTGTTTAGCTCTGTAAGAACATTTAGTTAAAGGTTAAGTGTTAAAATACTTGTCTCAGGTTAATGAGCAAAATGGCACATATTTAGTGGTGCAAAAATGACACACTTTCAAGTTAAACTTTAAGCAAAGCACAGGCAAAAGTTGATACTCTGCGTGTGTTGGGTTGAAAATGGAGCCGCAGTTTTAAGCTGAAGATCCAGTGAGGTTGTCCTTTGTGGGTGTTTGTACAGGTGGGTTACATGTGTGTTCATGGGTACTGTTGGCCCCTTATATTTTTGGGCTTTTCAGCACACCTCACACCATCCTCATGTTTTGAATGTTTACTTTGGTGTGTTTTGGTATGTTCTGTTTCATGTCTCTGATGGCTGTATAGGAGAGGGGCCCACAGGAAGAAATGATGTCATCTCTAAACTGCACTATGACACTACAGCAGTTTCACTGGAGCCTCTGGTGGCAGGTGTCATTTCCTGCCTGTGTGTGCTTTGAGATAGACGGTGTGTTTTTCCTTAAATAGAAGTTTTATATTTGAAGTGCTCTGTACTGGGAAATGTGCTGTTGATATGATGAAATGTAACGGGCACACACAAGAGTTCAATTAAATGTCAGCTCTAGTCCCATGATGCCATGCAGTGTTTCCTACAGAATTCGGCTATTGAGTGGTATAGTCACATGTTTAATATGTCAAAGCAGTTAATGAATTAACAGGTTTAACTGATTCATAGTTTGAGTCTTTTGGACTGATTCATTTATAGAACTGACTCTTAAATTGCCTGTTTGTTTTCAATGGCAAACAGTAAGCTTTTTTTAACATACAATATATTAGATGATTTTAACTATTGGACTTGCATTAAAAAATTGCTAGGTTAAAAAAATACTTGGGTTCATGTTGTATTGCAAATTGCTTTTGATGCTAGTGAGGTGGGGTACGGGGAAGTTTAGGAACAGGTCTTGTGTTTTGGTTAAGGGGTAGGGTCAACAGTGTAGTTATAGATGTAATTGCAGCAATTATGGATTTAATTACATGCAGGTGTTTGTATGTAATAAGTACATTGTAAAACCCTGTTTGTGAACAGTAAGTGCAATGATTTAAATAGTTTAAAAGTTAGTACACCGTAGTAGTGGTCAATTTTTCAAATATCGGTATCGGCCGATAAGTTTTCCTGTTTGGCCGATGTGTTTGAGGCGGGACTTTTATTTAATTTTGACGGCACTGAGAACGGCTGTTGTCATTAATAGTTCTGTCTACGGATAGAAGTCTGTTTAATAATCAGATAGAACGGTTAAACAAAGGAATTAAAATGTACACAAAGTATTATAATGATTGCTTTTATATTATTAGTAATAGAAAGTCAAACATTATAATACTTGTTTGCCGTCAGCATTCAGCAAATACGTATATTTATATCATTTAAACAAATCTTTGAATGACTAATGAACATTTAATTTCACAAATCTTGCAAACTTCCAGTTGTGAGATCTTGTGAAGTGTTCATTTGTATCCTTCATGATCGCGTGTTTTCTGCGTGATGGTCGGTCCGTGTGAATTGATTGCGGACAGGAGGAGAGTTCAGCTTCACTGGAGATGAGCTATCGACAAACTTTAAACTTGTGATTTTAAATTATGCTGCGCTTTATGTATTTGCCCACTGCCATATTCATGCCATTTCCACTGTGTGCTGTATGTAAAATGAGTGTTACCTTGGCTTTATTTGAAAAAATATGATTCCCAATGCACACAAACCTCCTAGAATACTGAGTACCCTGTTGGTTACAGTGTTTACGTCCTTTTTAATTATATTTTTGTTAAATATGTATTTATTTATTTGTGAAAAATACTAATCTCTTTTTAATTCACTAAAAACTTTTTTGTTCCCCAAAAAAAGCATCATCATCATTAGATGCTGGTAAAATATGAAATAGTCATATGCCATTAAAATGTCTTGTACTGGTACTTAGTCATGTCATGGAGCAAATCTGGCCTACTGGTGCAGTCTAATAGCCAAATAAAAAGTGCATTAAAATCATCACTGTTAACAATGGTGGTTCTATCTGATATATATCACCCTGCCCTGCTACAGAGTAAAATGAGACAGAACATGAAGAAAGAGAGTGAAGATTTGTGTCCATAATGATTTCACATTGTGCAGTAAAGGATAGAGAACTTTTGGAAGTTGAAGGCAGGGCAGTGGAGAGAGTGAAAAAGGGAGAGGTGTGGCTGCTGGACATTCCGAATGCTTTTCCGGTAAGGGTTTCCAGCGAGACCATGCCTGGTATGTCGGTCACAACAGACCTGGTCTTGCTTCAAAGCACTTTACAAGCGTAGCAGTGCCGTAACCGCCAGCCATCACCTCAGTCTGCATGTGCAGGAACAAATCCATGGGCCTGGTGGCATAAATGTCTGCTTAATAGTTTTAAATGCATTTCCGATCATTATACGCTGCATTCCCTCAGGGCGGAACATCATCTAGATGCCCAAAAAAGGTGGTGTGCTCTGGGTAACAAAGGCTGTAATAAAAAAATGATGAATGACTTGTCAGATCAGGCTTCATCGAGAGAAGTGGATGTTCTTTTATTATCTACTGACTGTAAAGCCTTGCTGACTTATCAATCTTAATTTCTTCAGGCTGGAAGTTCTGCCTAGCCATTAAACTTCCTGTCCTTGAAATATGCCTGTAGCTCATTCCACTCAGGGTTTAAGTAAAAGAGATATCGCTGAACATTTGTTTTTTCCAAGACAAATAAACATTTCCGAAACCGTAACCAGATGGGATTAGTTTTCTAAATTGTTAAATTGCTACAATTATTTACCTAAAATGCTTCTCATTTTATGTTCTGGTTCTGATTCTTTGACGTTTTTCTGTTGTGTGTGGAGTGGTTGTGACAAAAGTTTATATGCATGTTTCCAGAGCACATGTGATTTTATATTATTAAAACACTGTTTAGAATTAAGGAAAGATCTGAATTAAGATCATACTTCTAGAAAGTACGTCTTCTACTCTGGCCTTTCATAGCAGTTTATGTGATCGGACTTTCGTTCATTTTTTACATCGTATAATATGATGCCAGCAGCACTTTTGCCAGAAAATTGGTTTAAAGTTTAAATCTATAATGAAGGTGCATCGGGTGGTAAACAGGTTTTGACAATGGTTGACATAAATGAGAAGTATTGTAAAAATTAATGGAATTAGAAATGACAAAAAAAAACAGTAGATAATTTGCTTCACAAATTTCACAAGAAAAACACAGACATGTTTGCTTTGAATAAATGCTATTTGCAAGGAGACCGTTATTTTAATGCATTACTCAAAGTGTTTGTCTTTCTGTTTCAGGATTCCATGAATGCCCTGGTTTTAGATTTGGACTTTCCGGCCTTGCGTAAAAATAAGAACATCGAGACCTTCTTGAACAGATGTGAGTATCTGCTTTTAAGAGGTCATGTTTTTCTCTGATTGTTTTGTGTTATTCTGTGGGTAAAGGAAATACTTAATGGTGGCATCAAGTTTTACAATGAGGCTGCTTCCTGCTACAACATCAACAGCATTTATTTGAGTTGAATTGTTTTGAGTGGCTCTTCCTAATTTGGGCCCCTCACTTTAGAACACTGAAGCTCATCACATAAATAATGAACTGTCAACACAGACTGTGAAAACTGCATTTTTGTGTGTGTTTGGTATGAAGAAATGGCTTGAAGTTGATTTAATGGAGGATTTTAATGCACTTCCTGTGCAGTTCATTGCAGGACACTTGTGGTTTTCATGTCTAGGTCTCGCACATTTAGCATTTTGAGTGTACAATTCTTGATGTGCAAATTCTCATAAGCTAGTTTTGGCTTGGTTAATATTAGAGACCGTATGGGAATACCAGGTGCTGTAATATTAGCTCTGTGATGGACTGGTCGTCCAGTCTTTCTGCCTATGGCCCAGTACCTTAGGATAGGCTTCAGCATCACCATGCCAGACCGATGGGCTAGCAGTTTGGAGAATGGTTGGATGGATGCTGACATATATTATATTATATTATATTATATTATATTATATTATATTTTTCAACACAGTTCATCTAATATGTCATTTGTTCCCATTAATTTAGTATTCAGTTTGTTTTCTTAAGTTATCAATGATATTTGTTTAAATTCAGTAGCCAGTACCATGTCTGTGTGAACGCATCTGTGTCTGTGTTCTATTCAAATAAACTTTTGACTAATTATCACATTCTGTCCCGATTTTGTTCCTGATTCTGCCTGTTGTCATGGAGACCAGTAGGGCTGTATGGACATTATAATGTTTGGTTTGGAAGAGAGAGTGTGACTCAACAGTCCTCTCATCCAGACTGTGTGAACTCTCTTCACTGGCCTTTGATAATTGTCCTTCCTGATGTTGATTTCACACTAAACATGCTCAATGTTTTGATGAATAACTACTGAACTTTACAGTATATACTGATGATTTGTTGGGGGTGGGGGTGGGGTGGCATTTGTGAGGAATAATTACAGTGGATCTATGACTATTTTTTTGCACGCTAATTATAATTCATGTACGTGTTTGAAATACTTAGACGCATTGAATTTAATGCAAATGACAATGAGGCAGTGAGTGATAGATTTAATGTCTTTACAATGGCTTGCGCTGTATAAAAGTCCTAAATCATGTAATTTTCCCAGCTCACAACTTTCAAAATGAAGTCTGTTTTACAGAGTCTGAAATCTAAAAAGTTTTTCAGAAAGACGTTTCATCAACAGTACAATCCATTGAATGCATGTACTTCCATTCCTCACAGCCTCTTTTTCATTCCTGTCAAAAATTAAATATGCCACTATCCTGATTAAGGGGTATTATGGATAAATACTGGCCAATTAATAATTTTTATATTGTTATTATTATTATTATTATTATTATTATTAATTGTCATGTAAATTTTATATCAGACAGTCATTACTATTAACAGACCTGACAGGTCACCGGAAAAAAATCTGGCTGTTCATGACATGACCAAGGAAATGTGATTTTGATGTGTTGTGTGTACAGATGAGAAGGTTATGGGCCAAATAAGGGAGCTCCAGATGAAGCCAGATGATTTTGACCGAGTGAAGGTGATCGGTAGAGGAGCATTCGGAGAAGTCCAGCTGGTAAGGAAACGCTGTGTTTTTGAAAGCCTATGTGTTGACTGCTAAGAAACCTTACAAATTTTTCCCACTCTTTCTTTCTTTTGTGTCTGGTGTTATAATCCTGTAGCTAATCCATAAAATTCTACTGTAAAAAATATGGTAACAACATTTTAGGATTTACGGGTTTAACTTAAATTTACACTTAAATACCGTAATTTCATTAACTGATATACTGTTAATATACCAACCTACTGAAGTACTGAAATCTGTTTTGTACCTTCGAAGTACTGATAACCACCAAATGCAGGTGGTGATGAGAAAGTCACATGATGAACCAAAGCCCATCACAAGTAGCTTTTAAATAATAACATGTATAGAAGGTGCACAGTGTCATTCACACAAACACTAAACACCATCATGGTGAGAGTCATTAAACTGAAATATGCAATAAACATTAATTTAACAACATTAGATGTAACATACAACCCAAATAAACATAACTGATAAGAAAAAACTAAGAAGAAACAGTTATTTCAAAGAAAAAAACATCAAATTCAAACAAAATTTGAAATGCAATGCATGGAATTCTGGGAATGTCAGTTTATGGTTTTCCCTGTAAATTTTACAGGAACGTACCGTTAACCATTTAACAGATTTTTACTGTAGCATTTTCACAGTTCTTTACCGTTGAAATCACAGTCATTTTTTTTTACAGTGTAGTTGACTAGTAAATTTAGTGCAAAGGCAATTTATTTGCACATAAGTCGCACATACACTGCTGAATCAATCTGTGGCATCAATATGTTTGTCTGTATGGATGGGTTAAGTGTGTGCACATTCATCCAAATACTGCAAGCAGTTCTGTGTGGTTCCTGTCGAATGGGACCTCAAGTAATTGTGTATTTACGTGTCAGATGTAAAAAAGAAAGAGCATGTGTAGTTTTGTATTGTGTCGTCACTCTGGGTGTGTGTTTGTGATAGTCAGGGGAGAGATGCAGTGGGATACGTCTGGACAAGCCTGCAGACACAAACAACATGATTACCCAGTATTCTCTTCTGTCAGTTGTCTGATGGGGGCTGTGTGGGTGCATCATGCCTAAAGCACAACAACAGAGGGTGCTTTAAAATGTGGCTTGTCTGTGTTGAAGGCAAAACAGCCTCTCACAGAATATTCATTAGTTTTATTTTTAAATCGTTTTGGGAGTGAGGCACAAGGCCTGTTAGAAATGAAATAATGTAGTTTGTTAGTAATGCATTAGTGAATGTCTCACTAGTATTCTCACAGAAGGTATGTGATGTAGTTTGTATTAACCTGGTTGTGTGTTTGTGTAGGTTAGGCATAAGGCCTCTCAGAAGGTGTATGCAATGAAGGTGCTCAGCAAGTTTGAAATGATCAAACGTTCAGATTCTGCCTTCTTTTGGGAAGAACGTGACATCATGGCGTTTGCTGACAGCCCATGGGTCGTGCAGGTAAGATGCGCTGACATCTTTTTTTGAAGCCAAAAACTTGTCCTTTCACTTGTGCAACAATGTTTTTCACACACATACTCGGTTTGATCTATGAATATAAGGAATAGGCCGTTTCCAAGCATTAAATATCACATGACTATCCAATATGAACATTATCATTCAAAAGTTTGAAAACAGTAAGATTTTTATGTAAAGAAATTAATACTTTAATTCAGCAAGGACGCATTAAATTGATCAAAAGAATCATTATTACAAAGAATTTAAATATATCTTAGCATATTAGAATGATTTCTGAAGGATTGTGTGACACTGAAGACCTACTGAACATTCAGCTTTGCCATCACGGGAATAAATTACAGTAGAAAATAATTATTTTAAAGTGTAATTAATAATATTTCATAGTTTTGCTGTTTTTACTGTAATTACTGTATCACATAAAAGCATCCATTGTAAGCAGAAGAGACTTCTTTCAGAAAAAACAAAACAAAAAAAACATTACAACCCTAAATGATAGTGTATGTTTTTACTGATTCCCATTATGATTATTAAAATCATGTTTCTTAAAATCAAATGGGACGCTTTTAATTTGTCAACAAAAAAGTATTATTAATGAGTCGGTGCTCCAGTTAAAATGCTAAAAGGTAAATTATGTGTCATGTTAACTGGACCATAAATATATCAGGGTAACTCTAGTTTGAGCACAACAATCACAAAAATAAATGAATAATAATAATTATCTTTCTCTTTTCTCAATTCTTTCTCGTCTTTCCCTCAGCTGTGCTGTGCGTTCCAGGATGACCGTTCTCTCTACATGGTAATGGAATATATGCCAGGAGGAGATCTTGTCAATCTCACCAGTACATACGACGTTCCAGAGAAGTGGGCGAAGTTTTATACTGCTGAGGTTGTGTTGGCTTTGGACGCCATTCACTCCATGGGCTTTATTCACCGAGACGTCAAACCAGACAACATGCTGCTGGACCGCTACGGACACCTCAAACTTGCCGACTTTGGGACATGTATGAAAATGGATGGGGTAAGAGGATAACCAGTTATTGCAATGGCAAATTTCAGTAGTTCACAGACTCCTGTCAAAGCCTCAGGCTCGCTCTGGTCAGCTTTTGACCAGGTGCTTTCACCCTGAGTGCAGGGATTTTTAGGTCACTCTTGGATGTAATTGCGTGACGAATACCTTGAACACATGCCAGTTCTTGTCCAAACTCAAAGGAGCAAAGAAAAACTCAGCCTTCCTCTCATTCCTTTATGTCTGAGTGAGGAAGACCTCAGTTGGGTTCAGAGGTCTTAGGGTCATACTGAGGCTAAGAAGTTGTTGCATTTTAGAAATGCTCAGTTTGTGTTGATTTAAAGACTAAATGTAGCCAGCCAAACCCCCACCCATCTGTTGTAGTTTTATAGCACAAATATCTCAGCTGTGTTTGAAGCACTGAAGATTACATTGTCATCCTGTCCTGTACATTTTCTGCTTTATCTCGATCATATGTGGTAATTATAGAGCAATAGCTGTAAAATATTGGATATATGGGCCTGGGATACTTAAATGTTTATGAGCTTGGTGAAGTCATGAAAAAAGATCCAAGCAATAAAATCACTGAAGGTGAACGCCAATCTTACATTTAAAACTGCAAATATATCAGTATATTTCTAGTTATTCAACAACGGTCATCTCTGAGGTTGTAGGTATCTGATAGCTACTGTGTCTGCAGGGGCACTGAAATCAAGACTAGATAGGCCTAGAATAGGTTATGAAATGCATCAAATGTTATGTAACAGATACTAATATATGAAATTCAATACAGGGACATGTTTTGTTTGCCCCATATTTTACATATCTGGGGCATTTTTGTCACTTTTATTGCCAGTTATTTCCCCCAAGTCCTGGTTAAATTCTGACCCTGCTGTTTAGTGCCACATTCCAGCCACAAAAACTAGGCTGGGCATACTACTTAGTGGTATTATACTGCCATCTAGAGTAGAGAAACAGAACTACACACTAAGAAAAATGTTTGAATTAGTGCCAATACACATCAGTTTGTTTAATGTAATGTGATATTACTTTTTGTAAATTGTATATATTGCTATGTAGAGTCTCTAGACCTAGATCGACAAAGATCCTATTGGTTGACTTATTGACTGGTTGGTTGATGATAGACGGGGATGGTTCATTGTGACACTGCGGTCGGAACCCCTGATTACATCTCGCCGGAGGTTCTGAAGTCTCAGGGAGGAGACGGATACTATGGACGCGAGTGTGACTGGTGGTCAGTGGGAGTATTTATCTACGAGATGCTGGTTGGTGAGTCAGGAACGAGAATGTGTGCGTTTGCCTAAATTGTGCATCCATGGTATTGATTTATTAAACGAGGTAAATGTTTGTGGGTGCAGGTGATACACCGTTTTATGCCGATTCTCTGGTGGGGACCTACAGTAAGATTATGGACCATAAGAACTCTCTTAACTTTCCTGATGACGTTGAGATCTCTCAAGAAGCCAAAAACATCATTTGTGCCTTCCTAACAGACAGGTGAGCTTTTACATGCATGGATAGATGTACGTGTATTTCTACATTGATGGTCAACTTCCAGGGTTCATGCCTGTTTGACAAAATGTTTTTGTGGATGTTTGCATTGGTAGGGAGGTTCGACTGGGTCGAAATGGCGTAGAAGAAATTAAAAGACATCCTTTCTTTAAAAACGACCAGTGGACCTTCAGCACCATTAGAGAGAGTGAGTAAATGCCCATCATACTTGCATATGTTTTACAGTGCATTTTAAAGTAATAAAAATGTTTATGGAATTTGTCATATCACTGAAAAAAAAATAATAAAGTGAGTATATGTATTTCTCAAACACCTTCTTGTCTTCATGGAACATTGCCCTTGTGGAAAAAGAGTGCACAAGTGAACAAATCTAAAAAAAAAAAAAAAACCCTCTTCTTGCAGGTAATATTATATTAATGCAATTAATGTCATTAAATACATTTCTTAGTTTTTTTTTTTTTTTTTTTTTTTTTTTTTTTTTAAGAAGTGCATTTTGTAAAATTAGAAATTCTACTTTTTAAAACCTTTTTTTTTCTTTATTTAATATATTTTAAATGTACCAAATTGCAGTTTTATTACAATGTTTAATGTAAAACAAGTGTTTTAAACAGTGTTTAAATAAAACAAGTTTCAATGAAAACTTGAAAATGAAAATAAGTATCCATAAATGCTTTTCAGTACATTCAGCAGTACACTTAAGCCATTTTTCAAAGACGATATATTTATTACATATTAAAGTGGGTCAGAAGAGCTGAAGTTCAGCTGATTGCATTTAGTTTCAACTAACATGCAGTTAAGTGTCCAAAAACATTACATTTAGTTAGTTTGGATGTTGTGCAAAAGTATAACACTTTATTTATTTATTCATTTTTAATTTTGTACTTTTTCACAAGAGTATTGATATCATTCTTTGAATAGGAAGAGTTCTTTCAAAAGATCCCTCTTTAGAAACTATGAAATATTGCAGAAAATATTTTTAGTATTTAGTATTAATATTAGTGCACGGCTCAAGTATTTATGTGCCATTAAAACAAACCTATTTAAACTAAAATAAATAAAAAACAAAATGAAAATGAAAAAGTTCTAAAACTATAATAACTGTGCTCAATACATATTCGTATTCCAGTGTTACCCAACTAAAGACAAAGCAAGACTGTGAGGTAGAAGTGTACATTTATGAGCAATATTATTATTATTATTATTATTATTATTATTATCATCATCTCTACTATCAGTGTTGTTTACATCAGCTGTTATAAATGCACAATGACCCTTTTTTGTCCATTCTCTCTCCAGCTGCAGCACCTGTGGTTCCAGAGCTGAGCAGTGACATAGACACCAGTAATTTCGATGAGATAGAGGAAGATAAAGGAGAAGTGGAGACCTTTCCCACAACCAAAGCCTTCGTTGGCAATCAGCTGCCGTTTGTGGGGTTCACCTACTTTAAAGAAGATCAGTAAGACCAGTTTTTTTTTTTTTTTTTTTTCTCACTTTTGTACAATAAACTATTTCTTGGTACAGTGTTGGATCTCTACTTCTTGTCCTGATGCAAAACCAGTTGATAACTAATGTCACAGATTACCTGTATTTGTGTAGGTTGTTGAAAGCTGTTAACAGTTCAGCAATGAAAAAAGATCACCCAGCATCCAAGACAGAGGTACGACAGATACACTCCCACCTTCGTCAGCTTATACATTTAATTTAACTGCATTATGCTTTGTAGAGACTGGATTTACATCGTACAGTAGTCCCTGGTGGTTAGAGACTTAATACGAGACTTGGACTTGGACTTAAACTGATTAGTGCTTCTTGCAGCATTGGTTGTAACATTATTATTTTTTCTTTCTTTCTATTTTTATTTCCCACAGGACAATTTAGCAGTAAGTATTCACTTTCTCTCTGCTTAATATATAGATCTTGTTAAGTAATTTATAAAGTTAAGAGATTATTCCATATTAAATTGCTTGATTTTCCACCCAGCTCCAGAAGAAACTTCACTCTCTAGAAGAGCAGCTCAACATTGAAATGCAGGCCAAAGATGAGCTGGAGCAAAAATACAGAAGCAACTGTAGCCGCCTGGAGAAGATCACCAAAGAGCTTGATGAAGAAGTGAGAGGGTGTTTCATCTCTGAGATCTCAGCAATTTTTGTGTGGGAATATACAGTAATCTTACCACATGTGCTTATAGATGAATAGCAGAAAAGGGTTGGAGACGACTCTGAGGCAGTTGGAGAGAGAGAAGGCTCTCCTACAGCACAAGAGCGTAGAGAGTCACCGCAGGGCAGAGAGTGAAGCCGACCGCAAACGCTGCCTGGAGAATGAAGTGAACAGTCTGAGGGATCAGCTGGATGAAATGAAGAAGAAAAACCAGAACTCGCACATCTCCAATGAGAAGAACATTCACCTGCAGAAACAGGTTCGTGGGTTAGAGAGAAAAAACAATTGGGGGTCAGTACGTTTTTTTGTTTGTTTGTTTTTTTAAAGAAATTAATGCTTTTATTTAGCAAGGATGCATTAAATTGATCAAAAGTGTCTGTAAAGACAATTATAATGTGGTATTTAAAAAACTGTTCACATAGAATCCTGAAAAAAATGCATAATTGCTGGGATAATGGAAGTTGAAATTTCAGCTTTGCCATTACAGGACTAATTTATTTTTTAAAATACAGAAGACAGTTATTTAAATATTAAAATAGTAAAGTTATTTTAAATTGTAATCATTTTTCACTATTACTGTTTTTACTGTATTTTTGATCAAATAAATGCAGCCTGGGAGAGCAAAAGAGATTTCTGACTCCAAATGTTTAAACTGTAATTAATATAATATATAATAAATAAGTGTATTATAAATATATACATATTTATTTAACATTTGTATTTTTATAGTTTGGAAATTAAACATTTATGTGAATATTTTATACTTGGGACATTTTGTTGCATAGTCTTAAGTAAGATTAATACAGCGTCTGTTAAAAGCATCATTCGGGTACTTAAAAGTAGAATTCCCAGAATTTCAGTCTTCTTGGAGCAACACGAGGCTATGTGTTTTTCTCATGTGTGATCCTAGAAACATAGCGTCATGTCCCCATTATAAACTCTCTCTCTCTCCGGCAGCTGGATGAGGCAAATGCGTTACTGCGGGCGGAATCCGATGCTGCTACACGGCTGCGTAAAACTCAGACAGACAGCTCAAAACAGCTGCAGCAGCTGGAGGCTCACGTGAGAGAACTGCAGGATAAATACTGCATGCTAGAGAACAGCAAACTCGCGCTAGAGAGGGAGACCATCAGCCTGCAGGCCGCGCTGGACACAGAAAAACGAGAGCAAACCCAGGGCTCCGAAACCATCTCTGATCTACAGGGTGAGTGCATATCACTTTGAGTGCTTTGAATGTGTGTTCATTTCACACGCAACCATATTCATCCACATTCCACCTCTTGTCTGCAGCACGCATCTCTGGTTTGGAGGAGGAAGTGAAACAGGTGAGACAGGCACTATCTAAAGCGGAGACGGAGAAGCGGCAACTTCAGGAGAAGCTAACAGACCTGGAGAAGGTAAACAAATCATTCTCATTTCCTCCTTCCTTATTGAGACGGTTGTGTCATCGTTATAGGCTACGGTCGTGGATTCAGACATGATTATTGCCTTCCTCGCACAGTGTTGGTCATTCCCAGCATTCCCTGCTGAAATAATGTTTTAAACAAATGGCTATTAGAAAGCTACAGACTTGATTTACTGGGGTTTACTCACTGTTAATTGCATTTTATGTTCAACCGCTCTTCTAATGTCCCTCCCACTCGGTTTATGCATCCCAATAGGAGAAGAGCAATAACCAGATTGACATGACCTATAAGCTGAAGATGTTGCAGCAGGGTTTAGAGCAGGAGGAGGCGGCACACAAGGCCACAAAAGCTCGACTTGCCGACAAGAACAAAATCAGCGAGTCCATCGAAGGAGCCAAATCTGAGGCTGTAAAGGGTATGAGAGTTTAAAGAGATTAAAGATCCATTTAAAGTAACTTTTTTTTTCTTTTTTTTTTATGTATGTTTCCATATTTCTTATTAAAACAGGAAACTTGACAGGAAAGTTTACTTTTAAATGTTGAATGGATAATACAGTGTTTTAGATTTAGACTTGGTGGTTTAGTCAAGAGCTACATTGAATGAGATTTGATTGAAGAATTTCTGGTTTTCTAAAACATTTAACAAAGATTTTATGGCTGGTTAACATGTCCGTCTGTGTGTGTGTTCACCTAGAGCTGGAACAGAAGCTGCAGGAGGAGCGTTCCTCTAAACTGCGTGTGGAGAACAGGGTGTTAGAACTGGAGAAGAAGAACTCCATGCTTGACTGCGACTATAAACAGTCACTGCAGAAACTAGAGGAGCTGCGGCGACACAAGGAGAGACTCACAGAAGAGGTGCGTGTGGAGGATATAAATGTATTTTTGCATTAACTGCAGATGGCCAGTAAATTTAGAAAATTTACTGGCTGTAAATGTCTCTTACTGGCCATGAAACTGTATTTTGCATTTATTTATTTATTTATTTACACTACTGTTAAATATTTCACAATTGTATTATTTTACAGTAGTTTTAGTCAAATTTATGTAGCCTCGGTGAGACTTACAAAACCATTAAAAACCTTACTGATCCCAAACTGAAATAGTAGTGTATCTATTTATTTTTAACTATTATTAAATATACATGTTCCTTTGTATTATAATGTGTATTTTTGACATGCAGAGCAGGTCATTTCACTTGAAGCATTATGTTTATTATATAAAACAAGAATTTGTCTTTTCCATCACAATAAGTTTTTGCAAAAAAAGTTTCAGACTCTCCTGCTTTTTCTCTCTCTCTAGGTGAAGAATCTGAGTCTGAAGATCGAGCAAGAGATTCAGAAACGCACTTTGACTCAGAATGACCTGAAGGTTCAGAACCAGCAGCTTAGCACCCTGCGAACATCAGAGAAACAGCTTAAGCAGGAGATAAACCACCTGTTGGAAATCAAACGTAGCCTGGAAAAACAAAATATGGAACTGCGCAAGTATGCAACACATGCATATGAACTCATTGAATATTCATTACCTTACACAAAACTTGGGAACTACTTCTGTTTTTGCAAAAACATTGAAATTATTCATATACTAGATCATTTTCTGTGAATGTGACCTTAGGGAGCGTCAGGATTCTGATGGACAGATGAAGGAACTGCAGGATCAGTTGGAGGCAGAGCAGTATTTCTCTGTAAGAAGTCTAAACTCTCATTCCCTCCAGAAACAAACTAAGCACTCAAAGATCTAACATAACTTTATATATATGTGTGTGTGTATGTGTAGACGCTGTATAAGACACAGGTGCGGGAGCTGAAGGAAGAGTGTGAGGAGAAAAATAAACTCTATAAAGACATGCAACAGAATCTACAGGAGTTTCAGGAGGAAAGGTAATATATATTCAATAATAAGCAGGAAAAAGCCATAGTCTACTAAGCCTAGTGTGCAAAATGTGTTCATTTTTCATTATTAAAATTTAATTGACAGGATGTAAACAATTTTCATTACATGTCTCTCTCTCTCTCTCTCTCTCTCTCTCTATATATATATATATATATATATATATATATATAAAATACATTTTTTTGGGGAGTCAAAATACCAGCATTTTTTAATCACATTACAAATTGAAAGTATGTATTGTGTATATGTTGGTTTAAAATCAGTATACCTTTTTGTCAGGGATTCTCTTGCGGCCCAGTTGGAGATCACACTAACGAAAGCTGACTCAGAGCAGCTGGCGCGCTCCATTGCAGAGGAGCAGTATTCCGACCTGGAGAAGGAGAAGATCATGAAGGAGCTGGAGATCAAAGAGATGATGGCCAGACACAGACAGGAGCTCGCTGAAAAAGACACCACCATCACCTCAGTGAGTTACACCGCACTTCAGCGATTAGCTGCTGTTACAGAAATCATATTTAGATTTGCAGCAGTCTTGAGGACATTGCATGGTGTTGGGTTTAATTGTCCCATCCTTCCACAGTTAGAGGAAGCTAATCGCACATTGACGAATGATGTGGCAAACCTGGCCAATGAGAAGGAAGAACTCAACAACAAGCTAAAGGAAACACAGGACTGTAAGTTACCCAGATCTTACACTAATAGTTGCTAAATACGTCGACCCTCATGTCCTTTCTATTCTACATAATTTGATCGTTTTAAAATAAAAATATTTTCAAATAATTTTTTACATAAACATTTTAGATTTGTTTACACAGATTTACAGCTGATTAACAGGTTCCACAGGTGCTGAATTTGGCTTTTTGTGTCACTGTGATGACTGAGAAAATTTTTAATTTTCAGACCTGCAGAATCTCAAGAACGAAGAGCAGTCCATCACTCAAGTGAAGCTTGCCCTTGAGAAACAGCTTCAGTCAGAGAGAACTCTCAAAACACAGGTACACCATAATGTTGTCCTTGTAGCAAATGTAAATTGAATTGAACTTGTTGATTTTTATTTATTTGCCTCAGTTACTACTTTTTCATTATTTTCTTGGCTTTTTGCTCTAGGCAGTGAACAAGCTGGCAGAGATCATGAACAGAAAGGAGGTCAGAGGTGGTGGAAGTCGCCGTGGAAATGATACAGACGTGAGGAGGAAGGAGAAAGAAAACAGGAAGTTGCAGCTGGAGCTGCGTTCCGAGAAGGAGAAGCTCAACAGCACTATCATCAAATACCAGAGAGAAATCAATGACATGCAAGCGGTATGACTGCTAATAAGTGAAGAATGCTACACTGCTTGACATATAGCCAGAATATTTGTTTCTTACTCTTGTTTATTTCCTGCAGCAACTGGCAGACGAGTCTCAGGTGCGTATCGAGCTGCAGATGGCTCTGGACAGTAAAGACAGTGATATTGAGCAGCTGCGCGGCCTGTTGAACTCTCTTAACGTCCAGTCGCTCGACTCTGCCAGTATGAGCAGCGGCCCAGACATGGACACTGACGAGTCACTACCAGGTACTGTGAAGTCCTTTTCCAAACTTCTTTTCATTCTGTTTTCCTTTTTCATAACTTTTCCTTTTAAATTACTTTCCTTGTGTTTCCTTCACATCGTTCCCTGTCACCCTCGTTTCTTTCTGCATAGTTTTGGTCTGGTTCTCAGTTCAGCTTTTGATCTTTCACCTTTCACCTCACTGCAGAGCCTGACCCTACAGGTGATCTGCATGGCGTTCAGTGCATGACCTTTTGACCTCTTAACTTGCGTGGACCTTATGCTTTCCCTTGACAGACTTTTCTCTGATGTAGTTTTATAAAACTGCTCTGTTTTATTATACATGTCTTTCCCTGTGTGTTGTACAGAGACGAGACTGGAGGGTTGGCTGTCTTTACCAGTGAGGAACAACACCAAACGCTTCGGGTGGGAAAGGAAGGTGTGTTTTAGACAGTATTGCATTTTTAAAACAAGCAGTTAGCGAAGGATGCTGTGACGCTATGCTGTTAAAAAAGTTCAATAGTATTAACATCAACATTAAAATGGACCAGTCAACCAGTGGCTCATGTAAAAAAAAAAGCAAGTTACAACAAAATGAACATTTAATAATAGTAGAACAAAGATACAAATGAAGTAAGCATGACTTAGTGTAACTTGTTGCTAATATCTTCATTGTGTAATCATTTAATTTAGATCGATTTTGAATTAATTTATGGCATCATGGTGGATGTGCATGGGAATGCAAATTAGTGATTAATTAAGCTAAATTAATGTGTCCGATTTTGTTATCTTGAACCAAAACTTTTAAAAATCATTTTTGGTCATTTTAAATAAAGTTGAAATAAAATAAAATATTAATATTCAATGAAATTAGAAATGTTGCCTTGGCAAGTAACTGAAATAGAATGTCAATTGAAGTATTAAAATTACTGAAGTAAAAATAAATTAAACAAAATTACTACAACTTAAACTATAATTAAGATGAAATATAAAAAGAAAAGATTTCAAAATATTAAAAATAATAAAATATATCAATAAAACTAAAATAACACTCTTGTTGTTATAGGGAGTGAATAAACTACTTAACCATTTTATAAACCTGTTCTATTTGAATAATTGACTCATGTTGTCTGCAACCATGTGAAAAATACTGATTACCAGGACTAAACCTCAACCTGAGGAGCTAAAGCACTGGAGTTGTAGTGCTAGACACTGATACCCTTGCATCAGAAATCCCATCCAACCCTGTCATGCAGGATTCAGTGAGTCTTTTGTTTCTTTTCTCTGCTCTAGTATGTTGTGGTGAGCAGCAAGAAGATTCTCTTCTACAACAGCGAGCAGGACAAAGAGCATTCCAATCCTTACATGGTGTTGGACATAGAGTGAGTCCTTTTACTCTTTAAATCCACTTGCTATACAAATCCATTTTGTCCCAGTGTAAAAAAGATCATTTATCTTTCTGACTGACTTTCTCTGGTATTCCCTTGACAGTAAACTTTTCCATGTGCGTTCGGTAACCCAGACGGACGTCTATCGCGCTGACGCCAAAGAGATCCCCAGAATATTCCAGGTATATTGGTACCACAGATAACACAGGCAGGGTATCAGGGAACTTTGAAACTTGAAACCTGTAGAAGTTTTATAAAATTGTATTTAAATCCTAAGAATAACTGCTGTAAGCTAAGGATTCATCGCTTATTATTGCTTCCCCCAGATCTTGTACGCTAATGAGGGTGAGAGCAAGAAAGAGCAAGAACTGGAACCTCTTCCTGGGGACAAGTCCAGCTACATTTGCCATAAGGGTCACGAGTTCATTCCCACCCTGTACCACTTCCCCACTAACTGTGAAGCCTGTACCAAACCCCTGTGGAACATGTTCAAACCACCTCCAGCTCTCGAATGCAGACGATGCCACATCAAGTGCCACAAAGACCACATGGACAAGAAAGAGGAAATCATCGCTCCCTGCAGAGGTGAGAAGGGGCTGTTTTCTGTACTACCTTAATGAGTAAAAAAAGGGTTCCCTGAATCCTGGAAAACCTGGGAATATAGTCGTAAATGATTTTTTTCAGTTTTAAAGTATTTATTCAAGTAAGAGTTACTTTTTGAGAGAGCAAAAGTACTATGAAACTATATAAAAGTCAGTAAGTGTGAAAGCCATGAAATAAATTTAAAAAAAATACACACACACACACACACACACACACACACAGACATATATATGTTATACATACATACATATCAGTTGGATTTTTTTTCTTCTATTTTAAAAGTATTGTACGTTTGAAGTAAATTGTCCCATTCACTTGTTGTTCTCCTCATCTGCTCTTCTTTTCTGTGTCTATCTCTAGTGAACTACGATGTGTCTACGGCTAAAAATCTGCTGCTGTTAGCAACGTCTCAGGAGGACCAGCAGAAGTGGGTTAGTCGGCTCATGAAGAAGATCCCTAAAAAACCTCCGGCACCAGAAGTCCCTCACCGCTCCTCTCCTAGAGTTCCTGTTAAAGTACAAAGCAGTCAATCCATGAGGAGACCCAGCCGACAAATACCCTCCGGCAAACCCAGGTGAGCACCAAGCATCGACATGACTTTTTAATGCAAAATTCAGTTAATCGTATGGCTGTGTCCAGTTTTATCTTGTGATTTCGTGAGTTTACGCTGTTAGTTCGAATACATTGCCCAGGTTGTTGTTCATCAGAGTCAATCTCTAGAGTAAAAGGACTACATAAAGGCCTGGCTTTCATTCACAGATCCTTTCAGACCAGTTTGTTCAAAAATGAAAACGGTCATCATTTACTCATTCTCAAGTCATTGGATGCCCAAACCGCTGTTTTACATACAACACACAAAAAAAGGAAGTCTGGTATGTTTAAAAACAGAAAAAAAGCTCTTTTGAAGTGGTTTTGCAATTACATGTCCATTAGTGTATACACATGAATCCATTTTTTATTTTTTTTTTCCTGAAAACCGTGATTTATTATTTATTCACCACAGTGTAATTTCTGCCACATCTTAAATTGTGTATTGTATGGAAGCCTGTTTCCAACACTGAATAAAAAGTTTAAAAAAGGTCATTGAGAGTTTTTACTTCACAATTCTGACTTTTTTTTCTCGCAATTGCCTTTACATCTCGCAATTCAGATTTTTTTTTCTTACAATTCTGACTTGTTTTCTCAGAATAGTGAGATATAAACTCGCAATTATGAGTTACAAAGTCCAATTCTGAGGGGAAAAAATAGACTATATTCTCAGAATTGTGAGTTTATATCTCACAATTCTGACTCGTAATTGCGTGTTATAAAGTCATAATTGCACGCAATTGTGAGGGGAAAAAAGTCAGAATTGTGAGATACAAACTATATAAACAATTCTGAGAACATAGTCTATTTTTCCCCCTCAGAATTGGACTTTATAACTCGTAATTGTGAGTTTATATCTCACTTTTCTGAGAAAACAAGTCAGAATCACCTTTTTTGTTTTTTATTCAGTGGCAGAAACGGGCTTCCATATTATTATTGTTGTTATCATTTTGCTGTCAAGATGACATTTTTGGTACACTGAAAAAAAAATCTGCGTAGGATTTAATTTGAAACAATTTTCAGAAATTTTTTTAAATTTTATAAATTTCACAAGAAATCTCAAATTTTCGCAAAGTAACACATTGACTTTTATAAAGTAAAAAGTCTGAAATAGTATTTTCTGGAAAACGTTTATGTTGCATGGAATTAGGGTTGCAAAAAGTTGGAAAATTTCCATTAAATTTCGCAAATATTCCAGAAATTTAGGAAACTTTCCAGGATTTTTTGGAATATTCCACGGAAATTTTCCATCCCTTTGCAACCCTACATGGAATACATAGTCATACGAGTTTGGAACAACATTAGAGTGAGTGAATGATGACAATTCACTGTTTTTCATTTTTGTGTGAACTGTCCCTTTACCATCTTGTTCTGTAAAGTCTGATTCTAAGATGGCTGTTCATAAAATCAGTGCAGAAGCGCTAGACACGTGTTTGGCACCGGTTATACAATAGAGTGCTACTCTATATGATACACAGGTCTGTACACAACGTAAAGGAACCAACAGCGTGTCCGGAGAAATCTGGCTTCATCTACCACAAGGGGCACGAGTTTATTCCTTTATTCTACCACTTTCCTGCCAACTGTGAGGCCTGTACCAAGCCCCTGTGGAACATGTTCAAACCTCCTCTGGCTCTGGAATGCCAGAGGTGCCAGATCAAATGCCACAAAGAGCACATGGACAACAAAGAGGAAAGTCTCAGACCCTGTGCTCCAGACCCGTTCAACCCCCAGTTCAACACTGGGTGAGAGAAGAACATGGCCGACCTGGAAGTTGCATGAAGGATGTATTGAAGTTTAGCTTTAGCATGCTTCAGTAACACCATTCAAATGCTTTCAAGGTTTAAATCGCAGCGCTCGACTAGCAGAATAACATTTATGGTCTTTGCTAATGGTGGCTAAGCGGATATAAAGCTTAAACAGTGTTACGCTGGGCAGTGTTACTTTTTGTAACTTGGGATGCAAGATGACAGCTTGGGCATCAACAAAGCACTTTTTCTCTTTTGTAACCAACTCAGGTTTTTGATTGTGATTAGTAACAGTGAATTTAAAGGCTAAATACTAAAAGTTTGCATCAAACTGCTCACAGAGAGGTCTGTATCTTCAACTTGACTGCACATTTAGCACCAAACTCAAGATGCATACAGATGTACAGCCTTTAAAGCTTCAGCAGACATTGAGCGGTGGCCAGTCTTCTTCTTAAGGTTCTCAGTTAATAGTAATTACCTCTTGTGTGCCAAGTTGAAGCTTCACCTCAGCGAACTACCTCCAGACCTTACTGAGATGATCTGTAGTGAGGTTGGTGAAGGCTTGGCTGAATGCTCTCTCCTCCACCTGCAGGCCTCTGGATTCGGAGCTTCAGGACTGGCACTGGGCTCTGGATGACGTGGATGATGTAGATTATGACCATACGTTTAATTTCTGAGGAGCATGTGTAGGGTTCAAACAGGGTAACTACTTACATAGGGGCTCTGTTCCAAAACCACCTAACCCAGATACTTTGGCAGCATTTAGATTATTCGCTGTAATGTAATACACACGAGGGGAATCTTTACAGTCAGTAATTCCAGTAATTTGATAACATAAATGTTATCGAATGCTAAATGTAATGTTGTGATGCCTAAAATTCACTTGTAGTGTATTTATTTGGTTAAAAATACAGTAAAAACAATTATATTATGAAATATTAATACAATTTAAAATAACCATTTTCTACTTGAATGTAATATTTGAAAATGTAATTTATTCCGGTGATTTGCAAATCTGAATTTTCAGTAGCTATTACTCCAAGCTTCAATGGCACAATATTCTTCAGAAATCATTATAAATTATGCTGATTAAATGCTCAAGAGATATTTTATCAATGTTGAAAACAGTTGCTTAATGTTTTTGTGAAAACTGATATGGTGAAAAGTTTAAAAGAACATTTATTTGAAATTGATGCATTTTGTAACGATCTAAACTTCTTTACTTTTGTCAACTTAATGCTTTCTTGTCAAATATAAGCATTAATTTTCTTTAAAAAATAAATCTTGCTGACCCTAGAATTTTGAATGGTAGTATGCGTCTAAAATAATCTATACGTAATTGTGAATAAAATGGGTGACACTTTATTTTTAGGTGTCCTTGTTACAGTGTAATTACACATTTAAGATGTACATGTACTTACTATATGATCAGGGTTTGGCTTAGAGTTACTTGCATGTAATTATTCATAATTTATTGTTATTATAATAAGTACATGTAAGGTGTGTCAAGAACACCTTAAAATAAAGTGTTACCATACAATGATTTTAAAGTGGTGTTAATTATAAATATAAATGAAATGTATTATCAAAGTTGATCAAAACCAGTTAAATCCAACTGAAAATGCTATATTATCCAGAATTTGTATGTGTAAATATTTTTATGCTAACACTAAACTCTAGGCTGCTCACTTGGTTTTGGAACAGAGTCATGGAGTGCCAGTTTTTTTGTGTGGAGTGGGATTCATTTGCTGTTGAAGCAAATTTAAGCATGCGAGTGTGTTAACTATTTGTGTGAAAGACTTGGCCAAGATGGGATATGGAGAATTTGCCATAATCCAACAGAAGTTTCTGTGCCAATTCTCATAAACACCCTCTGCCCTCCAATGCAAAGCTGAATCGTTTCTCCAATCATTTCTCATTTACTAATGAAGGAGAGGAGGTTTGTTCAGAGAATTGGTATTTGGCCTGCTTGTTTCTTATTTGACCTTTTGACCCTCTTGCCCTAGTCCCCCTCGACTGGACACTCCAAAGATGAGGCGAGAAGACTCCACCAACAGCCTTCTGAACAAATGAGTCCGTTTGATTACCGTGTTTACAAACTGTTTATCAAGAAGACATTTCAGCTGTACTGTAAAAGGAAAAACCTAAATGAGAGAATGTGTATCAAAACAGTATTTTTATTTTTAGGTCTGTTTTGTTCCCTTTTGCAATAAAAGTTTGCGACCTGTTGTGTGTTTGCAGGTGTGTTAATCTGCTTCCTTTGAGCATGATGGCACGCTATGGCCGAAGGATTTTTCTTTCCTCTTGGGTTGAAATGTGGTGAAACTAACTTTCTCTTTCTCTTTGTCTTTCTCTTTCTCGATTTCTCCCTCATTCTCTAGTTAACCTTATATTGGGATTCTGGTGCTGCTACATGGTGATTTGGGGTTCTTCCTGTCACACCAACAAAAGACCTTTGTCGTAACTTTTCGCACATTTTGGCAAATCCAAAAAAAGTGAGAGATGCACAAATATTGATGAAGGCTTTGCTGTCGTGATATGGCTTTTATTCTCTGGGCATACGGTTGCTTCGACTTCAAGAGCACAACAGATCTACACAGAACTGAAGGGTCAGCGTCACACCAAACTTCTTATTCATTCGAGGCCAGAGTTGACCTGAACGCTAAGACTGAACCCCGCTGGACCGGCCAGAGAATGTGGACGACAGCTGGGTCTGACCGTAGTCTTTTTTTTTTTTTTTGGTTGTCTTTAATGGCTGAATATAGACAGTAGTGCAACACACCACATAAACGGCTAGAAAACACCACTACATATGTTTCTCATTCCTTCATAAATGCAATCAAACTGTAGTGTTTCTTCTTGCAGTGTTTTTACCTTTGTTTACTCCACTATGTGATCAAAGCTTGATTAAACCTTCTCTGATCATGAATGCATCCCATAATGCTCTCCTGGACACCTGTGCTGCTCACTCCCTAGTGTGAGTCGAATGTAATCTGAGGAGGAACCTTAATTAATGGGACATAATGGTATGATTAACAGAGATCAGCATCTAGATGTGAGCTTTGCATGTGGGCAGGAGTTTCTAAAATGTTTCCAGCAGTCAGTTTTTGGCCGGTCATCTTATGAATTTGATCATCAGCTGTTAAAAGTTGAAATTTTGGGTCTCATGCTACGACTTGCGCCAAAAACTGATTCCTTTTGCAAGCACATAACTGAAATGTTCATAAGACAGTGTCTGAATGTCTGAAAACCACATTTAAATTCACTAAGTATTTTGTAGATTTTTTTTTTTTTTTTAATTTTGTGATTTGAAGTGGTCATTTTTTTTTTTTTTTTTTTTTGTGTATCTTCACCCTAGCAAACAGTGTGTATCTCTGGGTGTGCTGTGAATGCATATCCGTGTTCTTTTACACGTTATATATATAAATATATGAATATACAGCGTATATTTGACCTGCCATCTTACCAGTTGGTTTGCTATTTATACAGGTCTGGGCACTTTTTTTTATTTTAAAACTCTGCCTCCAGATTTGCATGTTTTATATTGATGTACTGTTTGACCATAAAATGAAAAGCATATGTAGCCGTGTTGTTTGGAAACCCTGTATAACATTTGCTTATTTTTGTAAACAAAAGTAGTGAGTTAAATGGGTATATAGCTGTGAATGTAGTAAAAGGAAGTAAAGTTTTAATATAAACAATGTGGTCATATTTTTCTTTCTGCTTTAATCACAGGAATAACATACAGTACACTCTCGATACACATAATAATCTGTAATGATCGTTATTGCACTCAAAAATGACACTTTATTATCTGGGGTGTTCATTTGATTACCATAGAATAATTCTGAAAATTAAATTTGTAAAACATGATCGCTTTTTTTAAAAAATACTATTGAATTCTGCAACTAAACAAATCCACACATTTTCACACAAAAGGAATGTTTATTGATTTATAAAATACAAAAGAACATATCTATTAAAGTACTCACAAAAGAAACATTAGTTGTGCTTTAGAACTAATAGTTAATGAAATCTTTTATTTTCAAAGTAATCTTGTACTGGAACATTGGAGAGTTCAAAAGAGCCCTATGGTTTATTGGTTTTGCATGAATAATTACCATATGTTCATTATCGCCATATAATATAGCTAAATATAAAAATAGTGCATATTTCAGCATATGTAAACATCACCCCTTCATGAACTACAGTAAACAATCTGTTCAGCAACCTGATAAATCAATTTTATCACTTCTTTAGCTTGAAAATTGCTCAAAAATATTTCCCTTTCTAAGAAGAAAAAGACCACTACTAAACTTCGTACAGTATAACAACTTAAAAAACATATACAGTATATCTGAACATGTACAAACGCAGGGAGTTACAGGCAAGAAAACTACCAGAATTATAAGAAAGTGTTAGAATCAGTGAAGGATAGGAATGTTTTTGCTGTTTCATAACACTATTTCTGATATATATCAAATACGATTCATCATTTGTGAGTCTACAACATTCATACCTGTTTTCCTTCATGGGAATATGAGATTTAAAGCAATTATTCTGAAAAAATACAATATCACAATACATAATAGATTTGCATGTTCCGAAGAAAATACTAGTGCTTGCAAGTCAGCAAAATTTCCAAAGTATGGAAAACTTTAAGCTGACCATAAGTATCAAAGTGTAAAGCCGGCTAAAAATGGTCTGATAGAAGCAAGAAAGACAAGACCAATTGCAATTCAGTATGCAAATAATATTATGTCATCACTGTTGCATTTTGAATTAAACTTAAATATATATCTTAGGTGTGCTTTTATATATATATATATATATATAATAAGCACACCTAAGATTAAGATTTTCAAGAGAAAAGTGGCTTGCAAGCACTAAATCAACTGGGAAACCCAAAGCATTATGATATGGTTTTTGGTGGTACACACTTACCCAAAGTCAGTAAATCTTAAATCTTTTAAATTGCAATATAGAAAGGGTTACATCCAAATAGCACCTGACCTGAATCTAGTTTAGTTCTTCTTCTTCAAAAAAAATACCCCAACAGCAGACAAAGAATACATTGAAATAAACTGTGCAGAAAGTTGCATCCTCTTAATCCTGTTTCACTGCATGAGGTTTGTAGTAGATGACTGTGATTGTGACCCACATGTTCAGAATGCTCATGACAACAAACCGTATGAGAACTGGAGAAGAATAAAAGGAAAGATAAAGATGACAATCAACACTTCACTTCAGTTCACGTGCCATCAGGAAGCTCTTACTGACCTTGTGTGTCTCCTGTGGTGATGACGGTGGTGAAGATCCGTGCTGACAAACAGAGCAAACACTCAATGTCAATACCACAGACTGAAAAGTGCTTAGTTTTCCTTTCGTGTCACTTACCCAGGCATGTATATGTGGCCAGAGCCCAGGTGAGAGCGCTGACCTGCCCAGAGTCCTTTGAGCGCCACAGACACTGAAGCTGTGCCAGTTTACTGCCAGCACTAATGAAAGTGCACAAACTCTGAGAGACAATGGCAAAAAAAACAGTATTAGCATTAAAACGTTTGTTCCTAGAAATTGCACAAATGCTTTATCTTTCATCTGAATCTATTTAATATATCTATATATGACACTAATGCAAATGCATATGGATCAGCAGTGGCATGTTCTCACCATGGCCAGATCAATCACCCACTTCTGTACTGTAAGCAGCTGCCATCCACCCACAAACCTGATTCTTACAGTAAAGGAATGAAAAACCATCATACTCTTCAAATATATATATATATATATATATATATATTAGTGCTGTCAAACGATTAATCGCGATTAATCACATCCAAAATAAAAGTTTTTGTTCACATAATGTGTGTGTACTGTGTATATTTATTATGTATATATAAATACACACACATGCATGCATATATTTAAGAAAAATATGCTGTTTATATATTAAATATACATATAACATAAATGATAATAATATAAACATATACTTGTAAATAGATGTAAATATTTTCTAAATATACTGTGTGTTTGTATTTATATATTATATATATATATATATATATACACACACACACACATAATAAATATACACAGTACACACACATATATTATGTAAACAAAAACTTTTATTTTGGATGCGATTAATTGTTTGACAGCACTAATATACAGTACATAGCATAACCTGACAGCCAGGGTCTGAAGGATACAGTGCTGCGTATATGAGGCTGTGTTTCATGTTGCTGTTGTAATGCAGGATTAACAGGAGCACAATGACATCTGTGGACACACAAGATTGAAATTACAACTGAGACTGGATTTGGAGTGCTTAAGCATCTGGTCTGTCAGCTGTGCTCACCTTGTGCAATGAGGATGGGATACTCCAGGTATGTGAGCGGTGGGTACTCATAATACATCTGATAGGACATGAACACTACAAACCTACACACACAGGAAGAAGAGGAAGAACTGGGTTGGATGCTTTTTGGCCATCCATAAAAACACAGTTAATATTTAACACCGGGGTCCACCAACTGATTAATCCATCTCTAAAATCTGATAATAAACAATTTCATATGGTAGCATGACAATACACACAGGTTGTCAGGCCACTGCTATTTTAGTATAACCGATATAGTTTTGTAAATATTTTAAATTTGATTTGATTTTTACATTTTCTGTTTTCACTAGAGTTTTGATCATTTTGTTTTGTCATTTTTATTAGTTTTTTTTTTTTTAATTTTAAATATGATATAATTTTAATATAATTTTCTTTTCATTTTTATTTGTTTAGATTGGATTATTGTAATATTTAAAGATAAATAAAATTCATTAAAAGTAAAATAAAATAAGTTTATGTTTTTTATATTTTATTTCAGATAATGTTTATTTTGTTTCAAGTAAAAAAAAAATGTTTTTATGATTTTAGTTTTAGCTGTAATTACTGATAATAACCCCGTTTCAGTTTTGTGTTGTTTACAATGATTAGTCATAGAAGCCATAAAAATGTCATACAATCTTTACAAATAATGGAATTTCAAACAAATGTAAAATATCACGAAGTCAAATGTTTTGAAATGAATTAAGGTTACTAAAATTCATAAAATTAAAAAAAGTTATAAAATTATAGATGTTTTTAAAAAACTAATAAAATTGAAAAAAAAAAAAACTAAAATTACTAAAGCTTTAACAATTATAGTGTGCTATGTGAAGAAATATGCATAGAAAAACATATACACAAATTAATTTAATGCACACACACACACACAATTATAGCGCAGTGGACATTTCCATTCACCTCCATTAAAAAAGAAAAAAGAAACTTATTTATGAGTGCTTTTTGTTTTTGGAGTGCAAATATTTTCTACAATCTAGTGGTTATTGCTGTTAAAGTCATGGTTTGGGAAACACTGCTTTATACAATATGTAACAATGGGTCCCTCTGTACTTCATTGTACTGGGATGCAAAAGTTAAAGACCCCCATCTACTGATGTAGTACAGTCTCTGTTTATACTTTATGCATAGTGCACTAATATTATGTAAGTTATATGATATCAGAACATATCAATAACCCCTGTACACGCACATACACTGGTCATATGCCGCTAGAACATCCATACACTGTATTTGAACTAATGACAGGATGCAGCTCAGTCCGGATGTCTTCGCCTCGCTCTCCTGCAGTCAGTGTGTGAGGTTCTTACCCGAGCAGCTCGAGCAGCAGACTGTTCAGACTGACTCCAGCGGTGGCTCTGGCCCGCATCAGCACGAAGATCTGCGGGAACTTCAGCACCATACACACGAACAGAGTGCTGAAGTTCGCCAAATGCAGCGTGACATTGTCGTCCATCTCTGTTAATCTCTCTCTGTGATCCGCTCGTGGGATCCTGGCACGAAGCGGCTCCAGATGTTAGCATCTGAATAAGCGGTACTTCCGCACACATCAGCGCGCCGCGCGACATTTGACCCTCCGCAGCGCCCGTAGCTCATCGCTGCAGCGCGTGATTACTCAAAAGCATCTCATTATTTTGCAGGTCAGCGTGCCATTATTGCACACCTTCAGTTCAAGTGAATAACTGGGTCATTCGCAAGAAATATGGTGACAGATATTCAGATAATATTCGGGAATTCACATTTAAAAGGCAAAACTATACAAGCTACTATTATTAGACAATATAAAACGTTTGACTTTTATGATTTTAATTAGACAGTTCCTTGCTTTGTACCCATTTATCTGGTAAACCATTATATAGCATAGTTATTTTACTTATTTATTACTTTTTTCTAACTTTGTTTACACACAGTTAAATCTAACTTGTGCTAAATAAATAGCCTAAATAACATAGAAATATTTTCAAAGTAAAGACTGTAATTTGGAAAAAGCATAAGAACTTCTGACATTGTGAGTTGTTTACATGAAATATTATTATTGAATCAAAACAAATTATTTGTATAATTTATTTATTTTAGTCTCCTCCGTGTTTTGAGATTTTATAGTGGCACCAATGAATACATTTTAAATCAAGTTAGAAAGTCAACATAATTTGAAAATGAGCCAACTATAAATCAATTAAATAAATAAACAATCGAAATACAAAATGAAGAGCACTCTGGAGAAATGAGAATTGGAGTGTGCCTCTATTTATTTGTTTTTAATAAGCAATTCACTGGGTTAAACAAATACTGTTACAACACAAAAATTATACATTTTAAAGCAACAAGTTTTATAACAACTTCATAATCAAAAGACAAGTTTATCTTTTTTTCTTTTACTCTTGCCATTTCCTTCTTTAATTTAGAAAACAAACAAACAAACAAAAACAGACATACTTTTCATCGAGCAGCTTTGCTGCCTCTTGCTACCCTGTTCAAAGAACCATCTCTCTTGCTTTTTATTAATGCAAAGGCTTGCCAGTAATAAATAATACTATAAAATGTTCTGCAAGTACACAAAAAAGATTGAGAAACAACAACAAGGGTAAATGTACAAGGTTTCGGGTGAGAGGGGTGGGACAGGTGAGGTGAGAGTGGGCAAATTTAGCAAAATCTCGGATTCATACAGGACAGACAAAGCATCTATACATCCATACTAGCCAGATAACAAAGTTGATTTTATTATTCGTGTGTGTGTGTGTGTGTGTGTGTGTTTGTGGTTTTTTTTGTTTGGTTTTTTTTTTTTTTTTTTTTACAAAGTGGGTTTTGCTTTTTTTAAACAAGCAGGCATTGTTAATTACAGAGCACAAAGAATTAAGGCAGCTCAAATGTTCGCCTCAAAAAACTTTTAACATTAGATCCTTAAAAACTGCAGTTTGCTCTTGTTATTTTACACAGACATAGTGCTTCTCACACGGAGTGCAGAAATAAGAATTTGTTGTTGCATAATTCCGGCTGTTGACAAAGCCATCCTTTTAATACCGCCCACAGGAATGATGGGAAAAAACATTTCTTAACATGGCTACAGGAGTGTCACGATATTACTGACCCCTTTGTCACATACTATAGATGTTGAAAACTCACATCTAAGCTGCCTCTCGCTTTTCCAGTTCTCTTGATTTTACATCATTACAGTAGAGCTGACGTTGCTGTGATTGTTGTTTAGTTTGAGTTGTATAACACTGCTCGATGAGGGGTGCACTGATTGATTGGTTTTGCTGGTATTTGAGTTGGGCTGTATGGGTTTCTGCATCTCCATCTTGTTTCTGTGCGTGTGGCTGATCTTTGGCCACAGCAGTGCTCATGTTCCCCCTGTCTGATTAAACAGAAGCCCTCCAAACATTTAGAATGACTAATTTTGGTGAATGAAAAAGCCAAGTGCTCTCTCTGTACCCAGCCTCGGGGCTGAAAGACAGTTTGGCCACTAAGACAGGCGCCTCTCTAGTAGATCCTTTGAAACGCTCTTGGATTACAGTATTGCACTCAAGCTCCATGGTTTGTTGTTTCAGTTCATTTTAACTCCTTGCATCTCTCATCTGTGCTTCTTTGAGCTTGTTGACAGAACACACTTCACTTCCCTCTAGTGGACTAATGTTGCCATGTCCTTTCATTGTAAGCAACTTTGGTACTTTTTTATGAAGTTGCTTGTAAATATGGGTCGCATTGTTTTGGGATTATTCCCAAAATAAAGTATTGTATTTATTTGCCCCAATGGCATGAAAGTGTGACCGGACTAGCATCAGTAGTTAAATATCCCCAATTGTTTGCACATGACTCCACATTTAAGTTTTTAGACTTACACTACCTTTCAAAAGTTTGAGGCCAGTAAGATCTTTTTTTTTTTTTTTTTCAAATTAAATACTATTCAACAAGGATGCATTAAATTAATCATAAGTGACAGTAACAATTATGTTCTTTTGAACTTTCCATTCATCAAAGAATCCACAAAAATACTAGCAGCACAACTGTTTCCAACACTCACAATAAGAAATCATTCTTGAGCACCAAATAAAAATATTAGAATGATTTCTGAAGGATCATGTGACACCTGAAGACTGGAGTAATAGTTGCTGAAAATTCAGCTTTGTCAATTCATGGCATTTTCACAGGAATAACTTAATTTAAAAAAAAAAAAATTCAAACAAAAACAGATATTTTAAACTGTAATAATATTTCCCAATATTAATGTTTTTACTGATTTTTTTTTACTGAGTCTTACTGACCCCAGACTTTTGAACAGTGGTGTATTTTGGTGAGAGAAATCGCTTATTTCGGGCTTGTTTTTTGGGCAAGTTATTTTCTTTTTTAGGAAGATCTGGCAACCCCATAATAGACACACTGGATATTTTTCATTCTGGATCACCATCATGTAATTTAGAAAGCACTGAACAGCAAATCAAATAATGTGTTTTACAATTTTTTAAAAGACTACTGGATCTTTATGAGAGAAATTATATTGTTTTGTGGCCATTTACAATAGTTGACACACAGCTTTACAGTGTTTACCATAAGTGCAATGACTATCTCTCCTATACAATGTACACATACATACAGTGTCTCTCTGTTGTTGTCAAGGACAGCTTCACACACACACACACACACACACACACACACACACACACACACACACACACACATACACACACACACACACACGTTTTTGCTGGTGTCATTGTCTTGTCTGCGTGGGACCGCAGACACTACAACAGTGTTGGGTTTCAGGGCTATATCTGTCCCAGCCCAGTCTGTGCTGCTCCGGTTACAACAGCAAGGTCACACACGCACACACATGGAAGTGAAAAAAAATCATATTTCATGTCTGTGAGATAAGCAGTAATGAGTGTTTGGGTGGTGTGTGCAGCTATAGGAAGTGATTTCAGTATGATGTGACCTTAAATTGTCCTTCAAACACCCTATTAATCAACATAAACAAGCTGTAACTGCTTCTTTTAAGAGTACACTGTAATAGTTGAGTTTGAGTTTGAGTTTGTGAGTTTGAAGTGAGTTTGAAAATGGGATTAAAATTGTATAGGTCAGAGTGAAAAATGTAACTGTTTTTTATTTTATTTTATTTTTTTCTCAGAACATCTGGATATCAGAGTAAAAAAAAAAAAAGTTTCCCAATTGTATTTAAATCTCATACTGTGACTATATTTCACCATTTCAGCTATGATTTTGCTAAATTGCTACTGTATATCTTATAAAGCAGACTTTATTTCTTGCAATTGAGACTTGAGAATTGCAATTTTGTCTTGCACTGAGACTTTGTATCTCACAGTGTGACTATTTCTTGCAGTTGAGAATATTTCTCGTAATTGCAACTTTATTTCCTATGATTGTGACTTTATATCTCACAGTGTGACTTATGTTCTTATTTAAAATTTATCTCACATTTTTTATTTTTTACTCTGAGGTGGAAAAAGGCTTCCATAGTGGGATATTTAAAATACTAACTTAGTAAATAATTACTTTAAGTGAAAACAAATAAGAGGGGAGAAGCAAAAGGGCTGAGAATGAAAGAGGAGGAGGAGAGAGAGGAAAGAAGCGAGGAAATTTGAGTCAATAATGAGAGAGACATATGATGCTGTTGCTGGCTCCTCGCGACCAATCCAGACATGTAATGTACGTTTGGTTGCGCCGCACACACAGTATCAAGATTCTCAGATCAACACTGAGATTCACTGTTTCTCCTATAAACACACACACACACACACACACACACACACCAAACACATGGACTGAGCTTGTATACTGTGTGTGTGTGTGTGTGTGTTTATTCTTCTCTGACATTTTGCCCTTTTTATCAATCTGCTCCCTGTAACACCTCCATCCAGACGGAGGGTCAGCCAGCCGTATCAGCACTGACAAAATAAATCTGACACAGGAATGTGTGTGTGTGTGTGTGTGTGTTTAAATCTGACACTGGAATGAGACTCCGCCACATACGAACCCCAGAGAGAAATCCAGTCCTTACTCTAACCAGTCACAATTAGACCTCTGAGCCTACTCTTAAAAAAATATACCACTGTGAAACTGAATCCTGCAGCAAAAAGTACAGAGGGATAGGGTAGGATTGCACTCTTCTTTGTACGTCGTCCAAGAGCAGAGAGAAAAAGAAGAGTGGAAAAGAGGGAGAGAGAGAAGTTGTAAAGGTTGAAGGGGAGATTTGGGTCAGTGTTGGCCAGTTAAACTCAGTTTATATCAGAGTAATCAGAGAAAAAAAATGAAATAAAAAAAACAACAGTAAAGATGAAAAACAAAAGATAGAAACAGAAGAAAATGAAAAACAAAGCAAAAAAGGATAAAATTAACCAAAAAAAAAAAAAAAACGGAAAAATAAACAAAACAAAAAAGAAAACAAAATAAAAAAGCAATTTAAAAGTAAATAAAAACAACAAAATTAAAAAAGTATATCAAAGCGACTAAAGTAAAGAAAACAAACAAAAAATGTAAAACAAAGAATGCCTGATCTGCAATTCTGCTCTTTTAGGAAATTGTTTAAATGAAAATGTTTATATTTATTTCCTCTTTTCATGTATGACTGAAACTTTTGTATTCATCAATATTGCCAAATCATCGAGTGTATTTTTGATCTGGGTGATTTTTGATTTTTTCATTCTCCTTGTGATTGCTTGACAAAATTTAGATCTTCTCCCAAAATAAATTGGCAAACTTGAATGTTTTGTCAAACTGAACTCCATTTTGGCTGGAAATCTGATACACCTTCTCCCAATTACACACACACACACACACACACACACACACACACACACACACACACACACACACACACACACACACACACACACACACACACACACACACACACACGAACACGCACATGCTTGGCTTTAAGGTTCACTCCTCCACTTTAGTCAATACAAATAACCTATGCACCCAGGTGCTAACCATGCATTCAGCTCTTACAGTACTCTGTGTAACTAAAATCATTTTGGCTCTGTGTCCACCTAACCAACCCAGTCTACCTTTAAGCTAAATGTTCTTGGCATCTTGTGTAAGTGAACTCTACACTGAGGCACCTTGGAACTAACTGAAACTGTTCCTGTAACCGTAGCTGGAAAGGAAGTGATGAACATAATTTAGCACTGATTGGGATTTGGCAAAAAATAAAGTATAAAAAACCTCAAGAATGCACCCTTGACACCAGCTCACAGCTGCCCGAGACGCTTACTGACCTCTCCACTGGTTTTGATTGTACTATTGATAGCAAACCCAGGAGGAATTTTTCTTAAATAAGAGCACTGCAATAAGATGGATACTGATATAAATAATGAGAAATCCAACCCAAATGCCCCTGTGGACACTGATTTCCTTCTAAGCCATCTGATACATCAGGACAGTGTGTACACAACCCACCAGCAGTGTTAGACCGACTCTTCGCTGAGCCGTGCGGCGTGGCAATGAGCGCGTGTGATTGAACAGACTGGGTGGGACGGTCTCCAAGCCAATGGCCGCAAAGCTAGCAGCCATTTTAACAGTTCGCCAAAATGCTTGGTGAGGTCTGTACCCTGTAATCCTCAATCAAATCAGTGACTGAATGAATTTTCATTGCACAATAAACCAGCAAACCATCCCCAAACACTGTTCTCCAGTAGTGAAGACTACTTATCTTCTAGTTTTCTTCTTCAACGATGGATGAGTTTCCAGCTTCTTCCCAGGGATGAAATGAAAGTTCACTCCATCCTTCTGTTTTTGTACTCCCTCCAGGGTGTGTGTATGTTTCTCTCTTCCTGTCTTTTTTGGTGTCCGGTTCCAGAACACCTCTCCCTCAGAAAGGAGAGAAAGGAAAGAGGTTAAGAAAGAGTACAGAGTGTTTTGCTGGTGCTGCAGATACTGATACACATAGTCAGAGGAAGTGAGGGGGAGAAAGATTTGAGAGGAGAGAGTTTTAGAGCAACTCTGCATCTGTATTAGTCTTTTTGATTGAATCTATTGAATCAGAAGCATCCGACTCCAAACGTACAGACAGATTAAACCGAGCTTCTTTGAATGCACACACAAAGCAGAAAACTGGTCCGTCCATCTGTGGCAGGATTTGACTGGCCCTGTTCCAAATTATAGTTATTCATGAGCCTGTTTGATTGGCAGCCTGGCAGATCTATTGTGTTTGGCTTAAGCTCCACCTTTTTGGAAAACTGTATATGTACACTGTAATGCCGCCTCCAACCAGCAGGGGGAAAGTCCTCTCGACAAGCCGTGGATGGAGGGGTCGAGTGGAGAGGATGAGAAATATCTCTTTGATCAACAAGTAGACTGAGAACAGACTTTGCCTGAAGGTATCGCAGTTGAAGGTCAAACATCACGTCCGATCTACTTCCCAGATTAACACTTTGTGTCAGTATTTGTTTAGCCAAAAGGGGTGGAGACGGAGCAGACTGCTGCCCAATCTGGATGATCTGTGTGCATATTATGTCGCAACGTATATGTGCATGTTTGGAAAAGTGGAGAAAACAAGGTTGACATCTTAATTGGCTGGATTGTGGATGAAATCTGTGGACAGCTGATGGACTCTGCTGCAGTGCAGTTCTCATTATCCCTTTGGTGAGATGGTGATTTCTATAAGAGAGAGGTGTGGAAACTAAAAGAGAGAGAGAAAGAAAAGAAAAAAAGAGTAGTGGGTAAATTGTCACATACAGACTTGTTGGTCTTTTTTGATCTGTTTGAATGATTTATACGACTAAAAGATCAATTCAGGGATAAATTTAAGAGTTTTCAGAGTATTAAAGGAATAGTTCACCCTGAAATCAAAGTTTTGTCACTATTTACTCCCCCTCATGTCTATGGGGACCGAGGCTGTCAAGCTCCAAAATGACAAAATGATATCTGATTTATTTCAGCAAGGATGCATTAAATTGATTAGAACTGACAGTAAAGACATTTATAACAAATACAGTTCTTTTGAACTTTCTATTCATCAAAGATTCCTGAAAAAAAGTATCGAGGCATCCACAAAAACATGAAGCTGCAAAACTGTTTTCAACACTGATAATAATAGAGAAGTCTCTGGAGCACCAAATCAGCATATTAGAATTATTGCTGCAGGATCATAAAGGATACTGACAGACTGTATTGCCATCACAAGAATGAATTAAATGTTAAGATATATTCAAATAGAATACAGTTGTTTTAAATTGTAATAATATTTCACAATATTACTGTATTTTTTGATCAAATGGTCTAAATGCAACATTGGTGAGCATCAGAGATTTCTTCTTTTTTTAATTTTTTTTTTTTGACAAAAATCTTAACACCATGCATTTTAATGGCAGTGTATGTATGATATATTAGTGAGTTATATAGACTTATATGAACTTTTATAATACTTTTATGGGGCTTTTACTTCCTTCTGAAGTTATAAAGCTCTAGTTCAACATTTGATTGTGTAGAAAAGAGAGACTAAGTACATTTCTCAAAATTCACTTTTTGTGTTTCACAGAAGAAATGCAGATTTGGTGCAACCTGGGGGTGTGTACATGAAAATAATTTGTATTTTTGTGTGAACTATTTCTTTAATAAAAATCTTCAAAAACAAACAAACAAAAAAAAAAAAGAAAAAATGTACAGCATTATAGCATTTAAAGCAATCTAAGGGTGAAGGCAGACATACAGTAAATCATAAGACTACTAAGGAAGTGGAAAAAAATCTGATTCTCACCTGTCCTATTTCACTTGTTCTGATTGCGGATACGCAGACACCTTCTCTTCAGCGGAGGCTCCATTTCCATTGGAACAGTTCCTGTTAATGGGGCTGTCAAGCCACAGGGCAAAATGGCAGCGGTTTTGTCAGCAGGTTTGGGCACGGGCTGAATGACACAGCCAGGCTTGGGCATTAGGGGCAGGGCGTAGGCATGGTCCTCACCAGATGGGGCATCTTCAGGGCTCTGAGCTTTGTCCTCCCCTGTTACTGCAGTAATGGCAGACTGGTCATTTGAGCTTCTCTTACCTGCTGAGTCTCTTTCTGTTGCTAAGCAGCTGTTCTCTTTCAGGTCCTCTCCTTCTAGATCGGCTCCCGCAGGCTCATCGCACATAGTGGCAGTCCTGCGGCAGGGGTCCACTAGAGGGCGCTGCTCTAACGGAGGTGTTCTGATCGAACTCTCTGCTGGAGGCACATTACAGCTCCCATTAACAATCACATTGCAGGGCGTAGCAGAGCCAGGCTCAGATTTAGCTGTGGTGGTGTTGCTAGGAACAGTGGAGGCGCTGCATGTGATTGGCTGAGAAAGTGGCGGCGTGCCGCTGCAGTAGGACGGGTCGGCACAAGGCAGAGCCACGCTAGCCAATGGGCTTTCAGCATTACTGTCTCTGTGGTTATCTTCTATTGTACCTGTGCTATTACAGGCCAACCCATCCACCTCAGTTTCACCCAAAACTGCAGGTGGTGGGCTTAACCCAGGCTCTGCTTTTACCTGCACACAGGTTACAGCCCTCTGGATAACTAGCTGTTGCCGGGAACGACGACTGGTTGTTAAATCAATGACTCCATCTGCTGGTGCATCTTTGTGGGAGTGTCCAGAGCTTCCGTTACCAGAATTTTCTGTTTTAACCATCAGCTCCGCCATGTTTGTCCTGCCCTGCTCCATCTGTTTGGAAAATCCTGGCGAAAGTTTATCTGAGGTGGGAGGGGCTTGCTGAAAGTCCCTTCCCTCCCCTCTGGAGGTGCTTTGAGAAAATGGTGGCGGTGCTTTTGAATCACTCCGCTCACTCGCAGCGCTCGGAAGCGTTCCGTCATTTCCTGGTCGGTCACCAGAAGTCTGCGGACTGAATGGTATGGGCACCGGAATGGGTATGGGGACCGGTAATGGCACAATCACTGGATAGGGCACTAACAATGTTGGTGGTGGCACTAGGGGGGCCAGAGAAGGTATGCCAATATTCATAATGGGCGGAACTGGGATGGGTCCAGCTGGCATCATGTTAACTGGGGGAAAAGGCAAGGCTGGCATGTGGCCACCAGGATGAGGGGGCATCATACCCGGAGGGTTCCCAGGAAGGGTTGGGGTGGAGGATGGGTGAATGTGGGGGGAAAGGAGCGTGCGGTGCATAGGGCTTGATGGAGGACCCAAAGTCCGAGGAGGAGGTGGTGGCCCAATGCCAGGAATCATGGGATTGGAATGAGGGCTGATGGGGCCTGAGGGACGTAGGAACGGAGGGCGAATCTGCTGCATCATCTGGTGCTCCATAAAGAGAGGGAGAGGAACTGGGCCACGCGGTGTCATCACCATTGGCGGGCTGCCGGGCGGCATACCCAGAGCTGGATGTAAACCTGTCATAGGTGGTGGAGGAGGTGGCGGTAACACAGGGCTTTCGTGCGGCCGCGGTGTAGGGATTTTCGTAGATGATGATGACGAGGATGACGAGGACGAGGAGGAACACACAGTTCCAGTTTCAGATGGTGACCCCGAGGTGGATCCAGAAGGTCCGGCTACAGTGGTGGCACCCCCTGGTGAAGGTGCCTTGCGACTGCGGAGCTCGTTTAGAGGTGCGCTCCAGGACTCGGGTGTAAGGAGCTGTACACCCGATGCGCTCTCTGATTTTGTATCACTCGTGGGGAGAGGAGGATTACATAAACCCCCTGGCAGTGCAGCCTGAGTCTCTTTATAGAATATGTCCATCTTATACTGGTTCAGACACTTTGCACTGCAGAACTGGAGCCGTCTTTCACCCGCTCCAAAATCCAGGTATTCCTTAGTGTGGCGGATGTGTTTGCACCAATCGCAGACCTGTAACATGAACAACCGCAAAATGAACAACATAAACTAGAGATTAATACTTCACAGTGTCTATATTAAAGCATACTAATCCAAACACTCTCTGTGGACTAAGACATCATTAAAAGAGCATGGCTGTCCTTCTCTATTACTTAGAGAGTCTGATGACACAGTGTGTGTGTTCTGTGAAGTGTCAGATCTATGTAAGATTAGGGTTTTGCAGAATAGGCATTATATATAACAAACCAAGTGTGAAGAAAAATGTGGTTTATGTCATGAAATATTAAAATCAAATCAAGATGATCATCTCTCTCAGAATACAGAAAAAATATTGTATAATAAAAATAATTTATATATATATAACATACATATTAAATAATCTATGTATAATGCATTTAAATATTTAAAACAAATATATATGTTAATAATAAATATACAAATATGTAACAACAATATATATATATATATATATATATATATATATATATATATATATATATATATATAATGCTAAAAGGGGTATTTGTTGTGTATTTCTCTGATTATTTTTCTCTAACTCGTCCTAATACATTGGCTTTCTGTATTTTTGACACATGCATCCTCACACACACAGACACACTCATTACAAGATGTCAGGAGTCAGCTGCCCAAGGCAAGCTGCAGGGTCAAACTCAGACAGCCACGACTAAAAGGTTTTCCCTTCAAGGGGCAATTATGCATGTGGATTTTGAGTGTGTATGTGAGTGTGTATCTGTGGCACTGCAGGTGACACTAACTGAGAAAGACAGTGACAACAGACTGAAACAGACAGGGACGAGGGGCTTAAACCTGCGAGACAGAAAATGTGGGTTGCGTGTGCATGGGAGAGTAAGACAGAACTGGGGAACTCTGGGCAATTAAAGAATATGATGTGCACTGCTAACACAAAGAATAACTTAACAAGGGGGATAGACAGGCCAAACCATAGAAAGGTAAACATCGACATAACTACCCTATAAGAAAGAAATACTACTAAATGATTGAAAACTGCCTCTGCCACACTCCTTTTCTCTGACACTCTTTCTGCCAGGATAGTTTTGCCTGTCCGACCACTCAAAAAAAACTGTCTTGGAGTTGATAAGGCTGTCACTCTCCACAGAGGAGGTCAGTCAAAGTAGTTGAGTGCAGAAAATTTGCCTCAGGCCTGGCGAGTAGAGTACATAGAAAGAGATTTGCAAACATTGGCTTGTCATAAAGACAGACAGGTAGACAAAGACAGACCAGGCAACACAACTAACTGCACACAGAATGGGGAATTCACAAAGAATGAATTGCATTGTTCATTTGCATGCACTCTTTCAGTTTTAAAATTTAGCTCCCAATTTACTAAAGGTTTATGCAAATTAAGTAATGGTGCAAACACACCCAAATTCTTGTGAATCGATTCTGAGTGCTAGCTTGTGGTATAATTATTATTATTAGCGTCTATAATAAGCCTAATTAACATAGAAAGCAGGCATGTTTCACACTAAAATCCTACATGGTAATGTGCTATATTCTTGAATTTGCCCCAAAATGAAGTAGAAACAAATGACACTCTCTAACAATGCTATGCTATAACTATACACAAGCTGAAAACAGTAGAAATCCAATAGCTACAAATCCCTATGCATGCTTCTGTTGACATGTGTTGTGTCCAAATGTGTGTACTGTTTACTAATGCATTGGCAATTTAAAACTTTGATTATAATGCCAATGCCAATACCGCTTTTGAATCCGAATCAGAATGTGATTTGCCACAGGCCTGCCTGAGCAGACTGCAGAGACAGAGATTTCTCTTAAGACTAGTGAATTGACTGCCAAAGCCAGAGTTCCACTGAAGATAATGAAGGCATTTATCATATGCCACTACTGTCAATGATGGACATTCATCACACGGATAAAGAGAGAGAGAGAGAGAGAGGGGGAGAGAGAGGCTCGCTGGAAGTAGACACGCTTGCATACATACTCACATAGCATAGTAACACAAGTCTACTTCCAAGAGGTAAAGTAGTTTCTTTATCACTTTTCGTAATCTTATTTTCCAGTAAAAATAAACATAATAATAAACAAGATAAATTTACGTGCATAAAATAAGACTTGTTTTCAGAGAACATACCTTAAGTTCATTTTGTCTTGTTACTGCATAGTGTTTCTTGCTGAATGCACAACTATTTTATGCTATTTTATAATGAGGTTTAGGTTAAAAACAAGTGGGGTAACTTCAATATATATTCTCTGAAGAAAGTCTTATTATATTAGTTTCAACTAAATTTGTCTTGTTTTAAGGATGTTTAGATATTTTTATAGTAAAATACTGATTAATGAAAGTATCCATTTAGAACAAATCAAAAGAGATCAAATGAATATGATTTTGAATCAGTAATCCAATCTTTAGCGCATTACTTCAAGTGATTTGATATGAAAGAAGCTGGCTGCCGCAGGATGACGCGCAGGAAAACAAAGCTAACAGACACCACTCATTCATGAATCAGTCTGATTTTGTAATGAAGCCTTCGCTCTGTTTTAAATGTGGGAGCTCTGACCATGCCAGTTAACATGCACAAACCAGCTTGAGGCATGCCTGGATATTCTCAATTATAAATGATTTTCATATTTCCTGAGTTTAAAAAGCGAGACAGATGGAGACCACTTAACGAGTCAAGGCTCTCTAAGAGAAATTTTACTGCACATTACCCTAATGGACTTCTTTTCTCTCTCGCTCGCTTCTCTCCACTGTCTCTCTCTTTCTCTTAGTCTTTCACTCACCCTTACTTTGCTCTCTCTCTCTCTCTCTCTCTAACATGGTTGAGAGGTAATTACTGTCATTTACTTATTCTGTGGCCGTTAAACCGATGTCCATGACCATTCTGCAAGTAGCTGTACGCTCTTTTACTGTAATTACCTGCTAACGTACGGCTGCCAACTCAATGCTAGAGAGGAAGTTTCTGTGCTAATGCTTTTCTTTTCCCATCACGCACACCCTCTGACCCCAGAATGTGTCTGTTCTCAACCAGCCATATGCTGATTTTATATATACACACACACACACCTACTCACACATGCACATACCCCACTTGTCCATTCATGTGGAAAACAGTAACATTCAATGCAGATTGACATTGTTTAAACAAAAACATGAAATATGGAATGTCAGAAAGAAATAACAAACTGTTTCTACAGCTAATAATGTAGATAAGCAGAACACCTCATGATCTAGTCTTGAGTTAACAATGCAGGTGTGTGATTTGACCAGTCTTTTGTCAAGTGCTAAGTCTTTAGGAATTTACGAAGGAATTTATGGGTCATATTTCAACCCCAAAATAAAACAACCACATAAGAATGTCATCAGGTTTCTAATTGTGACATTATACTCATCACTTTAATGCATAAATAAATATATTAATGCATAAAAAATAAGTGAAAACATTTATTATTGAAAATATTGACAATGATTAGTTTAGTCATGTCACAAAAATTAGGGATATACTGCCAATAATGGTATGATATATATAGGTACAACATCAACTAATGGACAATATTAAACATTTTATAGGTATCAATATTAATGTTAATCTTTATAAACATGAATCATTAAATAACACTGCCAAATATAAACCTTAAAATTAATGTCAAATTTTCATACTGTAATGGTATATATTATATATTATGTTGTGATAGTTATATTCATTTGTAGCATTTAAAATGACTGATTTTAGTTTTTAATGATTTTATTTTTAATTCATGGAATTTTAATATCAACCATTAATCGTTTATCAGTCATAACATGAAAGTAATTATTGTTTTTTTCTTTTTTGGTATTGGCCAGGATTTTATTATTATATATTATATCCCTAATAATAATAATAATAATAATAATAATAATGTCACAATAAAAAATAAATAAATGTCAAAACATCCCTTACAAAAAATGAACCATTTTATTATTGTAAATGTGTAGTAACCATGTTTTTTTGTTGTTGTTTTTTACATATAGATTACCATCTGGTTAGTGTAGCAAAACCATGGTTAATTTGTGGTTATCATAGTTTAACTACAGTTACCATGGTTTTTGGTTTTATTTGTAGTAAAACCATGGTTCATTTTCATAAGGGATGTTTTAGAACAAACAAGATAAATGTCTTGTTAATACCATATTTCAGAATTAAGACTTAAGACTTAGAGACATGGCCACAATCACACAGTCTTTCTAAAATCTAGATCATCTTAATCAATATGCATTTGCTGTTTCTACATCTCTAATTTTGGGGTGTTAAATGGTTTATATCTTACAAGCACATCGCTGTTTGTCTTGAGGACAAGTCTGGGCGTGTCTTTGGACAAGCTGTGGTGTGGAACGCCCTCCTCCTCTCTGGCCTAAAGGAAAAACATAATGTCCCTTTTTATGCATGGCCAAAACTGAAAATAAACACACACATAACAGATGTAGAAAAGAAAGAAAGAATGATGTGAATGAGGAAATGGAGTGAGAGAATAAAAAACAACATGTGCTGACCTGAATAGACATATAGAAAAAAAGAGACATTCTGTGTGAGTGTGAGTGTGTGTGTGTGTGTGTGTGTGTGTGTGTGTGTGTGTGTCTGTCTAAATTCAAATTCTGTACTCCAAGTTTATATATTAGTATGGTATACTGAAACAAGAACAGTTTTCAATTATATAAAATTCTTAAAAAAATAAATAAATAAATAAACAAAACAAATTGAAATATCTCAATTAAAAGCCGGGAAAAAAAAAGATTTAGAAATATTCTAGAAATTAGGGGAGAAAGCACAGCTGAAACACTCAACACTAAAATAAATTAAATATCATAAAACAGCACTGAAATAATTAAAAGAAAACAATTAGTTTTATAGAGTATCCTTGATGTTCTCCATGGTTTATTCTGTCTCTGAGTACCTGAATGCCACTGAATGCCCACTCCCAAAAACACTGAAGAATATCAGTCTGTGCACACACACACACACACACACACACACACACACACACACACACACACACACACACACACACACACACACACACACTTTTGCCATCTTCGGTCTTTATTTTGTGTAGTGTCTGTGACCCCTCTGGACTTGAGCCAACTCATTTACATATAGCACTAATGAGGCTGCGTACTCTCTAACACTCACACAAATGGCATATCCGCAGTCTTAATGACTTGAGGCATGACGGTGCTCTAAGAAATAACCACACACGCCATTCATTTACACTGTGAAGCCTCTTTCATGCACACACAATCACAGATGAAGCCACACGCAGACACAAAACTCACTGAACCTGACGGCTTATTAAGTAACCAAAAACTCTAGAGCTTGATAGTGTATGTGAAGACAACTCTGTGCATCTGTATTATAAAACATGCCCCAAATTGCTGCAGTGTGTGTGTTATGCCACCTGGGCTTTAGCATTTCAACCACATCTCTGCCAGCCACCATCTGGGCATCACACAACCCAACCCAGGTGTGTGTGGGTGTGTGTGCCTTTTGCACACTGCCAGGTAAAATATACTTCTCCAAGGACAGAGATGGGAACACATATGAGACACATTCTGGAACACACACACACACACACACACCTGAGAAGAGCGCATTCACCACCTTTCTACCTGCCTATCTGCTGACAACAACAAGGATTTCATTTGCTGAAAAACTGAGATACGTCGTGTCATTTCACTTGCCAAATTGAAATCGAAATCAAATTAATTAGTGTATATAAAAAGGAAGAGGTTTTGTTTTCCTATGTCATATGGGTAAAGCAATGCATTTGTTAGTTGACATTAACCCATTAACTCTATATAAGCATTTTTCCACTGCTCTGACATGTTGCCTAGGGTCTGTCCGCTAATATGTGAGTGGCTAGAGTGGCCAAGTCTATGTATGTGTGAGACAGTGATTTGAGAGTGTGTATGTTTGTTCTCCTGGCTAGAAGCTATGAAATAATCACCCTGCACCGTGAGTCACAACGCCATGGCAACAAGACCTGAGGAAGCAGAAGCCCAATAGCTTCAGCACTTGCGCGCACACACACACACACAGCTAAAAGAGTTTGTTTCAGAGATAGAGAAATTGTAATCCAACATTCAAAATAGAAATTAATAAATCAGTTGCACGTTTGTGAGCCTGCAGTAACTAAGTTACTGGTTATAGATGTATGAATGTTCTCATTTGTTATGAGTATATTAATGAGATATGTGTATATAAATCAACATCACCATTTACTGGCTGATAATTTACGCTCTGTCAGATTTTAACACTGTAATCAAATTTAACATTTAGGAGAGTTACAATTTCTCCTGACACACACACACACACACACACACACACACACACACACACACACACACACACACACACACACACAGGCACGCAGTGCAGGAGAAAAGCAAAGGCAGAATGAAGCATGAATGAACCAGTAGATGAATAAATGAATGGAAAAAGTCAAGAAAAGGATGTTAAGATCCAACACACACATTTCCAATGACTTGGTATTTTCTGTCCCCTAAATTTAAAGACCTAACCCTCACACAAAGACATTATTTTGTATGTTTAGTCAGTTGCTGACCACTGACTGTCCCCACAATGTACTGTAGGTGACTTCAGGCTTTACTATGTTTCTTCAGCTTATACTATCTTTCTGTCTTTCATATTCCCAATGTTTTGTTCTCGCTTCATCTGAGCTAAACATCACTCTCGATGCTGACTCACACCAAAATACCGAAGAACATTCACACAAACACACACAGCATATGGCCATTCAGTCTACACTCCTTTTTTTTCTTGCTCTTATTGGCAGAGTTGCATTTAATTCTGTTTCATTCCGTTTTTATGGCATGAAGCACAAACCGTTCTGACTGTTTGTCTGTGTCCATCTGCTTGGCTGTTAAAAAAGGGTTGCTTTGCCCAGGTGTCCAAGACTGAGGTTCATTTGTACACATTTTCTTCAGTGTCTCTTTCTCTCTCTTTCACACAAACATTTTTGTTTAATTCATTTTGACAGTTTTGAGAACATTGGTAATTTCTGCAAAAATGATAATGCCATGTATGCCATGTTACCTGATTACCATTATTATGTACTAAAGCAATTAGCAACTTGAGGCCATCCTGCAATTTTACTATGGGTAAAGATTTCTTATATGGTAAATTTACTTTAAAGCTGCTTATTGTTTTTATAAATTAAAGGCTATAGCAATATGATAAAAGACACCACTGTTCAATAAGTAAATGCATTACTTATAATAATCAGAAAATGTATCTATTGTTTGTTTGTGATAATACAATGCGGTCTTTCTAAACTTTCTATTCATCAAAAAAAAATGTTTTACGGTTTCCATAAAAATATACAGCAGCAGGTGTTACTTCAATCACTTTGGATATATTTTTTTTACATATTCTATAAACTTTACAATGCAATTTATTGTCCAAAGTGTTAATGTACTTTTTTTGCACACATCGCTTTTTTTAAATGAATAAAAAATTTAAATCTAGTGTGAACAAGAAACTAAATGTTCAAAGACCTAAACCTTCCATTTTAAGAAAAAAAAAATTCTCATTTTATACTTATTTATACTTTGTCACTACTTTTTTGATAGTGTTGCCTAACATTAAAACTGTCTATGCCATAGACTTTGATATGTTCTTTTGATAACTGTATTTTTAAATGATACAATTTGCCACTAAAGCTACACTACAACAAACGCTCACTGAGTTAGACTGACCCCAGTTCATTGTACTTATTCAGCCGTGTTCATCACAAATACATTTCAGTCCTATTCACCTCAGTCCAGAACAAATCACCATATATGGGCACACTTCTCTGCATTACAAATATTCAGTTACTCTAAGGTTTCATGAGGCTAAAAATATCTTGTCAAAATTCATTAGCTCAGCACCTACACACACACACACACACACACACACACACACATGCAAATCTGAGGATTTGGACACTGTAAAATGAGCCCACCGTCTGACACAATAAACACAATACAATAACAATACTGTGTTTGTGTGTGTGTCTGTGTGTACGCGTCTGACAGAGGTTTACCACATTTCCTCTGAGGAGGACACTTCTTACTCACACACACACACACACACACACACACACACACACACACACACACACACACACACACACACACACACACACACACACACACACACACACACACACACACACACCTTTAATAGGGAGGAATTATAATCACGTGAAGCAGCTGGTGTGAGGATATTTTACTACCCGAGGTGGGCCGGTGGGATGATAGAGATACGTATGCGTGTGTATGCTTTCTCTTTTTCCGTTTTGAGTTTTGCAGATGTAGCAGCTGCAGGTATTTACTGCAGTAACACCAGACCGCAACCAGACCCACCGCCCCACAGCCCCTCCCAGTGTCTTATTTCACACACACAAACACAATACTGCTTATCTTTGCAGCTGACCTTGTGGTGTACATGACAAAATAGAAAGAGAAAATATAATCTTAGAGCGTAATAGAGTTTGCCCATCCTAATGAATTATAGAAATAAAGGTGGAGTCGCAGTGGTGGCACAACGCCAGGAGAATCGTCAAAGGAGTGAAGTAAACAGCTCTATGATTGGTGGGATTAAATGAACATGCTCCTGCCAGACGTTCGTTTGGCATTCCACAGACGTGTCTCCTCAGAGAACCAGATACAGCATCCAAACGTCTACAGACGTGCCAAAACGACCTCACAGTTTACACTATAATAATCACAGACTACACTGACCGCATATCAGATGATGTCACTCAGCACACACTGTTCCCTTTATTATACGTGAGTAAATAAATTAGGAAAATCTGGACTTTGAGCATAATTCTAATGACATTTTTGTAATAAAAACATGGACAATGGAAATTAGACTGCAGACGCACATCGACCCTTACGCTCTTATGTGAACTTCACAGGGTTAAATCAATGTTCGAGTAAATCTCACAAAAACATGTCCAGGCCATTCCTCCAATAACTTAATCTACATTTCAAAAAAGAGAATCTGTCCAGGCCACATTCCACCCCAAATTCAAAAGATAAAAAGAAAGAAATTAAAACGAAGGCATTCATATATTATATTTTATTTATATAAAAAATGTTTGCATTCTGATTTTTTCATTATATGTTAGCAGATTTTACCCACAAAAATCTCATTACTATTATGTCCAGGAATTTTTATAAGATTTGATTTTTTAATCAGCATACATTTTTCAACATAAATCAGCAGATATAATAAATATTACATTGATGCATAAATACTGTATACTTTAAATCATGCATCATTGTTTTTGTTTTTTTCAAACAGTAATGAGAATGAGAATTTTTTCACTATGGTAATAATCAAAATTGGGGTGCTTAATTAATGTTCAACCGTCAAGAAATTTCACAATGCAAAATTAATGAGTAAATAAAATAGGCTAATTTTAGAAGAGTTCATTTTTCACCAAAATATAATTGCCTTTTTTTATAATTGCCTATATTTTATTTGTTTGTTTGTTTTTGTTTTTGAATTTGGGGTGAAATATGACCCCAAAATATGAATATAGCCAGTTCCTAACAGTTGTTGTGAGCTTACTGTCATGGAATTAAAAGTCATTTAATATTTGTGTGGAGGGGTTCATTTTTCTGCCTACACATTTTTACTCCTGTATGTCTCTCTTTCATTTTCTGATAGATTTATTTCTTGAATTTCTTTCAGTATCAAAATATATATGTACATCTATATGCGTGTTCTTTATTCTAGTTCCATAAAAATCATGTTTTATGTTCAGCTATGTGAATAATATGACCTGTACAACCTTTTATAAGATAAGGTCTATGATTTCTACAGCAGAGAAAAAAATACTAAAGTATATGTATTTGTTTTACACATTTTATGCAGCTCTATGAGCTCTATGCCCCTGAGTATCTACACTGCTCAACAATTTATGAGATTTATACAAATGTCTTTTTTGTGTATCCACATGTTTGTGTGTGTGTGACACAGAGACTACTGTATGCATTTAGGTTTATATGCGTGTGTGCAGTAAAGCTCATGTTTGCATGTTTGTTGGTCTGTTCATGCTGTCCACTCTGTCCTCAAACACACCACACACTAAGCAAGGGGTGGCTGTGAACAAACATGCATGCATGTGGGAGTGTGTACGCATGCATGTGAGACTCTTGTGTGTGTACGTATGCGTGTGTGATGGTGTATTTGTGTGTATGTAGGTGTGTGTGTGTTTTTGTATGCATGTGTATGTGCCTTAGAGTGTGTTTGCATGCGTCCATTATATTATGAGTTCCATCAGTGTGTGAATAAGTGTACAAGAGAGTCTCTAACACACACGAGGAGAGGAGAAATCCAAACACAGTATACTTACACTGCAATTCCTCACATATCCAAGCTTAGATAGAAGAGAAAACACACAATCAATATCCGTCTCACTCTGATGGCATGAGGTCTAAATCTAAATGAGGTCCACTGCTGTTATGCTGTACTGTGCTGAACTTTTTGAGCGGCGTAATACAATAAAACAAAATATTGTATTGTATTTTAAGGAACTCTCTCTTTAAAAGGGGAAAATAGACTTTCAGAGATATGCTCTGGTAAACGTCAGGCACAATCAATTATTTACATAATTGCAAGAAAATGAACAGGACGGAAACAAAGTTAAAGGATTGAGCAAAAGCTAGAAATTGCTCAGCGAGATTATAATTTCTGCAATTTTATCAAACGGGGTAGAGTGAGAGAAACCAGTTAATACCACAAAACATCACAGAGATCATCTAATCCACTGCCATGAAATCCATTATCACCAAAATTATGGTATTAAGTCATATATGTTAAAAGAAAACTTACCAATATTACCCCCATCCTTAAAATTGTAAGTTTAATATTTTATCCAGTTATAATGTATTGTATAGTAGGAATGACTCATGCCATCAGCTTGTCTTTGTGAACCGACCATGTTCAAAAATATCAGTGAAGCACAAACAATAATGGATGAAAATAAAAAATGTATTATTGTTTAAGCTGATCACAACAATAACTCTGCTGTTTATGGGAAAATGACTTGAACTGTTATGAGAGAGTTACTATATAAATATCTGCTTCTTTCAAACCTGTCTCTGTCTGAAATGTATTAAAAATGTAAAGAAAAAATAATGTCTTATAATGTCTTATCTAACAGAGTAAGAATCAATTAAAGTTTTGAGCCAGAGAATTTAGTAACAATGAAGGTTAGGGCAGAACAGAAGAAGTGACATCAGACAGAGGGAGCCTGATTGGCTGAGGGGACAGGAAGAGGCGGAGACTGGACATTTACCTTGTTGCGTTTGAAGTAGGCACGTCGACAGGCAGCGAAGCATTTCTCACTACAGAAACTCTTCAGTTCAGAGCCCATACTGAGAGAATAACGCTTCACTCCCACCTTCTGACACCACGCACACATTATCTGAACATTAGAGGTGTCCTCCTCTGAGAAAGAGAGAAAAAGAGAAAGGATATGGAAGGATCTATTCAGTCAACTTTTTGAAAAATAGTGAAATTTCAGATACAACATAAACCATTGTTGTTTTTCTTCGTATTACTGAGACTAAATTTACCATAAATTCAAATACATAAACATATGTGGACACACATATACAAGCACTGCAACTCTTTTATTTTCTTTTATTGTTAATAGCAAGAAGAAGGATAGACTAAAGTGATACCAGATAATATTCTCAACAACAATGTATTTTTCCACACTGACTCATCCACCACCAACATATTATAGACAGACAGTATATAATGCACCAACACATATACTCTGAGTGTTTGAACACCAAAGGCAATCTTTCCCTCATCAGCCCACAAGGGGTTAAGAGAAACCTGTCATCATGCATCACTCCACACACATCAAGACTATATACGTTTGTGTGTGTGTGTGTGTGTGTGTGTGTGTGTGTGTGTGTGTGTGTGTGTGTGTGTGTGTGTGTGTCAATCTGCCTACATCACAGTGCATGCCACATGATGTTAGATCTTTCCCATCATGCTCCACTAACAACTAGAAGCTTGCGGGCACAAGTGTTCGGGTTTGGGTGTTTGAAGCGCAAGCATATGCGAGTGTGTTTGGGAATGGGGGTGAGCGAGCTTCTAGGGGCCACAAAGACACACACCGAGCCAATTGATTCAAATGCAACTGGCATTGCCATGAACAGAAAACTGCTCACTTTTTTGGTGTTTTCATAATGTTCAATTTTGTAAGATGGGACTCCCAACATCAAATTTAGTATGTGATCATTTTAATGCGTCTGCCCATGTCATATGGTTTCTCCTCAGAGATCTTTTACACTCTCACCCTCCAGCAGCTGCTTAATGATCAGATAAATCTGAGTGTGTGGAGAGAAAATGTCTGCCCATTAGACTTAACCTTTCCTCTCACCCCTCTCTCTGTTTCTTCTTTCTTTTGTAATGAGCAAGTTATATTTTAAGATAGAAATCAATTCAGAATTATGTTAAACATGACTCCATAGGCTAGACATACAACATACTTCATTTATCAAATCCATTTCTGAACAATCAAATCAAACTAATCAGCAAGTACAGTTTGTTTAAGCTGCCTAATTAGCTTAACCAATGGCATGAACTGGGGACAAGGAGACTTATTTGAGACTTTAGCAAACTACCTGTTTGAAACGTACAAGTCATTTATGATTTAAAGGGATAGCACACTCAAAAATGAAAATTCTGTCATTTATGTACACTTGTGTCATCCCAGACTCATTTATTTTCTTCCACCAAATACAAAAAGAGTATTTTTTTTTTTTTTTTAAAGTTTAAAAAAAAAAGCATTTTTGACATGTTTGGAGCTTGATGATCATCCTCACCCCTTTTAACTTAATTGTATGGAAAAGAGCATAGAAACTTAAGCTTAATTTACAAAGCACAGACTGTTTAATGCTGCTCAGAGCTGACATACATGCGTTTGAACTTAAATTACAACTCTATACTTTGATACTAGGAGCTGAGGTGGGTCAGAGCAGGCGTAATTTTGTCGTTTTTTTATGTGGCATTGGGTCTTCACACTTAATTTTGAGCAGAGACAGAGCAGCCTTAAATCCTATAAAGATGTCTTTAGATTCAGCAGGCTGGAAAAAGTAGATAGAAAGATTAAGTACATAAAGATATAAAAAGAGCTTGCCTAACAAACTGCATCATACAGAGCAACAAAGACTCAAAGTGTTCCTCTACAACCCTCAAAATACAAACATTCAAATATAAAACGGTTGCCATGGCAATTCTGTTTGTTTTTCCTCAGCACAGCCTCATTGCTCCATCCGAATCCTGAATTTAAGAGGGATCGTGCAAGTGTGTGTGTGTTTGTGGAACATCCGGTGGTAGAGCAGTACATACCTGCACTTCAAAAGCCCTCTGTCACTATGCGCATGCTCATGAATTATTCAAGAGGGCCACAGGCTAGGGGCGGGGATGGGGAGGGGGGAGTTGGCTTCTGTTGCTGTGGTAGTTAGCGAGTCTACACCATCTGTTTCTCACCACATCACACACATTAACGCACACATAAATACAAGCGCACATACATAGACACACTCACACAAATACACCAGCTCATAGAACACTGGTTTAGGGATGCACCTCACCATGGTGCCGTCCCATCAGACACCACGAGTTTGGTCTACTGCGCAACAGCAATGTGAGTGGACTCTCAGTGTCAAAATGCAAGCTCAGCTTTATTTATATTTATGATTATGATCATTTTTATATTAAATATCATATTGAAATACTGTATACTATTAAATTTATTCAAGCTAAAATTATTAAAACTTGTTTCACGAACCTTACGTACACAAAATATGCTTTATTTCAAGACAGACATTGCTGAGAGTAATGATAACTTGGCGGTTCTAATATAAATGAGTCTTATGTTTTGAAGTAACTACTCTGAATGATTCAGTGAGCTAATCAATGAAAGATTCACCAGATTGATTCAAGCTGTAACTACAAGCCTCGTATGAAATCTCATTCTCTCGAAGTAGGTACTTTTTTAAAATTAAGTAATTACTTTTCATTACTTTTGTCATGTAACCTACCAGCATTAGCTGTGTCACTTCACTGCAATTCACAAATCCTCGCCTGTGGCTTCATGGGATAGAAAAATGTCCCTACTGGATGTGAACTTCAGAATCTTGCCAAAAGTAGTAGGTCTTTTGGGTACTTTTTTGCTTTATGAATACTATGAATTTGGACTACTCTTTTCACATACTTTTTTTCATGTATTAGATAGTTGGGAAGTATACATATTCAGATGCAGCCCAAGTATTTTTGAATGATTCATTTAAAGACTCATAAGAGTTATTTGTGAATCGGCGTGCACAGAATACATTAGTCATGCTGCATGTTTTTGTGTTCAACCAGCAGACAAATCAATACATGTTTTCTTGCTACTATATGGCCGATTCAGTAGCAGCAGCATAGATTCAAGCAATATTATAAACACTAATTTTTCAATGATATTTGTACAGTCGCAGAAACTTTCACATGTTTAGCTTCAGCATCTGAGGGAGATGGTTAAAATGTCGACAACATGCGTTAAAGTGACAGAGGGACAGTACCGCTTCATTGTTTGGTTTATAAGACAACCAGCACAGATATGGCGACATTTCCACAAATGGTCAAGCAATTATTAAATGAACTTTATCAGTCTGATAAATATGCAAATAAGAACAGTAACACACAGTTCATAAATCTCGACACTTGAAGTATGTAGCCTGGGATTATAAATACGAGAACCCTGTTTGTGTAAGATATCAGGAATAAATACAATACACATGTATTTTGTTCAGTTAAATGTGCGATTGTAAGTTAAGATACTCAAATGCATGCATGTGCCGCTTGTGTTTCTTACCTGCTGGTGCTTTGATCAGAGGGGGCGGGATTAAGGGCACTATGATTGGCAGGCCTCCGTGCTCCTTAGAGGAGGAGGGGTTTGCAGACGCCTCGGCTGTCACTCCATTCCGTGATGTCGGAGTAAAGCCAGAGCTGTTGGCGTGTGGAGGAGAACCGCTGCTGTTCTCCACTGTGGATGCTTTTGGCAAAGAGTTCTCTAGAGAGAACAGAGAAGTAATGGGGAGTCGTTTATGTTTCACAAATCAGTCACTGTGTGAAATACATAATATATTTGTAGTGTGAATTGTCATTGGTGGATGTGACTGTCAAGGAATTCAAATGGCCGTGATCAGTTCATTGTAGTCAATGTGAAATCATAACTGACCTTGTTTACATTCAGATTTATTGTGGGAAAGAAACAGGAGTCCATGCTATTTTAAATTTCATAAAACAAAAAACATAACCTTTAATCAAAATAACTTGCTTTTACTCAATTTACTTAAACATTATTTGGTCATTGTTTTAAGAATCTCACATTCAGGTCTGGCTCTATTCTGGTTCATAATGTAACACCCACTAATCACCATCCAATAATTACATTTTTTTTGATAAAACAAGTACTGATATTATTATTATTCTTTACTTTTTCCTGATTAATGTACTGTTTTACAGGGAAAGACCACTTTATGGAAGTAAAATGTTGTGAAGAAGGTTTCATACTAACTAAAGAATTGGTATGCGTATTCAGTATTTACTGCATAAGGAATTGTTCAAACACAGCTGAACATATTTTCTTCAGGATCAGTGTATTATAACTCTGGGGCCCTGAGACTCTAGCAATCTCTCAAACGCACACATCACATTACTGTTTTGACTTGTAAAATGACACAAAACTGATTAAAATAGCTCTTCCAGAGTCTAGAGAAGACATTCCCTTACTACACATACACACCTGCAGCAAATAAGACAAGATTCAACAAGGGCACCCAAACAGATTACTGGTAGATAGCAGAAAAGCCCATTTGTAACTCTAACGGCATGCTCGTTTAGAGACGATCACGGCTAAACGAGTTAATTAAGTCTGATTGTCCTTCGCCTAATCTCTCCACTTCCAGCAACGTCAACTAACAATAGTGAAATATCGTAATCTGCGGCTGTGGATTTGTCTGACAGCAGAAAGTAATTACGGCGAGCGTCACATGGCAGGCGTGGTAGGTTGGAGAAATGTGGCGCTAGCTGGGAACCGTCTAATGCCTAAATCACCATTTTCTTTAATGGAGGCTGGAGTATGGACTTAGCAAGGAATTAGCCAGCTCATTGTTTCGGCATCTCTTTCTCTGTCCCCACAGGACCACAGAAAAAATGGCTGACAGTTTAAGACTCTCTAATGCTCTGGCACAGAGGCCAGCCAGGAGACAGCATGGAGGGTGCAAAGATAAAGCTGTGGGTTTATCGGAGGGCTCTCGGGGGAACGACGGAGGAAGTTCAGGAATTTAACGGTGCATTCTCTTTTTAACAACATTTAAAATCTGACAGTCCTTGTTTTCGTTCCTGTCCTTGTCAGGATTTTGTGTCTTATTACCGCTCCAGAATTCCCTCTAGGCTCTTTCTGGTGGCAAACAGGTTTGTGAAATTAACCTGCTACAAAGAACCTATGGGGAATTAAGGGATGATAATATGATAAAAAATTAATGCAAGTTATGCATATTAGTGTCAAGTGTTCAGAGGGTCTAGGAGGTATAGTTAGATACTGAAACTTTCTCTGAATTTAAATTTTAAATGTGAGCAGAGCACTGGATTGCCAAGAAATAAGAGAGTACCCAAATAATCTTGTCTAGACAACTAATCAAAATTACACTATTGCTCAAAGGTTTGGGGTCGGTAAGATTTTTTTTTTTTTTAATGTTTTTGAAATTTAGACTTATTAATATCAATGTTAAAAACTGATGCTTAATGTTTTTGTGGATATTTTAATGGATACAAAGAACAGCATTTATTTGGAATAGAATCATCTGTAACATTAAAAATGACCTTACTGTCACTTTTAATCAGTATTAATTTTATAAGTATTAATTTCTTTTCAAAAAGAAAACAAACAAATCTTACCAACCCCTAACTTTTGAACATGTATGAGTAAATCTTATTTTGCATGCCTTTCAAAGATAAATTTCTGTATCGGTGTCAGATCTCACCTTTCAGGACAGAGATGTGTTGCCGCATTTCTCCGTCAGGATAGTTGCGGATCTCTATGTCATCTGAGTCTCGTAACTCCACTTTGTCATATCCGTACCATCCAAGCAACTCATTCATGGTGTTTTCGGCAAAACTCTACAGAGAGAGAGCAAAGGAGAGAACAATTTAAAATGCAACTTTACTTTTTAGAAGTTGCTTTTTATTGTAAGTTGTAAGGAATCAACAGACAATGCTCACGTATCCGCTAAATTCTACTAAAACCTATTTTTTGATTACAGGGTTACTCATTTCATAATGTGGTCTTACAGAAAAGGCCTACACACACACACACACACACACACACACACAGTGGGAATCTGAAATGTGAATAATTGCAGTCTGTTTGGGAGGTGTACTGCGCTGAGACAATCGATGTAAAAACCTCTGAGTGGCAGATTTTGCAATGCGGATAAACAAAATCTCCACAGGGAATCTTATGTTTGCATGGCTACTGTGAACCAAGGCCAAAAGTAGTTTCATCCAAGAAATCCACTAGTTCATCGATAGACCAAATCTGACTGAAAATAGCTTCAGCTCCATATCCCTTTAAGAAAGAAATCTGGAGAGGCTATAGGCTGACCAGGGCATCAAACAACATCTAACTAAGCAAACAACGCTAAGCCAGACAACCGGAGAACAGAAGAGTAAGAAGCATTATTAACAAAGCAGAGCTGACCGGACCACAGCGGAATCCATGCAGCTTCAACTTTCTAGACAGAAAACATCATACTTTGAGATTTTAATACCCATTTACCCTGCATCTGCTGACTAATATTTAAACATTACCTCCTTTAAACATTATTAAAAGAGCAGTAATACTTGTCAAATATATTGGTAGATATTTGCTTAATGAATAAAAACCACAGTTTAATATATAGAGTAAGTATATATATATATAGAGAGAGAGAGAGAGTAAAAATAAGTTACATTAATTCTAAAAAATGTAATGCATAAATATAAAATTATTATTCATTATTTTTCCCACCTGTTTTAAAATCTCAATGGGTTCATAAGACATAAGGGAGCATCTAAACATTCAGATATTTATTTATGTATATGTATTATTAATTTTTGTCACTTTTTCTGTTTTAGTCAGTCTGAGGGAGGCTCTCACCATCAAGTAGGGCGAGTTGCCATGGAGATTGCCTGCCTGCCCCGCCCCTGGGAGGGGCCGATTGGACGGGACCTGATGAGACACGAGTCAACAACTGTCAATCAAACACAGAAACTGTCAGTCAATTGCATTAACTATCAAGCGGCATACTATTGTTATGTGTTTTGGGATATATACATACTCCGTTAATGTGGTTTGTATTTACTCACCAGTGTACACTATAGCACTGCTTTTATGAACACACATAGACATGTCATCTAAAAAGGCTAAATGAGGGATTCACTCTTAATGTTATAATTTAGTATAATGTTTCATAACTATTGGATCATTGTGCAACACATTTAAAAGCACACATGTACAATATATTGTACAAACTGATGAACAACCCTTCTCCACTCCTTCCCTGCACTTCTGCTGTATGGCCACCAGGTGTCTGTCCTGCCTCTGGTCTGTAAGGTGAGGCGTCTGTTTTAGGATTGAGTTCACAAGGTCAGTCACAATGCAGTAATCACACCCTGTCCACAGGAAACCCTACTAGACTGTATCAGCACAGCACGAATCAATCTAGAATCACCTGAGCTCCGCTCTGAAGAGTTTTTGGGCACTTCTAGAGTTCTGATTGTCTGGGAAGACCAGCTGAGCTGAGTTTAGAGGGGTTCAACAGTTCCTCAAAAGGGCTCACCTGACTTACAGAGTTAACATGGGGTCACACATACTCATCACAGGGTCAAAAGTAAGGTCACATTTGGCTTGGGGACAGTGATACAAATGTATTTGTATACATTTATTATAGAAAGGGAGTTAAAAATATGGTCTAAAGTGAGGGTGATATTCTCATTAAAAACAGGGTGCTCAGTGCTCAAACGTTTAAATATAAAGGGCCAAAAATCAAACTTGATTGAGGGACTTGGGCCAAAAGTAAATGTTGTATTATTTTTAACTATATAATATTAAAATGTATTAAATTGGAAAAAATAAATAATAAATTTTCAACTTATTTTATACAAATTCGTTTATATTGTTTATGTTTAAAAATAAAAGCAGGTTTAAAAAAATAATAATGAAACGAAGAAGCTTCATGTTTTTTTCCCCTTATTTTTTCCTTCCTTTTGTGATATGGCATGGCAGGCCAATTCAAAGGTCATCATGGGACAACTTTAGCTTGCAGGCCCTAGTTTAAGCATCTCTGATTTAAACACTTTTAAAAATGGAGAAAAAGCTATTAAAGTGAAATAAAAGGTTTAACGCTAATCTATTCTATCCTTTACTACAATGAATGTGTTTTTTTATTTTTATTTTATCCGACCAAACTGCATGCACAAATCTATGCATGCACACGTAACCATTACAAAACAAGTTTAGAAAACACTGTTACAAAGCACAGAGGAAAACTGACGATTTAAAACGTACATCCTCGTGTGCATCACTGCTGTGAGTTAGTCTTTAATAGTGCTGCCGATCAGCTTGAGTTCTGTCAAAGGCTCTGGATTCTGCACTAAATGTTACTCCATACACATAATTGCAATCTGAAATTCCCTGCACTCCTCCCCTCTGAAGGCCACCCAGTAATTACACACGCTCTGATAAAACCAAAAAAAATCACTATGAAAAAAACAGATAGAGAGAAAAATACTGTGCTTCCTCCCTTGTAGAGACTAAATGAAATCGGAAATGTTTAGAGAGAACGCTTTTCATACTAGACTGAAACATCGGCGAGAAAAGTTACAAGATACGAAGCAGCAAATCTCATTCCCTCTCTGCCGCCTTCCCTCTCTGTTCACCGTGATTGTGACGGCGGGGGAATCGGACACCCTGCGCGCGGTAACAAGAGTAGGTCACTGTACACCATGATAAAATTCCCTCCTCCCTTCACCAACTTTCCTTCTGACCAACCGCTCTTTCCCCGTGTGTCTCTCTCTCTCTCTCTCTCCTCCCAACCCACACTTTTCCATTCCCTTCTTGCTTTTTTCTCTTGTCCCTCTCTCATACTGAATATCACTTTCTTTTTCTCTCTTCCATACTCTCTCTCTTTCTTTCTCCCCCACTACCACCACTATGCTCTGCTTTCATTTCCATCTACCTTCCTTGATATCCGATCCGGCCTGTATTCTCAGCTTTCAGTTTTTACAGCTTAGGCTGCCTATTGCTGTATACATTCCTTTCTCCTCTCCCTCTCTCTCATCCCCCTCTCCGTCGGGGCAATCACCAGCACGGGGCTTATTTTACCATGCTGCACATGAAAGCAGACGGAGATGAAGGCAACACTGTCAGACGTCTCTTCTGTGTATCTCTCTCTCAGAGGTATAATCCTCTACAAGGCCACATTGTGTACAATCTACCGTATCTCTCTGGTTCTTTCTTTTTGCCTTTTTTCCTTTGTCTCATTTCTTGTAAGTAAGAAATTAAATAAAGATTTGTTTTAAACAGCACCAAAGCGAGGGACTCCTCATAGGCTGGGTGTGTGTGTGTGTGTGTGTGTGTGTGTGTGTTGGTGGAAATCTGATACGTGAGAGGGAGAAATTCATAATGCTCAGGTCTCAAGTTCTCACTGAGGCAATAAGAGAGAAGTGCAGAGTAAAACGCAGATTATATTTATACACACACGCTCTTTATGTGTTACAGTATGCTTTGTTTCTGCATGTTGGGAGGTTTTTTTTTTTTTTACATAGGTAGAGACCTTCGAACAGGAAGTGACTGTGAGACTTTTCCTTCACCTTTAAAGAACAAGCAGCTGGACTTCCTAAATTTATACATACTTTCAGGAAAAAAAGTACAAATCTGTCACTGGGGTGGTATCTTAAGGTACAAAAGCTTGAAAGGTACCTTATTTACTCCTAAATGGTACATATTAGTATCTAAAGTGAACAAAGGGTACTAGTGACAGTTTTGTACCTTTTTTTTTTAGAGAATTTAGAGCTCACAGTGGAAAGCATGAACTCACTGAGTTTAAGAACGAAAAACGAGTGAAAGCCAGCAGACGCATTTGATAATACAGCTGGACTGGAAGTATTAAACCTCGCTGTGATTTTTGCTCTGTTACCGACACCTGTTCGTGCATGTATCTCAGACCCCTCAAACAGACCCTTGCTCTAAACCCTCCTCTGGTTACTCTACACCGCATATCAAATTTAGCTTTGATTCCACAGAACCTGATCTGTGTCTGTTGACGCAAATGTTTGGGGAAAAGTTTTGTTTTGTCTCCATGGCTTTGCTGTTTCCTGTTTTTCATGTTGCGTGGGGCGTGACACACGCACACATTGTTCATCTGCACCGTTTGCATATGCATGGGACCACCGCCCTCAGTCTCTGTGGTCTGTCTGCGGTAACTGTGTGGGGTATCTCTGCATGGGGTATCTAGGGCACCTGCATGTGTCTGGTGAAGGTGTATGGGATGTTGTTGTATGGATGTAACCACGTATCCAGGATTAGGAAAACCAAACGTAATAATCTAAGAACTAATCTTTGAAAAACCAATATTGTTGGACCACTATTTTGAATTATACACTCTTAAAATAAAGGGTCATTATTGGCAATTGTGGTTCCAGGAAGAACCTTTAATATCCATGGAAACTTTCCATTGCATAAAAGGTTTTTCATAATAAAGTATTCTTTTAAGAACTGTTTGCTGAAAGGTTCTTTGGGGAACCCAAAGGTTTTTCCATGGAAAAAAAACCTTTTGGAACCTTTGAATCCTTAATGACTCAGAGGATACAGCTTTGCTTGTGTAGACAAATTTTTAAAGAGTATTTTTTCTAGGGAATGATCTTTTAAATGATCTTTCTGTCAAAAAGATGTTAATTTTTAGTTAAAACTCTGACCGTTTAAGTAGAATGCTTAAATTATTTAAGTGGCCTGCCATTATTAGTGTATAAGATCCCAGTCAATCTCACACTTCATCACATAACTGCTTTAAAAAAAAATACTCTTCATTATTCATTTGATCAGAGAGATGGGCAGGGTTAGAAGGTTCGTTGTGGGTGGTTGTCTGTGAAAAACACCTGTGTTTCAGGATAGCTGAGGCAATTATGATTCAATTCTATCAATTATTTGAGAAGTTCCCATGATGAAGCATATCAGTGTGAAATGCTGTGCCTTAGTCCAGCTTGTACACTATAAATGACAAAAAAGATATACCACAGAATTAATTTGTTTTAATGTGTACAAACTATTGTACCACTCATTACCCAGCATGCTCAGCTAATTTGATATTGTATTTGCATGTTCGTATATGTTACCAAAGAAGGTGGTGCCTGATCACCAGCAGTGTTTTGATATGGTGTATGACTATGTTATCTATGACTATGGTGTATTATTTGTTAATGTGTAACACATTCTGTTATATGGCTGTCATTTAATTTATTATGCATGTTACGTGGTCTGTAAGATTTATATTTATATAAATGACCCTGAACCACAAAACCAGTCATAAGGGTCAATTATACATCTGAAAGCTGAATAAATAATCTTTCCATTGATGTATGGTTTGTTATGATAGGACAATATTTAGCCAAGATACAACTATTTGAAAATCTGGAATATGAGGGTGCAAAAAAATCTAAATATTGAGAAAAATCGCCTTTAAAATTGTCCAAATGAAGTTCTTAGCAATGCATATTACTAAGTTTTTATATATTTACATTAGGAAATTTACAAAAATCTTCATTGGAACATGATCTTTACTTAGTGTCCTAATGATTTTTGGCATAAAAGAAAAATCAATCATTTTGACCCATACAATGTATTTTTGGCTATTGCTACAAATATACCCCAGCGACTTAAGACTGGTTTTGTGGTTCAGGGTCACATATGATGATTTAAAAAAATATATATGTTACATAAAAAATTAATCCTGAGGTAAATTGCTGTTGGATGTTGTCTAGAGAGTTTGCCCTAAAGTAGTTGGGTTTCAGTGGTCCTCTCGCTGTCAAAAACAAGGCAGAGATCAGCTTCATCCACAGCCCTGTGGTAAAAATGACAACTCTACGGATAAAATGACAGACTTGTGCCTGACTGGTACACACAACACCCCTGACAAGGCCAACACTCACCACAGACCTTTGGAGATGAGCATAGTAAATTACAGAAGAAAACAAAGATGAAAGTGTGTGACAGATTTGAAGAAACCACTGAATTGTGCACTAAATTCATCGTATTAAAGATGAGTAGTGCACAAGCTGTTATGTATAAGCCACAGTCTTTAAACTGAGTTCTATAAGCCGCTGCCAACCGCCTATACCTCACTCAGGTGACAGTTTTCCAGCATCCTTCCATCTGCCCAACTCCACCTTTATTCTTGCCATGTTTTAATCTCCTATTTAGTAACCCAAATGGGTATATTACAGCTTGAGTCGAGTTTTGTCCTCATAAGGGGACAGAATGCCAATTCTTTTTAACTTGTCATGTATATATTTGATAATGATTTTGATTTGTTTTTATTTGTTCTACTTCTAGTACAGGAATGGAAAGAACATAAGGGAAAACAAGCAAAAATGATTTCAGCAAATGGAAGATTCACACCATTTAAGAAGCAAGGTATTTGTTCCAATCCCTTTCTGACAAAAACTGACTGTACAAAAATGTATTCATTATTTAAAGGAAAGGTCAGCAGTGTGAAAGACAACGTAAACATGTTAAATAGGCAGCGATGTATTTTCACTTCTGTTCACTAAAGCAGCAAACCTCCTCAACACTCAAAAAAACAAAAAAAGAACTTTTTCATGGACCAAAGATTTTTTTTCGTTTTGTTTAGATCTATTACATTTTTTATTTTTTTTTTACAATTAAGTAACTGCAAGTAATATTCACACAGATAATAAATAACTTGATGATGATGAAATTTTTTTTCAGTTTATAAATTAAAATTTGATATTCAAAAACCAAGTGGTGTAGAGAAAAAGGTGACATTCCTAAAACTAAATTTTTATTATTTATTATTATTATTTTTATAAAAACAGTAAAGTTATTTTATTAAGTATTAATTAATAAAAAAAAAAAAAAACATTTGTAAGCCAATTCAAAATCAGTGATGTAACCAACATGCATGCAGCGGTTTTTTTTTTCTCATTTGACATAAACAGGAAATGATATCACAGTTAGGACCTCTAGTCTATACTATAGACCCTGATGGGTTTTTTTAAGTCAAAAGTTAAGTCACACAGAATAACCTGAATGAAACTTCAAGATCCATGATCCAAAAATGTAGCCTATAATAATCGTAAATAAATAATTCTAAACATAACTAACAATAATTAGCATATCAATTGACACATTATTTTTAAATAATGACTTACTAATTAAGAGGGTTCCGGTCCCTCAAACCCCTAATAATTCACATCTCACGCGTAACAGCTCCAGAATAAGTCAGTTTCTGCAAGGGCAGCATTGCATCCCTCTCTTGTGTGTTTGTGTGTGTGTGTGTGTGTGTGTGTGTGTGTGAGAGAGAGAGAGAGAGAGTGTGTGTGTGTGTGTGAGAGTTACGTCAAACTGAACGATCGGTGGCGTTTAAGGAGACCGGGGAGACGCACGCGTGTATCTCCGCTACAGGTCGATCAATATCTGTCAAATTTAGAGCCCCGGCGGACCGGTGAGCCTCGCGCAGGTTCCGTCAAATAATCACCGACAAGAAAGAAAGCGAACGGAGCAAATTCACCAAAGCCACACATGCGTTTACAGTGACCGAAACACGTTATCAAATAAATAATAACGCTAATGAAATGCGTCCCTGTATACCACGATGGTGCTATCAGAATGAATGTAGCTTGATCTGATCAGATAAAGAGCGCAGATAAATTCTGGCGTTTCCAAAACATTAGGCTGCATGGCAGCTGATGCAAACGCTTCAGACAATGAGCACCACAAAACCAGGAGACAAAGCGCCTGTGTGCGCCTTCAAAGCATACTAACGCACGGCTCTGCTCAAACAGAACAAAAAAGTGAAAGAATCTCCTAGTTCTTGAATGAACCAAACTATGATTGCATGTACCAAATACCCCAAAAGGCTTTTTAAACGTGCATTTGTCACGAGCAGACAGCGCTCAGTCAGTGTTGAACAGATGAACATCTGGAGTGACCAGCGCTTCCCATCAGAACAGCTGGACAGCTGCACCCTTCCAACATGTTTTCTATTTCATTATTGAGTTATACTCTGTTTTCATGCATTTGTGTTGTTTAGCTGAGTGATAGTAACGCGCGAGTAGTAGTAGTAACGCAGCAGTTTGACGCGGAGACTGACGCACTGGATTTTCCATCAACTACAGTGGATCCAGCGAGGGGATTTCACTCTAAACCTTCCCGTGATGTGACTGTGGACATTTTATACTTTACGCGCACATGACATAGAAAAGCACATAAAAATGTGTTTAATTAAAATCCATAGTGCAATATAAACAAAATAGACAATCTCAAGCACTGGAAAGCAAGACTAGAGTGGTTTGGAAGGTGTGTGAATTAAGCTCAAAAAAGAAACGGGAGGAAAATAATGCCGACCTGTTCTGCAACCCAGGAAAAAAAAAAAAAAAAAAATCAAAGTTAGCTGATTAACCCCAAACACACAGCGCTTGAATGAATCGGTTCTCTATATTCAGTCCGAGGGCGGAGCGGCGGTGCGCTCAACGCATCCAAAAATGACAAGCCTTTATGGGCGCCAGTGAGAGAGAGCGCACGCACAACCTACCTTCATCTCCGCGTTAATTTCCCTCTTCACGGGGTGAGCTGGCTTTCTGCTCCTCTTGTTTTCCGGAGGTCTTCCCTCTTTCTCCATCTCAGCCATGTTTTCTTTAAATCTCTGTCAATATTTGGGGGTAAAAACCCCGCGGGCGCACGGCACGGAGCGAGGCGGGGCCGTTTCAGAGTTGCGGAGTGGCAGCGAATGGCAGGCGTGCGAGAAGCCCCATTGAAGTTGATGCTGCTGCTGCTGCTGCTGTGGGCTCACCGTGCCCGGTAGAGTCAGCCATCTTCTGCCTGCTATTTCTCAACGCTCTGAGCGTGAGCAGGATCGAGCCCTCTCGGAAAGCCAACCGAGAGGTTGAGAAAAAAGAGCGAGCCAGACAGGGGGAGGGGCCTCCGCCGTAACTCTATACGGCCACGCTGATCCCGGGAAGGCTATTTCCTCCCCAATTTTCCACAGATCGGTTTTCACTCAGGACTCCACGCGTGGCGGAGGTTGTCGCGCGATAGGAGTGAATAGGTGCTGTTGTCTGATGTGTTATCGTTCACCCCGCGCGCGTTATCAGCGCTCCGCAGGGGGTGCTTGATATTGTCATACGAGACAATTAATGGAAATAAAACAGTCAAGGGGTCCTATCGTTTCCTTTTAATTAAACATCTTTGAATGGGTGGAATTATCATAGTGGGTGTTAGTGTTTATGAGGCAGATATCTGCAGGTAATTAAAACCCACTCTGAAGGTGTGTGTGTGTGTGTGTGTGTGTGTGTGTGTGAGTGGCAGACAAAGTCTTTACAGAGATGTATGCCTATATATTAGGTACTTCTTAAGCTCTGTGGTCCCACTTAAATGTCCCTTAAAAACTCTCTTAATTTATCTTGTCTGAGGTATTTTTTCAGTCTCTTTCTCTCGCAAACAAAAGTGTCATATCTGTACTGAAGCATGAGATAAGTGAAAAATAAATCTTAAATCAGACATTATTTTTTGATGACTTTTTTTTGACAGTTCCAACATTAAACAAACAGAAAATCAAAAAAACATGACAGAAAATGCACTGTAAAAGTGTTTTACAAGAAAACTCTTTCTTTTAAGTCTTTCATCTTAAATCTGTTTTATCATTGAGTTACTGGTCCTTTCTTTGTAATCATTTGCGAAATTTGCTAGCAATTTCTGAGTGAAAATTTCAAAGTGAATCTTACAAATTTTCATTGTTGTTGAACTTGTATAAAGTAAAAACATGGAACAAGCACAATATTATTATTATTATTTAACTGATACATGAACTTTGACACCAACAACAAAAGATATGGGAAGCGTTTTCTTTTTATATTGCCATCCATGCACGATTGTATGAGTTCTTGCTTTTTTTCACCTGCTATTCTTCAACCCTGTCAGAACAGAACTGAACCAATTTTGGGGTCACAACCTATACTGGTTAAGAACCACTTTGTGGACATCTTGGAGTGCACACAGAGGTCCACCTGTAACAAACAAATCACATCATTAGTCTCTTCATCACTTTTACTTCAGTATTAAGTTAAGGCTGCTCTCCATGGATCAAACCTTGGGTTTTGTGAGGAAGATGGAGCCTAAAAGTCTGGACAGAAAGAATTAATGGACTGTATAGATGGAGATGAAAGTCGCATAGACTACTTTTTAAAAAGTAAAAAGTTTTTTCTGAGAAAGAGAATAATCTGTATGTTTAACCCTCAATAAATCACTCCCCATTTCCCTCCTTCTCGTTTTCTCCATCTCCAACCCACTGGTGAATTGGCTCTCAAGCATGGCACACGTAGGGTAGGATGGCACAAGACCTCCTCTCTCCTCTGGATCGGACCAGAGGCTGTCGTCCTTGAGAGCGTATCGACGTCCCGTCCCAGATCACTAGCAGATGCGCGACGGCCTGAATGAGTGCATTGTTTAGCACACACAGCTCTGGCAGCCCCTGCCGAACATTAGCCCATGATAAACAGTTACATTCTAGCAGGGATACTGTTACCCCTCTTGATACTAGAGGAGGTGCTTCAGCCCGTTTCTCTAACAGGCCAAACTGTGTTTTCTCCAGCGTGGATTGGCTTTCACTCCGATTCGATTCCATAGCTCTTAGCCTTGTGTATCAAGTGCAGAAGAATATGGTTTGTAAACACAAGTAAGGCTCTAATATGCAATGACAAATAAGATTAGAGGATGGAATTTACATCTCTTGGGAAATGCCTGGTGGAAAAAGTGTGGTCATGAGACAACATCAGCCTTTTCTGTTCTCATTGTAATCCTTGCTTGTTTATATTGTGTGTGTATTGTGTTCACTAAAGTGTGTGTGTGTGTGTGTCTGAGAAAATGCGTGTGTTAGTGTGTCTCCATTTCAGAAAGATACTTATGGGATTTCTACGAGAGGGAAGTATTACAAAAGGAATTAAAAGTAGATGTAAAACAGCTGGATGCCGAATCCGTCACTGGTTCATGAAAAATAAACATTCGTTTTACAATCACAGGGACAGATGAAGCTTTGAAAATGCAATATTCTCTCCTGTTGTGTGTATAACAGTCTCATCCACCATAGTAGCATCTCTTTATTTCACAAACACACCACAACTTAATTCAGAAACTCGTACTATCTTTAAATGTGACTCGGATCACCCACAGAGTCTATGCAAAATACAGCTCTCCACTGAAACACTCAACAGCCACCAAATGAGGGTCAACCTTGCCTCCGCTCAATCTTTTCAGGAATTCAAAAGTACAAAACGACCATTTGAAAAGTACACACAAGTGGGTTTCCAGTGCAGATTGCTTTAGGTTGTTTAATAATTACACTATTGTCATTTTACCTTGGATGAATTTTATGCTTCTTTAAATTAAGACCACTGCTCTTTAATTAAATGGGGCTATGACAGAAATTCTGTGCATATGAACCTTGAGTTTTCAATTCGCATATAAAAGTCAAACATACTATATGTTCTACAGTAACTGACTTGTTACTTGACTTGTCTGTGATGTTTTTCCCATGAATTCCTCTTTATGCACTGAGGTTTACCATTATACCACACACTAGATACTATGGTTGAACAGGAACTTTCAAACATACCACAATAGCTTTCTGTCCTGGTTGCTTCCAGTTTTATCGAAGACAACTCTATAGAAAGACAAATGTTGCTTGTGAAGTTTTGGTTTGATTAAATTACTTCATGGAGCACAACAGACTTCTTAATTACATGATGATTCCAGCTTTAATTTGTTAATTAATCATAAGTGGCAACAATTGAAAGAACGACAAAGATTAGATCGAAAAGACAAATGAAGCAGTGAGCAAACACTGTACTGCAGCAAATAAAGAACGACAGGTGAATTGAATGTGAATACCCAAAAAGCAGAGCTCTACTTCAGGAATCATGTAGCAGATGGTTGATTATTTAGGCGTTGGTATGATTTCATTGAGTGCTATTATAAAGACTGAGTGGAGGATTTATAAATGCAGTAAACGTCCATTTTTTAACCTGTGGAGGTGTTTGTTGAGAAATGAGCAGAACTTTATGCTAAACGTGAAGGTTTTGAACAGAATAAGGCAGAGGAAATGCTGGCATAGCAGAGATGCTCAGGAAACATTTTCTAAGGCTGGACTGGTTTGGTTCATGGTTTATGCACCAGATAAGTAGCTTCAGACTAACCCAATATCAAAAACCCAGAGACAGCATGAAGTGGGTGTGGAATGATCTGGAAATTCTCTGGAAGCCCTAACAGAAGGAAGTGAGTTTCATTGATCCTGTTCAGAAATTCAAAGTTGTTGGAAGTGCCATTATATCTGTGATGATGAGGGCATCTGTCAGAGTAACCGAATAGACTTTTGGTAAACAACTTCTGAGATAGTTCACTGTAAAATACGTGAGTGCATGGGGAATCTGAGATTCATGTGCCATGTGTTGTTGATTAAAGTAATGCAACCAAGTCTTAAATAGAAGGTGGAATTGATTGAACTTCAAAGAGAGAGGAGTGCAGAGAGGCCCTCTCTCTATGCCCACAGCAGCATGTGTGAATGTGTAATGAACAGTTTGTTTCACCCTCATTATTCTCAAACCTATAGGTTTCATGTCTACAGAATGGGGTGGTGGAGCATTATGATTGCCATTTCAATTCTTGTAATGAGCAAGCCATGATCTTACAATCTTATCCTCTTAATCTCAGGCTAAAAAAAAAGCCAGAAACAAATTGGTAATACAGATCAAATATATTACTGATATACTTTATTGTCAAATAGTCGTTACATTTTAGGTTTTACAGATTTTATTTACTATCACGGTAACACTCATGGCACTAAAATAATGCAATAAACAATAATTTAACAAGATGTAATTTAAAACCCTACAAATATGAAGGGATTTCTGGCAATGTGAATTTATGGTTTTTCACAGTTAAAAATATTTTTCTTTTTGTTTCTTTGTCACTTCTAAAAGTTTGTAAAATTACATAAAATATCCTTTTAGATTTATTACAGTTTTTCACCATATAGGCCTACAAGTAAGAAAACTTATTGTTAACAAATTAACAGGTTTTTACCTTAGCATTCCAGTAAATCTTTTACTGTTAAAATTATTAACTGTAATATTACGGTATTTTGTTTTAATTTTTTTTACGGTGTACATGTTTCCAGAATCTTGATCAGCTTTAAGAGATGTAGTGAAAGATGCACTGCAATAGAGTCAAATAGGATAGCACAAATTTACTAGTTTGACCCAAGACATCATTTAACAGATTGAACTAGGTTAATGGTCTTAACATGTTAACCTCATGCAAGTCCATTATTGAGTTCAAGTGAAGTAGATAATCATAAAAAGGTTTTCAAAATGAATTATGAAATGTGTCAACTCCTTTCTGCTTCAAACACTGTAACCCTGAAAAGTAACTTCTGTCCGAGTGGTAACACTGTGGCCAACAACAGTGTCACCGTCTGTGATAGGTTTGAAAATGTGAATTTCTCAACAAAGGCTGCATTGTCAAAATAAGGACATTATCCATCAATTACACAATTCAAGTTGTATAAAAAGTAACGTTTGACATCATTAAGGTTCTTGTGCTTAAGTGAAATTACCTCCTGGCTTTTAACAGTTGATACAGCTGAAGTCAACATTGTTATCCCATGGGATTAATTTGACTGGCGTGATCTCAGTATGGGGATTATCACAAATCCAGAATAATCACACTACGACATGCAATACAGAGTAGTGTTTCTCAACTGGTGGGTCACAACCCAAAAAATGGGTCGCATGTCTGTTCTAATAGGGTCGTGCACAACAGACTAGAAACAATGGTAAATGCAAATCCTAAAATGCAACTAATCAAAACATTTAAGCCTACAAATCACACATATTTAGGATGGTTTATCAACCTGTAAAAGGCAGGAGAACACCCATAAATTTCTATTTATCAGAGGCTGTGAGTGTAATTAAAGTATTTTGATGCAAATTTTTGTCACACAAACCAAATTTGGCAGATATCAGCTTTTCAAAACTGTGACTGTGTCAAGTAAAAAACAAAACAAAAAAACCTCTGTTTGTTGTGAAAACAAAAATCTGCTCTTCCAGTCGACTAATTAAATAAAAGAAATGTATGAATGAATTTTAAAATAGACTGTTTTTCACATTTCCTTCTGTGTGTTTAATTGAGTTTTGGTGACGAAGGGGTTAACAGAGCAGTCTTTACGACAAGCCGTAAACTGATTCGTAAAAGATGGCGACCCGGTGCAGCTGTCAAAACGTGAGAGTTTAATGTTGTACAACTGGACTCTCAGAAACCTGCATGGACTATCGGTTTGGAGTAATGGACTTGCATTAACTAAAGATCATCGCTCGATCAGTGGAGGCGACTTCTGTGTAAAAGAAGAGGATGTTTTCTTCCCTAAGGAGGTGACATTGGGAGGACAGAGGCTGCTGGATTTGACACTAACGTTAAATAAGTAAAAGAGCGTGTCAGATCTCTGATGTGAACTTCAATCTGAAAGTACCAATGAACATTCATACATTTAAATAACTGGTCTATTATTACTTTTTGTTTTTAAAATGGCTTGGAGGTCACGGCTCTCTTACGTTGGATGGAGGCATCTAAGTATTTTTTCCAACCCATCTCCATCTAACTGGACTAAAGTGGTGTCTGATGCGGAGAAGATCGTAGGATATCCAACTTCATTCATGAGTTTACGCTGTTTACTCAGTGACGAGCTCAGTAATGTGGCCATGCATGTCAGGAAGCTCGTGGGAACAAAACACCCTCTGCTTAACACAGCCAGGTACTGTGTTACATTACATTCATGCATTTCTTCTGGGCGCTAGGTGTGATTCTTGAACACATTCCTCCTGTTTAGTCGGATCTATTTTATGAATCTGTCAAACTGGTTCACAAAACAAGTTAATCACGAATCAGTCCACGCGGTTCTTAAGTCATTTGACTCATTAAACTGAGAATCGACAGTTACTTTAATAAACGTTAGTTACTTTAATAGCTGATTATTACTAATAAATGTTACAAATAATAAAAAAATACTGTTAACATACCAGTTTTAGCAACACTCATAAACAGAGTTGTAATAAACAGTATTTTATTATAATATGCAATAATAGGCTAATAAATGTTTGAGCACCAAATCAGCATATTAGAATGATTTCTGAAGGATCACGTGACACTGAAGACTGGAGTAATAACTGCTTACCATCACAGGAATAAATTACAATTCAAAATGCGTTCAAATAGAAAACTGCATTAAAATAATAATGTTTAAAATAACAATATATAAATTATATCTGACAATACTACTATTTTATTGCATGTTTAACCAAATAAATGCAACCTTGCTGAGCGTAAGAGACTTATTAAAAAAAAAAAAAAACAACAACCCCAAACTTTTTATCTGTAGTCTGGACAGTTTTATCAACATGCAAATGAAATAGAACTTAGCTTATTAACTTATTTGGAATTTTCTAGAGCACGTAAATATGCCATTCCAGTGTCAGCGACCATGAAGTGATGTAAAATATTTCTTTTGTTCAAATGAGCCAGCTTACGAAAATGAATTGGACTTACCGTAACCAACACGTGTGGACATCTAGTGTTCATGGGACCAATTAAAAAAAAAATCCTTTACATTATTGGTCTCAAACTCAATTCCTGGAGGGCCACAGCTCTGCACAGTTTAGCTCCAACCCTAATCAAACACACCCGATCCGGCTAATCAAGGTCTTCAGGACCACTAGAAACTTCCAAGCAGGTGTAATTTGGAGCTGGTTGGAGCTAAACTGTGCAGAGCTGTGGCCCTCCAGGAATTGAGTTTGAGACCACTGCTTTACATGGATAAGAGTTAGCTTATGCATATTGATGAGGTCACAGTGAAATTGCTTGGTAACCTCCTAAGAATGATCTGGCATGTGACACAATTAATGTTGATGAAACCAAGCCTTCAACATACTAGCATTGCTTAACTGCCTTCCTGACTAGTGCCAGTATGCTATCATCTGCACTTCAGCCAATCAGTTCTAGCATAACATAATTAATATTCATGATTTATATTCAATATTCACTCACTTGAGTATCACCTGCTTATAGTGATGCAGATCATTAACATAAGTGGCTCTCAGAGGACAAATTAAAAGACCACATGGAGCTTTATAGGCCTCATGAGTTTACACCCTGCAGGAACTGCTGGGTAATCTGCAGTACCAACATGCTCAGTTTGTTAATTGAGAAGCAATACAAGTCAAGCCACTTTAATAAATCAATAGGATGGTTGATGTTTCTTCTAATCCCTCTCATTATAGTCCAACATGTAAAGCTGTTTTATTGAAGCAAAAGTGTCTTTACTGCAAGTCAGTACATCTTGGTGACACCCCATGCACCTTTTTTAAGTAGGTTAATGAAAAGTGAAAGAATGAAATTTAAATGACAGTTCTTGTACAAATTGTACTTTTCAGGCATGTTCATTGAGCTTGGAAGGCTTAATAAATGAGACTTTTGTCCTCTCCTAGGACACCTACGTAACCTAATGGTTTTGCATCTGACTCCAGATGCAAAGGTTCAGTTCCGGTTAGGGGTGAATTAGAAATAGGAGAGTTATTGAATTCACACGAGTATGGCACTTAACCCCTAGGTTACTTCAAGGAGATTGACCCTGGAAGTGAAGTACTTAAAAGTCACTCTCAACTAGCCAAATTAAATGGCCAAATTAAAGCTGTCTCCCCCCAGTGGCTGCCATTTGCAGTTCCAGTCGGATTTCCAGCCGGACAGCCCACTCTGTCATACTGTAGAAGATCAAGTGTGTTTCTGGACTTTTCTTTAGTATACCACTCTGTCTGCTTTTTTACACTGCTGTGAGTTTTTCTTTGTTGCTATACATAAAGTCCATAAATTTAGCCTATGATGTGTGTGGTATTAGCTTTAGGTGTTTTTGTGTAATAAAAACCTGATCATATTCTGATCGGTTTTCAGTGACATTACAGTTTTTAACAGTCAGAACTCCAGGGGCGTAAATGGAATTTTGTTCTGAACCAGAATTTACCCACAAACACAAAATAGGATTTACAAAATTAAAAACAAGAAAATCCCTTGTAAAACCAAACATGCTGAAAGGTATAATTCGCCCAGAAAATTCTGTCATTATTTACTCACGTTTATGTCGTCGTATGACTTTATTTCTCATGTGGTACACTAAAGATGATATTTTGAAGTTTGTAACCAAACATTTTTGGTGACCGTTAGCTTCCATTGTATGGACAAAAATCTTCTTTTATGCTCTATAGAAAAATAAGGTCGTACAGGTTTGGAACAACATGAGGACAACACTAGTAAATGTTGACAGAATTTTGATTTTTGGGTGAACTAACCGTTGAACTTTTTACACCTGAGCGCTGTCCAACTGAATGACATACAGAAAGTTTTAAGAGGAAATAAAGACTGAGTGTTTGTGTGTGTGCGTTTGGTTTTAGAGAGAGAGAGAGTTCGGGAACCCAATCCGGCCCATCCAGACGACAGTGCTGGAAACAGTAGCCCAAGGGTGTAATAACCTATACACCTAAATCTGATATGACAATCCATTTGGGAGGGGACCCTGTCTTCTCCCCTCAGCGTCAGTGCAGATTCAGCCGTCTCCTAAGACGCGCCAAAGATATTTATATGCACAATTGCAGGCTGGCGAGTCGGGCAGTGCCAGCTCACGTTCCGCTTCGCCTTTCTGTTCATTCTTAAAAAAAACACAGACCTCAGCGAAGTTCAGAGCAGTTTGCGGTTGCGGTAAGAGCTTGCGGAGATGTCCGTGGCACGTCAGGGGAAGACCTTCACAGTTCCACACACACACAGATGCCCTGTGACAGGTGTTCTCAGTGAGGTCCTTTATGGCAGGGGTTTTATATGCATGCATACTCACAAGTATAATCATGCTCATGCAAGGGACCCCCATCCTAATTTTAAAAGGGATCTATATGGTTTCTTGTATGAAGACCCAATTTATCATTTTTGGTACTTATTGGGGCCACCCATAAAGAAGTCTACATTTAAAGCGACAACCCAGCTGCATACACACATAATATTCCAGACGAACAGAGTGCAGTGATGTAATGTCACATTTTCCCTATGACATCATTCGCTGTGGCGATTTGAATGATATTTACAGCTTTTTTTCTCTTAGTTGTTAGGGGCCATTCACATATGATGTGCTAATATGGTAAAAGCAGCTACATGTTGAGTTCACCGTATTTAAAAAAAGACATGTTTATTATCTCCTACGCACTGCTGTGAATAAAAACTATTCAAAATGCTTGTCTATAAACGTGTACATATGCTTATAAATATGCAAATATGCTCATCCCGCGATTGCCGCCCCCAGAGTCATCTGATTGGTTCATTGACATTTATGCACAGACATTCATCCACTGTATCCAATGTAATGAGGTTTGAACATCTTAGAAATGCACTGCTCATGGTGTAAGATGCGGGAAAAAGAGAAAGGCCCTATAGGGCACAAAGACATCCATCTAGTACATGTTTTCATTGGCCAAGTAAAAAACAGTTTTGTGTGTGAACAGCCCCTTTGAATGTTTCACACATATTAAGTGTACTTCATTGCGCACTCCTTGTTCGTGAGGGTCATAAACACTTTCCAGCTGGTCTGTAACGTACCATCACTCTTTCATTCCCTCTTTCCAATCATTTCTTATCACCACTCGTCTTGTTTTAATGACTCCCTGCTCCTCCCTTTGCAGTAGAGTGAGTTTGTGATTTAATGATGTGTGTGTTTGTGTGCATGTTTTGAGATGCAGTTTCTGTCTGATTGAGTAATGGTGTGTGTGTTTCTGGGTGGTGGATGTGACCAGATTATTTCAGACCGCTGTAGTTTGACCTTTGTTGTCAGTATGTTTTTAAAATGTTAGAAATCAAAAATCAGCTCATTATAAAAACAAATCCAACAACACATGGAAAAACATGTTTACGGGAGATTTTGAAATCATCTTTTTTAGTTTAGAAAAAAAAAGGAAAATTGATACACACACAAGCTAAAAATACTACATAATAAATACTATAATAGTATATAAATATACTGGCCACAAGAAAACTAAAATCTGAGCAATGGGGTGTGCTGATCAGGTTTCGCTTAAACCATTTATGACCTTTACTTGATAAGAATACATTTTAAGGCATTTATATGATCTACACAGTATTGGGTTATTATTAAGCATAATCTATGTAAGATGATATATGTAACCACACTCATTGATTCTCCAGTTATCAACCACTTTTATGTATTTCCAGCTCTCTCTTGGATATATTTCTCGTTTGTACCTTAAATGTCTCCAGTCTCTCCTTTATTCTTTCATTCTGTCATAATATGTCCTGCCCACTTCTCTCTCTCTCTCTCTCTCGTTCTCTCTCGCTGGGCTGTTTGGTAGTGGGCGTGTCTGGGTGTCATCTCATCTCGATTACCACAGTTGTGATTCATGACAAGTGACTCTCTGCCTGGAGACGGGATTACAGCCCTTGTCGTCACTGGAACTGCATTGTGCCTCATTGCCCGGCAACCAGAGACGATTGTAGCTCTGGAACACTTGTGATATGTACATCCTGCACGACCTGCACACTACGTTAGATTAATATCAGTCTAGATTTAAACTTTCTGTTGCTTTGTCCTCATTGTGCACGCAAAAACAAACATACAGGTTCAGTCTGCCAATGGAACTCTCAGTTGGTGCATTTTAATGACTCCGTCACTCAGATAGTTCACTTCCTCGTTGATACAGCTCAGATGACTCACTGAACAGTAGGTTATCGCAGAACTATAGGGGCGTTTACAAAGAACACGTTTTTGCATTCCACCGCAGTGCTTTTCCATTCACTAGACAAATGTGTTTGACCTTTGTGATTGTGTATTGCGTCTATTTTTTTTTTTTACACGTTCTAAAAATATATGGCGCTCAAGTGAGAAAAATGCAACTTGCCCAGCATCTTGTGTTTTTAAAACAAAAATGCATTTTATGTGAATCATTCCTTAGGGAGCTGTTCACACAAATGTTTTTGCATTTTACTGTGTTGCTTTTCCATTCTTCCATCTAGCATATTTTGAGGTGTCTTGGAAGGCCATAACCATGTCTTGAACATTGGACTTTACTAACTTTATATATTTATAACCAACTGTGCTGCGCACACACACAGAAACATTCAGGAGCACACATTCAGGAAACTTGTTGTCAACGCTGTCCGGGCATTTATGCTGAAATGGTACATCATATTTCTAATTAACGAGGAGGTAAAATCATTGTTTTTGAAGTAACCAAAGTCACAGCTTCATTGTTTGCAGAGAGAGATGCACAGATAGAGGAAATTCACACATGCAACTCTCTTTTAAAATGGCCATATTTGAGAGAGATTTTGAGCAGTTTGCATCACTGGGTATAGCTGTCAGTCATTCGACATTTCTGTCGTAAAACAGTTGACTTGTATTATATTATTTGCAACTTCCAGCTCTCTTTCAACTTTAAACTGACGCTCCGTGTAGGAATTCATGCTCTGCTTCTGTGAACATTAAACCCCACCTACTTTGATTTGAGTAGCCATCACAGTTATTTTGACATTGACAAGTGCTAACAGTTGCAATGTGTTGAAATTTGGCCATTTCTAATTATTGTCTATGGCACTGGTGTGTCATTAAAAAAAACTTTTTTTTCTTTCGCCTGACTTAAAACGTTTTCTGCGTGAATGGCCCCTTTGATAGCAATGTTAAAAAGGTTAGTTTCAAGGTCACTGTTTTTGATATTACACCTTGTTGTAAAATGTAGTATTATCTGCAACAGTTTCATATTTTTGCCATAAATATTACTTTAATTTAATTTAGTTTGAAATATGATGATTGCAGGGTGCTCATGTAGAAGGAAAATAAATATTAAGTTTTATATTATGGATAGTCAGCTGTTTTCTCACAAATTCCCTTTAAAAAGGAAGTGGTATTTAAAAAAGTGGTTCTTTATGTGGGGGAATTGTCAGTTGAAAATGAAAGATTTATTATGTGTCTCTAAAATATTTATTTCTAAAATATATATTTCTTTCAGAGGAAAGAGCTAAATTTTTGCTACTGTGTCCTTAGAAGGCAATTATAACTATAAGAAAGTTATTTGTATTATATGTATATTTTAAACCACAATAATAGAGCCGAGTAAAGGCTCTGTGGGGTTGGACGCCTTTGCACAGAACCAGCCACCAACCATCATGCAGATGCAAATTAATCATGATGTTGAAAGGCAGACTAGCTCATAACAGCGATGACCTCTGCCTCCAAGACCCCCTCGTGGAACTGTGATTAACAAGCCCGCGAGTGTCTTTGTGTGTCTGTTTCCTCCTCCGTTGAGAGAGAGAGAGAGAGACAGTGAAAGATGGAGAGATGGGAGGTGAAAAGAGGGCAAGATTGTATTGGAATGACATGCTGGCTCGTTAATATGACACTGTGCATTTCATTTAAACACAATTAGGATATGGTGAGGCTGGACGGGCACACACTCGATCACACACACATTACTACAAACTTTTATTTTCACAAAGTTGCCACATGACAGTGTTTTTTAAAATTTTACTTTTAGAGGGCGTTCAAACAGAATACATTTTTGCATTCCACTGCACTGCTTTTTTGGTTCTCTGTGTAAAAATGCACTAGATGGACGTCTTTGACTGTTGCATTCTTGTCTTGTGCATGACATGGCATTTTAAAAACGCATTCAAGTGAAAAGATCACCTTAAAAAACATCTCTAGACCTTGCAATTTTTTCATTTCACTACCTGCAAAAATGTGTTCTGTGTGAATAACCTCTTATTGAACCAGATTATTATTATTTTTTTTACATTTTGTAAAGAAAAGTTAGTGGTTTTTGGTTCTTGCATGTGAGGAACTCACTAGGTGTTGTAGGTGCTTGCTAGGGCATTGCCATGTGGTTGCTAAGGTGTTCTGAGTGTTTTTGTTGTGTGTGTTTATTTCTATGTACAATCTCATATTAATTCCATTCAAGTGTTTATAGGGCACTACTGTACACTTGCTAGGACCTTCTGGGTAGGTGCTTAGCAGTCCATATAATCTTCTGTGGTTGCATTCTAATGACATAATGCAGTTGTCAATCCAATCACACATTTAATATGTTAACTGAAGTGACTTCTAAATATAAAAGGTTTAATCAAATTCCATCAAAATTTGGTTATGAAAATGTATTTGGCACTATGGTTACAGGTGGTATTGACTCTTTCACACAGACAGTATTCAAGCTGTTCCTGGCCAGGAACAGGATATTTTGAGTTACACCTGCTAGTAAATACTGTTGTCAGTTCTAAACTGTGTGAATATACTCTGGTCCTTAGATACATCTTGAGTCCCTCCTTCAATGCAAGTCTATTTATTTTAACTTAAGTCTTTTTTTATCATGAGGTTCAGATCCAGACCCATGTTGACAAGAAATTTGGAGTTCAGTGGAGTTTTCTTGAATTTCTAGGCAGTTGTAGATATTTGATAAGAAATATATGGTCTTGATTTATAGAACAACATATAAATAAAAAATAGGTACTTTTTATAGTGGCTGTTGTTATATGCCTTAAGCGCGCGTATCATTTCAGTAATTCAGTGTGTCTCATCAGCAGTGAGCAGAAGCAGATCCTGCTGTAACTCTGCAATCTCTAGCTGCTTTTGATCATTATAGCTCTTTAATTAGCTGGTGAATCACATTTCTGCTCTTCATAGCACCATTATTTCTCATTCTGAAGGGTCTGATGGGCAGTCATGGCCATCAGCACAGAGTACTGACCAATAGTTAGACTGACGCATTAATGGATCTCACATATGACTCAGTGAAATTGTGCAGTTGATGCTGTTTTCTTGGAGCACTACAGGAAGTTGATTAGTTCTTTTTTTAAATATTGCCTCTGCACTTAGGAAAAAGTACTAACTTATAATAATGATAATAAAAATACATTTATATCTAATGTAGAAACATATTACTGTTCAAAATTTTGGGGTCAGTAAGATTAAAAAAATAATACTTATTCAGCAAGGATGCTTTAAATTGATCGTAAGTGTAATGTATAATGTTACAAAAGATTTATAGTAAATGCTGCATATTAAGCAGCTCAGCTGTTTTCAACATTGATAATTAGAAATGTTTCCTCAGAACCAAATGACCATATTAGAAATATTTCTAAAGGATGTTGTGGCACTGATTTATTTTCACAATTTTATTCAGCTAGAAATATATAAAATAGATCTATACAGTATGTTATGTGATTTGTAATTTTATGGGGTTTTTTTTTGTTTTTTTTTAATAGAGGATTTGTGTACGACAGCCGGAATAATCTACAGATGCGAGGTCTCATTGTGCTGCTAATGTCAAAAGCAGCCGGTCCATGTCCCAGTACCAGTGACCCGATTCATGACAGTATGGTCAGCGGCATCTACCCCAGGTAAAGATACCTTTCTTTCTCTTTTTACTGTTTTTTTTTTTTTTTTTTTTTTTTTTTCTCAGGGTCATGGGACTCTAACAGCTTGTAGCTTTGGCCATTAGTGAGAAATGACTTCTACCACACAGGCTTTGAGAAAGTGAGAGAGGGAGGGAGACAGAAAGATGTTTGAAAGACAGCAAGAGATAAAGGTATGGAGATAGCAAGGACTGTATGTTATGTATGGACATTGCTAGTTTACACATAACAAGTCCAAAGCCTATACTGTTTCATATTTGATTCATGAATTTCTAGGTCTCTAAATTATCAACATAATTAAAACTTTTCTGAAACACCTACACCTAACTTTGCTGAACACAATCTGCTATATGCATCCTGCCCTCTGTTTAATAATTAATACTTTTTTTATAAATAACACAACTACACCAAATGCATATTTTTGCTCAGTTTAAGAGTTTTTTTCCTCCTCGAATGTCAGCTCCACAGTTTCACTATATCATAATATATGGACCATAAAATCCTCAAATATGATATTTACATTTATTTACATTTATGCATTTAGCAGACGCTTTTATCCAAAGCGACTTACATTGCATTGCATTCAAGTTACAGTTTTTACATTTTACCAGCTCTTGCTTTCCCTGGGAATCGAACCCATGATCTTGGCGTTGCTAGCGCCATGCTCTACTATTTGAGCTACAGGAAAGCCCTATAAAACACATTTTTATATATACAATTAGGTCCATATATATTTGGACACTGACACAATTTTCATAATTTCGTCTCTGTATGCCACCAGAACAGAAATAAAAATAAAACAATCGAGATAAAATTGAAGTGCAGACTTTAAGCTTTAATTCAAGGGTTTGAACAAAAATGTAACATAAAATGCTTAGGAATTACAACCATTTTTATACACAGTCCCCCCATTTTTAGAGGCTCAAATGTAATTGGACAAATAAATACAATCATAAATAAAAATGTTTATTTTGTTCCGAATCCTTTGCAAGCAGTGAACTCATGCACATCACCAGAGACAGGGTTTCCTCCTTTGTGATACTTTGCCAGGCCTTTACTGCAGCTGACTTCAGCAAGTCTTCAACAAGTGAAATACATCCTCAATCGGGTTGAAATCAGGAGATTGACTTGGCCATTGCAGAATATTCCATTTTTTTTTACCTTCAAAAACTTCTGGGTTGCTTTTGCTGTATGTTTTGGGTCATCATCAATTTGTTCTATGAAGCACCGTCCAACCAACTTCAGTGCATTTGACTGAATCTGGGCAGAGTACCCTGTACGCTTCAGAATTCTTCCGGCTGATTCTGTCATCACTAAACACCAGTAACCCAGTGCCACTGGAAGCCATGCATGCTCATGCCATCACGCTGCTCCACCATGTTTCACAGATGATGTTGTATGCTTTGGATCATGAGCGGTTCCGAGCCTTCTCCATACATTTGTCTTTTTGTCATTCTTGTACAGGTTGATCTTTTTTGATTTTAGCCGTCCAAAGAATGCTTTTCCAGAAGTGGTCTGGCTTTTTTAGATGTTTTTGGCATTCTAAGTCTAATCTGGCCTTTATTGCACCTCTATATTTGCTCTCGTGAAGTCTTCTCTTGATTGTAGACTTTGACAGAGACGCGTCTACCTCCTGGAGAGTGTTCTTCTCTTGGCTGGATGTTGTGAAAGGGTTTTTCTTTACCATGAAGAGGATACTCGGATCATCCACCACTGTTGTCCTCCGTGGACGTCCAGGTCTTTTTATGTTGCTGAGCTCACCGGTGCATTCGTTTTTTTTTTTTCTTTTTTTTTTTTCTTCTCAGAATGCACCAAACTGTTGATTTGGCCACTCCTAATGTTCCTGCTATATCTCTCAAATGGATTTGTTTTTTTGATTGTTTGTTTCGCTTGCAAGGAGAGCTCCTTTGACTGCATGATGTGGGTTCACAGCAATAGCTTCCGAATGCAAATGACACACTTAGAATCAACTCCAGAACTTTTACCTGCTTAATTGATGTGGAAGTAACAAAGGAATAGCCCATGCCTGGCTGATGAAACAGCTTTTGGGTCAACTGTCCAATTACTTATGGTCCCTTGAAAAAGGGGGGAGGTATATTAAAGAGCTGTAACCTAATTCCTTAACCTTTGCTCCAATTAAAGCTCAGAGTGTGCACTTTAAGCCCATATTCATTATATAACTGTAACTTGAATATGTTTTGGTCAGCAGCTAAAATAATAAAAATTGTGCCTGTGTCCAAATATACATGGACCTAACTGTATTTTGTCTAAAGATTCATTAAACCATTTCAGGTTTTACAGGGTTAATTTTTCCCTCAGTAGATAATTTTAAATGATCTTGTCTGGTGACAAATGCATTTTTAAAAGTACAAATATTCCACACAGTCTCTCAAGGTCATGGAAAGTCGAAGTAATTACAAAAGAACTGGCAATCAAAAAATATACTATTACCTTCTCTGCTGCTCTGTGGAGAAGGCTTTGCAGTCTATGAAACAAATCTAATACACTTGTGAGGTATTATATTACAGCGGACACTGTTTGTTAAAGTTGTCTTCAACTCTTTAAATAAAGTTTGCCTGCTGAAATCCACACCCTGATGAAGGATCTTCAAGCCGCAATGCGTTAGTTGTGGTTTTTAAAGTTGTAGCTGTATTTTAATACAGCCGTTTTAATATCATACCTCAATTATTTTGTTTTACAGACCGCCGTCAGTTTTAGATGTTGTATAGCATGTCAGTTTTAGGAGTATAGCATGTCACACCGCAGGACATGTCAACTTCCCAAAAGTATTGAATGTCAGCATATAAGTGCTTGCTTGTTTGTGTTCGGAGGTGGGAAAGGTGGAGAGAGATTAATAATTAAAAAAAGAAAAGAAAAAACTTGGCCTGTATCCGGGCATCAGGATTAGAGAAGTTTTTCATTTGGACACCTTGAAAGCTACTGGCTGCCGAAGATTTTATTTCGGAGACGAAGAGGTTCACATTTCATCTGAGGCCAATTAGAAATGTAGCCTTTTTCTCTTTCCATAAGTGAAAGTGAAAAAAAAGAGCATGACATTTGTTTTTAAAATGTAGCATTGAATTCGGAGAGAACAAGGGTTATTAGAAAACAAGGTCTATGGTAACCGTGTTACATAGACAGATCATCGGAAACATGATATGAAAGTGTGTAGGGCAAATTATGTCCAGTTAAGGACAAGAAATTGACACACACGCAGCACACACACACTTGTGCATCCACTTCCACTGCTGTGCCTCAGAAGGACTCTTGCTCTAAACAGGCTGGTGTGTGTGTGTGTGAGAGATCTTTGGCTGCAGTGCCAGGGAGTTACCAGAAGCGGCTGTTGTACTTGGCAGTGTGTGTGTGTGTGTGTGCACAAGCTGCCTGAATGAACTCTTTCTCTCTTGCTGAGCGGGGAAAGAGAATGTCAAAGCAAGTGAGAGGAGGGACCGGCACTCATCGCTATACTTCTCTGTTTTTTCCCCTCGTTTTCTTGCTTCTACATCCCCACGGTTCCCTCTAAACAGGAAGTGACCTCATAGTTCCACAGCTGGGAAGTGGGTGTCATGGAAACAAGATGGTGATGTAGTTGCCCTGAGACTCGTAAGAGTCAAGGCTGACCCATTGTGGGTGTGTGTGTGTGTGTGTGTGTGTGTGTGTGTGTGTGTCTGTCTGTGTTAAAAAAAGGATGAGGTGAATGATGGTGAAACATACACACACACACACACACACACACATAGCCAAATTTAAAGGGATATTTTACCCAAAACTGTCATTTACTCGTGTATGACTTTACTCTTCTGTGAAAAAAGTGAATTTGTGAAAATTATCCTGGCTGTTCTTTTTAATATAATTAATATCAATTAGAACTGAACATGTGAAGCTTTAGAAATCCCCCCAAAAAGCATAACAGGTGGTCCGTATGACTTAAGTGCTATATTCTAAAAATTCTAAATAGTCCCAAATTTGAAAGAGAAGAGAATGGTGTCAAACATACATCTGAATTAATCAGACATTCTTCTGAATCTGATCTTTTTCAATGAATCACTTGATCTAGTTTATGAATGAATGATTCTGAATGATTAATTTACAATCTGACTGAACTGTTCAGCTCAGTGATGAACAGATAAAGATTTAAGAGAGTGGTAGCAAGGATCTGTTCATGAATCAGATGTTCTTCTGAATCAGATCTTTTGATTCAGTCGATCTGGTTCACAGTGAATGAGTCTGAATGATTTATTTACAATCGGATTGAACTATTTAATTCACTAATATATAAAGAATCAGACATTCTTCTCAATCTTATTTTTATAGTTAATTAGTTGATGAGTAAAAAATAAACATGCCTGTGGTAGTTATCTCTTTCTAACATATAGAGCTTTTTTCTTCCTCCCTGTTTGTATTTTTCTCTTTCTGAGTCGGTAGTCTCTTTTTCCTTTCAACTCTCCCCCCACCCCTTCCCCCCTGCTCCGATGACACCTTTCGCTCTCTCGTTCCTGGTTAGAGGTGTGTTTGATGGTGGTGATGGATGAATTGCTGTGCTGCTCTCCTCCTCCTTGACATGCAGCATTTGTAAAATGTCCCTTCGAGTCACTTTCTCTCTCTCTCTCTCTCTCTCACACACACACAGTGTTGTGTGGTTGTGTGTGCATGTGAGCTGGATGGGTAAGTGTGTGTGTGTTTACTTCTGACAGAAATGCTCATGGTTTGGGGGTGTGTGTATGATCGCATACATGCACGAGTGCATCTCGCTGAGAGAGACGTCTGTTTGAATGATTGCTCGACAGTTCTTTTAAGGGACGTGTGGAACAGTATGACATTCAGCAGACTTTCTCTGTGTCCGAAAGCATTGTACAGTGTACATTTTGCTTGGTTATCTCCTAAAGTCCCCTTGAATTTGTTTTAGATCATTAGACATTATGGCATCCTAGAAGCCTGTCTTGTTCTTAAGATGGTACATGCAAAATATTACCTGTTTAGTCACTAGCTGGGTTTCCATCCACGTATTTTAATGCAAATTAGGATTTGGAAAAATGAAAAAATGCTGGATGGAAATTAAGACCAACATAAAAAGTGCAAGAAAAATTCATGCACTCACTTAAGATGGTTACATTGATTCATTCGATAAGAAGACCTGCACATATACTATAATGGAAAAATAACAATTCCAAGATTTGCTTCAGAGAATTGCCTCAAGTCATGTGTCAGAATAATTGCATTTTTTATTTTGCACCAATTTACCTAAAGGAGATGGAAATGCTGCTTTATTCGCAAATAGTTTTTGCAATATTCAGATTTTTCGCAAGTTGACGTTAAGGTTTATTTATTTGTATTTTTTTTTTTTAATGAACATTACATAATCTAATTAATTTGACAAATTTAATGAGTGCAGATGTTTCACTAAAAATTGAAATCATACACTTTTACTTAGTTTTTTTTTTAACGATATTAATTATTTTATTCAGCAAGGATACATTTAAACTGATCAAAAGTGACAGTAAAAATATTTATATAGTTAAAAATAATTTTTAACTTTATATTCATCAAAGAATCCTAAATAAAAATGTACACACAGATGTTTTCAATGTTGATAATAATATGAAATGTTTCTTGAGCACTAAATCAGCATATTATAATGATTTCTGAAGAATCATGTGACACTGAAGACTGGAGTAATGACTGCTGAAAATTCTTTTGAAAATGTATTTAAATAGAAAACAGTTAAAATTTAATTTAAATTGAAATAATATTTTACAATATTATTTTTTTCTACTGTGTTTTTGATCAAATAAATGCAGCCTTGGTGAGTGTAAAGGTCCTTGCACACCGAGTCCGTAATTTTCGTATGTTTTTTGTATTTGTCATCCTAAAAATTTGTCCCGCACAAACAACTCTCAAACTGCTTGTGATTGACACAACTTGAGGTCATATTTATTTTTTTAATGTGCAAAACTTTTGGACGAGAATTTTGAACTTACTGTGCAAGGACATTTAGACAGGACATTTCTTTCAAAAACATAAAAAAATCTTTGAATTTTTAATATATATGACACACTGTATACTGAATAGAGCAGACTGAGCAGAAGAAACAGTCTTATTTAGTGCTGGTAGTTATATAGGTGGTTTCTGTGGTGCTCTGTGTGTGTGTGTCTTGTGTTAAGAGTTGAACTCACATTATAACGAGTTTAGAAGCAGACCCATCTCTGATCGTTCATTAAAACATCATCTGGCTGAGCTACTGTGTGACAGCTTTAGTGATGCTTTTGGTCAACTGACATCTTGACCTCCAAGGTGATCTGCTGTGAGCTTGCAGGCACACGCTCCACTGCGCTTGAGGGTTAAATTGGCAGAGAAAATGGAGCAGACAGAGAAAGGGGGCGTGTCAGGGGGCGGAACCCCTCTGCGCCATGGCATCGGTTGCTATGCAACTGAGTTCTGAGGCTATTTATACTCCCTGTGCTGCCCCTCCCACTGACTTCAAAAAAACGTAGACGGCATAGCTGCAGATTTGGGGGAAAATTAGATTTCGATTCAACTCCGGCTGTCTGCACACAGCCAAAACACTGCAGCCAGCCCAAGGATGAAGGAGACAAAGACTATAAAAATCATTTCAGGATAGAAAACTATTCATTCAAAAACACTAGTTGCAAATATCACCATTAGTAATGAGTGGTCAAATCAGCAACTCAATACTGGCAGCCGCAAGGTGTTGAGAAGGACACACGCACACTTTGGCCATATTCACACTGCAGCTAAATGTGGCCCGAATCTTTTTTTTAAGGGACTGACAAGAACTTTTAAATGTGGCATTAAAATAGTCAAACTTGGCATGCTAATCTGAATTAAATAAATGGAGACAATTATTATGAACCTGATGTTCCGTGGAGGCTGCTGTGAAATTACACATCAATTAAGAACAAGCGCAAGGAGGCGGAAAAGGGCCAAAATTGTATTATTGGCATTCTGTGCACTCATCGTCTTCCACACTAATGGAAATGAAGCATGCCAATGATGGTGAATGATTATGAATGATAAACCCACATTATATTAGATTGTTCACACTGTATTTTTAATTTTGTGATTTTAAATTTTATTTTTGCATTTGTAATTTATTTGTAATTAATTGATCAATTTGCTATTTTATAAAACTGAATTAAAATGTCATGCATTGTATTATAAATGTATTTATTTTTATTCATTACTTTATTTTTCAATTTAGTTAATTTTTTACATTTTGAAATAAACAAATGTCACATTTAAAGTATTTTTTTTAATTAATGATTTTTTTTTTAGTCCTTTTTTATTACAATTTAAAATATGATTCGGGCTGTTCACAGTATCATTTAAAAAACAGACCCGTGTCATGTGTGATCATAGCCCTGAAGACTTTTTCAGGGTCTGAGATCACAAACCTGTTCTAGAAAACAACTTCTGAAATGCATTTATAGTCAACATTTTGCTTCCATAATCAGATGCATTTCTGAGTTAAACAGGATATGGAGCAGAATGTTGGGTGGGACTTCACTGTATCCATCAAGATTGATTAGGTTTGCAAAAAGTGGACTTTTAATATTTACCAAGATAAAAAAGACAAGTAGAACCTTGCAACTCTTGACCTTAGATGATAGATGCATACAATTACACTTCATTGAAGTATGTTTGAGTTTCCCCAGTAATCCTCATCCATTGTAAGCCACATCAACATCTCAGATCTGTTTTTACCCGTGTCAGCTGAAGTGAAACTGACCGGGATCGGTGGCTGCGTGGACAAGAGAGCTCTGTACAATAGGGATGATTGAGCCCAGGAGATGGTCCATTAAAAAACAGCATTTAATGACAACAAGAATTATTGCTGTGCTTTGTAATTACCCAAGCATTGACTAGCAAGTGTGTGTGTGTGTGTGTGTGTGTGTGTGTGTGTGTGTGTGTGTGTGTGTGTGTGTGTGTGAGAGAGAGCAGAAACGGCCACAGTGATTCTCTCACATTGCCAAACTGAAGAGAGTCCCTTCATCAAAGATGCTTTTTCTTCATTCTCTCACCCTCTTTTCTTTCCATGTCTCTCGCTCTGAAGGAGGGGTAAGTGGTCATCAGCGCTAACGTCTCTCTCTTGTGTCTGGAAGGTGGTTATCGCTGAGACCTCAGTGGTCCAAGCTGATTATGATCCTGAACCCGGCAAATCAACATTTGATTATAACGTCTGTGTGATGGCGTTGTGATAATCGGGCTCGTCTGATAATCAGTGGCAGTTGGTATTTTGTGAAGTGAATTATGGTCACCAGGACACTTGACACTCTCTCTGGTTTATTTGTTCTGCAGAAGAACGTTTGGGCTAAAATCGTTCCCTTTCCGTATAAAGTGTGCTATAGCATCTGGGACTGTTTATAGATCTAATACCCTCTCAGAATCACAATATTTCTCTCTTTCTGTCTCTTTGTCAGTCAGAGGAACTTGGCTGAGATCACGGAGCTGATTCACACGGCCTTCCTGGTGCATCGTGGGATTGTGAATCTGAAGGAGTGGACGAACTCGGATGGCCCCCTCAAAGACATGCAGTTTGGGAACAAGATGGCTGTTCTGAGTGGCGATTTCCTGTTGGCGAACGCCTGCACGGGATTGGCCCAGCTCAATGACACCAAGGTACTAAATGAATGCTGTAAAAAGTCTCCAGGTTTTTCCATTGCCTGTTCTTCGCTTGTTCCATGCTCAGTAATGAAAGAAACCATGCTCTGAGTTTGCTGTTGTAAAATTTGAGCCCAAATAATAATCAGTACACATTTTCCTAGCTACAGTATTCACACTACCATTCAAAGGTTTGAGAGCAGTCAGATTTTAAGAAATGAATGCTTTTATTCAGCAGGATTGCATTAAATTGATCATTTGAAGACATTTATAATGTTACAAAATATTTCTGTTTCAAATAAATCCTCCAAAAATGCTTAAAGGTTTCTAGAAAAAGAATATTAAGCAGCACAACATTTTTCTACATAGATGATGATGATAAGAAATGTTTCTTGAGCACCAAATGAGCGTATTAAAATGATTTCTGAAGGATCGTGTGACAGGACATTTCAGCTTTGCCATCAGGGGAATAAATTGAATTGAACGTATTAAAATAGTTATTAAAAATAGGAAACATGTATTCTAAATTGTAATAAATTTTCTAAATATTTCTATTGTTACTGTATGTTTGATCAAGTAAATTAAAAAAAAAAAAAAAAAAACATTTAAAAAATTTTACCGGTCCCCACTTTTCAATTTCAGTTGTTTTTTAACAATATAAAAAATTATAAACATGGACTGTCCATTATTTCTGACAGAAAAGGGAAGTGTTTTTCTTTACTTGTATTTTAATTGATTTATTTTGCATTTTAAGGATTAAGAAATACATTACTATGAACAATTTATGCAACTGAAAACATCCCAGTAATCCCCAAATAAAGATTTTTGTCAGATTTAGCTTACTACTAATATTTTTGTACCAAAAATATAGTTAAATAAACAAATACATCTCTTCATGCTGGAGGTGTGAGCCACTTTTTTCATCACATTTGTGTTTTTATGCAAAACACTGAAAAAAAAAAAAAAATTCACCGGCTTCTGACTTCCTTTTCAAAGACTTTGTTCTCCATGCTGTACGCTGTGTGTGTCCTCTCTTGCTAATTTCCATACACTTGCATTCTCCCTCATTCTCTTGCGCTCTTTATATGTGTGTGCGTGAGTGTGTGAGCATATGTCTCCTACACCCCTCATTAAGTGTCAGTGTTCTCCTCCAGCTCTAATTAGAGTCGCAGTCAAAGCACCGTCTAACTGCATGCGGCCAGCAGCCCCACTGCCTCGCTCCGCTCAGGGTTACAGCATCTCACTAGAGCATCTTTTTGAATATCTTACAGCGTTATGAATGGTCAGTACAATACATCAGGACATTTTAGAGCAGTGTTTCCCAGCCTATTTTGTGTTATGCACCCCTAGAGTCCTATTGATTTTGGTCAAATACCTCTGAAAGGTTGTTACTTTTAACTCATAGGTTCTGTTCTAGCTGCTTGCTGCTTAGGCTGGGCTTGAAATGAAATAGACCATTATAGGCAACTGAATTGAAATGCGCTACACAGGCAGCAACACCATGCATCGTACAAATGGCACATTTGACTATGACTTAATGAAGGGATAAAGGCATAAAAATACATAGCACACAAAATATCGGGTGCATATACATTTTTAATAGTTTTAAACTACATACTTTTTAGCATAGCATGAATAAAAGTGTACATTACTGTTCAAAAGTTTGTGATCTGTAAGATTTTTTTAGTGTTTTGAAAGTCTCTAATGCTCACCCAGACTGCATTTGATTTAAAATAGCACAGTAACAATATTATCACAATATTAATGACAGTTTTCTATTTTAATATATTTTAAATTGTAATTTTAGTCTTTAGTGTCACATTAAGAAACCGAAAAACATTTCTTCTTACCAATGGTTACTTCCAAAACTATGGAAGCCCTGTTTCTGCCACTGAATAAAAAAATAAAAAAGGTAATTTTTTATCTCACAATTCTGACTTTTTTTTCTTGCGATTGAAAGTTCATATCTTGAGTTTATAGAATTTTAAGATATAATTCTGAGAAAAAAATGTCAGAATTACGAGAAAAAAAGTCAAAATTGAGAGATGCAATAACTTGCAATAACCTTTTTTTAAAAATAAAATATAGGCCTAAACATTTATTATTTTAAAACTACATTTTTTTTCATGTTTTTTTTGATGAAAAGAAAGAACAGCATTTATTTGAAATAACTTTTTGGGACACATGATTAATGAAATGCATTCTTGCTGAGTACAATTATGAATTTTGTTAAAGGAAATGTATTGACCCCAAAGTTTTGAACAGTAATGTATTTAGAATCAACATTATCACGTCATTTGATTCTTATTTGATTCTCACATTTTATAGATTTAACAAAGCCAAAGCAAAAACTTTCCAAGACTTTCTTAAATACACCTACACTGGCATTCACGGTTTTAGAGGAAATCACTTGTCATATCATAATATTAACAGACTAAGTAAAAAGGGATTTGCACTACAAACCCTAACATTTCATCTCTCTATGTCTGGGTAACACACACAGACACACTCAGATGCACTAAGCGGGAGTATGCTGACAGGATCTGTCACCAAGTGCGGCTCTAGAATGCAGCTCTCCCGGTGGAGGAAAACAAACTCTTTTCCTTCTGCATAGCCTCAGACATACACACGCATTCTCAAGCTCACTTTAATGCGTGCATGAGCGGACATGGAAATGACTGCAGGGGATTTAGATGATCAGCAGATTGTGGCGACTAATATAAATAACAGATTCTGCGTTTCCCCCTTCAAGAGGAGCTCAGCATTCAGACAGCCATACATTTTAGTTGGGACTCACACCTGATTTTTTTTTTTCTGTGTGTTTAATACAGACTCTCGTTAGGTAGATGGTGTGGTTTAAAACAGTGGGTTTAGGAGTATGTATTGGCGTGTTCTATAGCACCTCCTGCTGGACGAAAGTGGAAGTTTCTCTCATCTGTTCAGTGTTTTTCATTGGAAAGATGTGCCCATACATTTCTACAACACCATAATTATGTACTTTACTGCACGTTTCGTGGCAGTTTCAAAGTGAAATGCCCAAAGAGTGGCGCTAAAACACACGTTTAACACGTTTTTATTACATTGATTATAGGTACGTATTGCTGTGTTTTTATTACGTTGCTTCAGGTACGTTTTGCGGCCATTTAGAATTAAAATATCCGGTGAGTGTCGCTAAAGGTTAATGCTCTGTCATGTTCGAAATATCCCCTACACCAAACCCAAAACTAAACCTACCCCATAGTGATGATAACAAATGCAAAAATAATATAACAACGGATTTGAACTGTTTTGTTGAACCGTAGTTTCACGGGATTCATTCCGGAGCTTTTCAGCACCTAAGTGCAACACCGTATCGCGCGAGCTACCGAATCAACTTACTGAATTAGAAAACTCATTCAATGAAGCTGTATATGTGATGACAACGTTCAAAAGTATCAGTTTTCAAATCTTGCAGGATGTTAAAATTGTTTTGAAGTCATAACACAACATTCTGCAAGTAATTGTGTGAAAATTAGCCTTTATTAATCAAAACTGTACCTGTAAATCATACTTCACGTGAAAAGGAATAAAAGTTGTCAGAGTTTTACTGCTTCTAGTGTTCATTTCAACTGGAAACTGCAGTGAATCGTACATTATAGGTAAGTTTTTTTCAGTTTTGCAGAAATAATATAATAATCTTAATATATATTAAGATATATAATATAATATAATATAATATAATATAATATAATATAATATATATATTATATATATTATATAGAATTCTTTTTAAACAAGCTGACATTAATAATATGGTTTGAACCTTGCTAATGTAATCACTTTTTTTTTTTTTTTTTATATACAGACAGATGAAGACATGTACACTGTTTTTAAAGTTTGTAATCAGTATTTAAAAAAAAAAAAAAAGAAATTAATATTTATATTCTGCAAGAATGCATTCAATTTATTAAAAATGACAGTAAGAGCATTTATAATGTAATAAAATATTTATAAAATATTTATTTCAAATTAATGCTGTTTTTTTAACTTTATATTCATCAAAAAATTCTGACAAAAACATATCAGTTTCCACCAAAATATTATAGGCATCACAGCTGTTTTCAACATTGATAATAAGAAAAGTTTCTTGAGCAGCAAATCAGCATATTAGAATGATTTCTAAAGGATCATGTGACAATGAAGACTGATGAATATTCAGCTTTAGCCTCACAGGAATAAAGTACATTTTGAAATATATTAAAATAGAAAACAGTTATTTTAAACTGTAATCATATTTCATAATATTACTGTTTTAGCAATATTTGATCAAATAAAAATCTTACCTACCCCAAACTCTCATACAGTAGTGTAGCCTATATGAACTAACACTAATACTAACGAATAATTATATACTTTTAATTAAAAATCAATAATAATGCAAAATGTAGTTTCATCGTCGGTTAGATATGCTTGATAAATTTTTCGGTCATACTTTATATTAGGTGGCCTTAACTACTATGTACTTACATCAAAAAATAAGTACAATGTACTTATTGTGGTCATATTGTATTGCAAAACACTTTTGCCGCTATTGCGGTGGGATACGGGTAAGGTTAGGGACAGGTTTGATGATATGGCTAAATTTAAGGGTGGGTTAAGGTGTATGTATGGGATGGGTCAACAGTGTAATTATAGATATAGAAATTAATTACAGATGTAATTACATACAGGCATTTAAAAAATATAAGTACAATGTAAAAACATGTACATACGGTACACAATAAGTGCATTGTATCAAATGATTAATTTAAATGTAAGTACACAGTAGTTAAGGCCACCTAATATAAAGTGGGACCAATTTTTCTCAATTCAGTCACCATTAGCAGCTGTGGACAGAAGGTCAAATTGAGCCTTGTTTTTAGTGAACACACACACACATACTGAACAGAGTGTGAGTAAAAATCTTTTTTTGTGTGAAACTGAACCTGTTGTTCAGCGAACCGTGATTAAAGCCACACACGCTCTGTTCTGACCCACTGAAGTAGTGATGGACTGACAGGATGTTCAGCCAATCAGAGATCAGACTCTTTAGCTGCAAGTCAAACTTCTACTGATGAATTTACAATTAGCAAACGTGATTAAAAATATATTTTAAGTGCTCAGTTTTTAATAGTCCCTTGATGTAACTGACATTCACCCAGCCAGAACCGGACGAACGCATCTCCCTCTTAAAGCTTCTGTCTATGTAAATGAGGGCGAGGCCCCTTTGCATTAGCGGTTCAGTTAGCGTGAGAGCATTAGCGGTGGAAATCAGACGTTCCCTCTCCGCAGCAAAGCGCTTTTTCCCCCTGATTGATCTGTATTATGTATCACGGCCTTGAGTGGGATCCTGACTTAGACTGTGTGTGTGTGTGTGTGTGTGTGTGTGTGTGTGTGTGTGTGTGTGTGTGTGTGTTTGTGTGTGTGTGTGTGTGTGTGTGTGTGTGTGTGTGTGAGTGAGTGAGAGAGAGTGGGATTCTGGCTCAACACTAGTATAAACGGTAAAGGGATCCGCGAGCGGCTGTCTCCTCTTTCTTCTCCTCACAGACCTGTCGGCGAAACACGACTCCGGCTGGATTTGGGAATGAGACGAGACGGAGGGAGGGCAGCTTATCTGATACTTTCCAAAAAAAGCCCCCCCCACTTCTCACACACACACACACACACACACACACACACACACACACACACACACACACACACAAACTCACACGAAAAGGCATAGACGTATACAAACACACAGTTCAAACACATGCATTCTCTCACACACACTCACACATGCACGCTTTAATTTCTCCGTGTGGAGTGTGTGAAGCCGCACATCTGGCTGCGCTATAGGGGCTCTCTGTCTTCTCTGGGCTCTGGGTAGAGGAGTCAAGTTCCTCACTGTTTCCTCAAAGATCTGGTTACTCAGAGGGCAGAGAGAAAAAGAGAGAGAAGGAAAGAGTGAGAAAAACAAAGTTTGAGAGAGAAAGTTTGGGGAATGGAGAGGAGTAACATAATATTAAATATGAGGAATAGTTGAGTGTCTGGATGGAAGGCCTCTGCTATTCTAGTTCCCTGGAGATTCTGCCTGTGGTCTTATGATTCAACAGGCAGGCCTTTCGGGGAAAGAGGAAAAAGAACGATGAAGGGTGAAAAAGAGGTGGAGAATGTAGCCTAGGGCGATGGATGGAAGGGATAGGAAAGCATGTGATTGAATGATAGAAGGAGCTGTCAGTGACTTGGTCCAGCTGACTGTTGTGGAGTAGATGTAACGGAGTAGCGCCCCCCTCAGGATCACTATAGTTACTACATGATCTAAAGTACTTTAAAGCAAAAATTCACCCAACATTGAAAATTCAGACATTTTTAATTCAATCTCATGCAATTCCAAACCTTTATGACTTACCTTCTGGGGAACACAGAAAATTTAATTTTGAAGTATTGGCTCTTTTTAATTATACTCAATGAGCAATAATGCTGTAAGCTTTCAAAGATGCAAAAACACTACCAAAGCTTTTCATGACTTTTGAATTCGTATAACTAAAATTTAAGTTGCTGTTCACTAATAATCTTCCAATTTAGTCAGCTTTGCGCTCAGCAAAGACCTGTCTGGACCAGTCGGGTTTGTTAACAGATCATTTAGATTTGTTTGTGAACTGGATTAACTGATTAATTTAAAAGACCTGAATCAAAAGAATGATTCATTTTCAATGGCCACTTCAGTCATTAACATCCATGAAAGCATTAAGGTGATCTAGGTGCATGTTTTTCAAAGTAAAATGTTTTTAAAAAAATTATTATTATTATTATTATTATTATTTGTTATACGAATAGGTAATTTTATTTTTTAAATATTTTTTCCATTAATGTTTTATAATCAGCTGCAGGATATACTGTAATTCCAACATAAAGCAAAAATGCGATCATTTAAAATGCATGTTTCCAAAAAGGATTACTGTAATTAGTAGTCCTGTTTGAAAAAGTGCATTATAAAAGATTACGTTTTTGCTTTATGTTGGAATTACAGTATATGAAAACATTTTTGGTGTTTTTATTTTTTAGATTACTGTTCACTGTAGGCCATTATTGTAGTTGAATAGAGCCAGTATAATTCTTTAAAATGACTAGTTTTGTGTTCCACAGTCGTAAGTTAAGTCATACATTGGAACATCATGAGGTTGAATAAATATTTTTTTGACAAGGGATATAGTCTGCTATATTTATATGTTTATTTTGCATGCACATATTTGAAGTTCAAGAGAACAGTCCAATCAACACACAACTATCAGATGATTATCTGTACTGTAGGTGTTGAGTGTTTTTTTTTTTGTGCTGGGAGTAGACTTCTGTGGTTGTGTGTATTAAAGAGAGAAACTGAATCAATAATCTTATGCAGATGTCAGAGTCCTCATTAAGGTCTGTATCCTCTGGACATTGCACTGTTTTGACTGGCCATCTGTTTAATAACTGAAGTGCTGGTTATTCTATCTCTCTCAGATGCTCCTTTAGAATGAGTGGACTGGAAAAAAGTCTTCCCATATTCCCAAACTGCTCATCTCCTAATAAATACTCATTTCAGAACAGATGGGGCTGATCTGTTATCAACACTCTTATTCTGAGAGTCTTCTTTTATGTGGAAAATATTTTGCTAGCCTAAGTGTTATAATGTTATGTTTGTTCTAGGTGGTGGAGCTGATCTCCAGCGCAATCGGAGATGTGGTGCAAGGAATCTATCACGAGAGCTCCACTTCTGCAGAGGTACGACGTTCAGCCCGCTGCACTTACCACATATAGCCACCAGTGGCATTCTGTGGAAAAAACAAACAAACAAACAAAAAAATATATATATTGAACACTAAATCAACATATTACAATTTCTGAAGGATCAAGACTGGAGCAAACGCTGCTGAAAATTCAACTTTGCCATCACAGGAATAAATTATACTTTAAAATATATAAAAGTTGTTGTAATATTTCACAATATTTTACCGTATTTTTATTCAAATAAATGCAGCCATGGAGAGCATTGGAGACTTCCTTCAAAAGCATTACAGAACAGTAAAGTGTCTGTTTATGAAACATTGTCTTTTATTATATTCCCATTATGTCACCCATTTTATAAAAGCAACCTCTCAAAGTCATGTAAATTACTGTAAAGCACAACCTCTCTGGTTTATTGCTTTAATAAACGTGCCATCTATGAGACGTACGTGTCATTGCTAAGATTAAGCTTTATTTTCTTCATAAATGAATTAAAACTGAGTACCAGAGGAATCTTTTTAGTGTTTAATGTTTCATATTCAAAGCTTTCAAAACAGAGACTGGACAAGCAAAACATCTCCAAACAAGCGAAACACAGACTGACTTAAAACATCTGCAAACCGCTTACAATAAATAATGAATGACAAAGTTTCCTGTGTGAGTCGAGAAGGAGGAAAAGTGATGGAGAAAGCCACGTTCATGTGAGAGAAACTCAACAAGGGAGAGAGAGAGAGAGATTCAAGTTTCTTTTACCCTTTTTAGAGGAGACGTTTCCGAGCAGATGTTTGCATCACCTTCCCTCCTCCAGTTACACCAACCCCCTACCGCAATACCACCATTTAGTTTTTCTTTTTTATTCTCTTATTTGGTGGCATCCTTAAATTTTCTAGACACATTCTGCTTGTTTGGGATTTGAACAGTCTCAATGTTTTCTTTTAAGTTTTCTGTGCTTTTGAGGTATGTTTATGATGTTTTTTAGCTCCTCAAATAATCCCCATAAACAACACCATTCCAAAAAATTGAGGTTGGAAAGACTTTTTTTTTTTTTTTTTTTTAATGTTTTTGAGTGTAGTCTTTTATGCTCACAAGACAACATTTATTTGATAAAAACAGTAATATTGTGAAATATTGCCATCTCTTTTCTAGTTTAATATATTTTATGATGTTTTTAATTTATTTGATGACAAAGCTGAGTTTTCATCACTCAGAAGACATTTCTTATTATTATCAATGTTGAAAACAGTTGTACTCTATTTGTGGAAACAAAACAATTTATTTGGAATATAAATCTTTTGTAAATATCTTGACTGTCACTGATCAGTTTTGATCAATTTAATGCATCTTTGTCTATTAAGTAATTATTTCCCCCAGGCTTTTGAAGAGTAGTGTACATCCTGGTATTTATAATACATTAATGCTTATTTAATTGAATTTTTCTGTATTCTGCAGGAGGGCAGTCTAACAGTTGCATCCTGGGAAGACCAGACATTCCTGTCACATGGTGCTTTGCTTGCCAAGAGTTGTCAGGCAGCGATGAAACTGGCCAGACATGGTAACGAGGCTCAGAATTTGGCTTTTCTGTACGGAAAACACCTCGCTTTGGGACACAAGGTGTGTAGACACAGTGTATTGTGGGCACAAGCTGTTTGTCTGTATGCTGTCTTATCAATTTACATTCTCCTATTTTCGCTTTGTGTAGAAAGCTCATTTCATAAAATTCATGGATATATATGTGTGTTTTGTAGCTAAACTCTGATCTACAGCCATTCGTGAAGAACGGGTCAGAACCGGCTGTGTTTAGTTTGGACTCAGCTCCTGTAGTCTTCCACAGACAGATCGTTGGACCTGAGAGATGGCGGCATCAGCTAAAACAGGTACCAGACAACCATATCACAACACTTGCAGCTGTGTGATACTTCATAGCCCCTCTGTAAAATAACATACTATATTTCACTACAAAATGTAAAAATAATGAATCATTTTTTGTTATTTTATTGAGTTATTTTAATTTGTAGCAATATTTCACAAAATTACTATTTTACTGCATTTATTAGTTTAAATAAATACAGCCTTTGCTTCTTTCAAAAACATCATGAAACTTTCCCAACCCAAACTTTTGAAATGTAGTGCGTAAGTACCATGATTCATAAATATTTTCCAATTTTAATAGATTTAGTCACATTACAGTGATGAAAAAGTCAGCTATGTCTCAAGGCAGCTAGCAGCCAGTTTTACTGTATTATGTTTGATATTCTAACTGAGCAGACAGTATTTATCATTAATTGAAGTGATTCAATAAGATTTTAGCCTCTAGACTGGTGGCATAACACCATTGCGGTTCAGATTTCATTGTGTCAGCATGACGTTCTCTGAATTCAGATTTCTCTCTCTTCATTTCAGGTTCAGAATATGGCTAGACAGATTGATTACACAAAGGTAAGCGACTCCTGTTTTTTAATTAAGGGAGAGGGAAAAAGTAACGAGTGCTTCATTGTAGTGTCTCTTTATTCAGAGAACTTGTGTTTCACTGTAAAAGTGACTAAATCAATTGATTATTTTCATTTAGCCAATGAAAAAGTGAGATTGTCTATCGAATTCAAGAGAAATCAATCCTCCTGGTCAAACCACTAATCAATGATTTCAACCACAATCCTTCTGATGAAACATTCATACATTTATGATACAAATCGATTCCCTGGGAGTCATGAAATCATTCCCGGGGTTCCAGCGTGTATGTGAATGTTTACAAACAAGCAGAAGTAGAAGTTAATTAATGTATGATTAATAAAAAAGAAACAAATTTGAAGTTATTCATGCTTATTTAAATATATATATTTTTATAAGATAGCGAAACCTTAAATTGCCTATTAATATGACAAAAAAAAAACAGTCCCCAGGAAAAGAACTTAATAAAAATACTAAACATTATCTTGATGAAAGTCTAAAAAAAAGCAAACAAAAAAAGAGTTAGAGAATAGAAAATATCACTAGCTTAGTATCAGTGTTATTTATTTTGATTCTGTTTTTATTTTTACATTTTTATTTTAGTTAATTTTTTTGTAATTTTGTTTTTGTCCATATAATTTTTATTATTATTATTATTATTATTATTATTATTATTATTATTATTATTATTATTATTTTTTTATTTTTTTATTTATTTATTTAAAAAAATTTTTTTTTTTTTTTTCAGTTTGAATTATTTTAATACATCAATTTAAACTAAATTACCATGACAAATATTGCCTTGGCAAAAAGTTTTTTTATATTTGAATTTATTTCAGTTGGTGTTTATTTGATTTCAAGTAACAAAACCATTTTTTATGGATTGAATTTTAGTTTCAGTTTTAGTTTTAGTTAACAATAACCCTGCTCGGTATAAAAACAATAGAAGTGCATGGAAAGCCTGCACCAGGATATAAAAAACAACATTTCTGTGAGTATGTTAAAGAATGTAATCAAGTATGTGAATCTGAGGCATACTGAAGTAAAAGTTTAAGAATCGGTCATTGAAAAACACACATTGATCGACCGATGCTTTGAATATTGGTGGTTTCAGCCCTGAGTGAGCCAATAGGAGGTGTTTGTTCTCTGTAACTGATAGCAAGTTCAGAAATTTGATTTCCAAAGTCAGAAGGAGAAGAACGACAGAAAGAAAGAAGGGGAGACAGTTAGAGGCGGTGGGGAGGGGGCAGGAAGAGGAGGAGGGCACAAGCAGCTCGGGTCGCCGTAGAAACAGGATATTAGGGGATAGAGTGGCAGGTTTATTTGTAGAGGAGACAGAGAGACGGTTTGACAGCAACATCACACAAGATTCTCCTTCAACAGGGCACAGACAGACACATCACACCGACACACACACACACACACACACACACACACACACACACACACACACACATCACATATCTCTGTTATCAGCACATAAATGCGACATTAATCTCTCCAGTATTCGCTATCTGGTTTGTTTTTTGGTGTAAATGTGTCTCGGGGTGGGGGGGTCATGAGGTCATATCTCTGTCTGTCTAACCTGAAAATATTCTGTAAAGCTGTTTATTATATTGAAGTCATAGAAAAGTGTGGCTAAACAAACAACATCCTCTACCTTCCCACATCCACATCTGTCTCCGTCTCCCTGTTCTTGGCTTTCTCTCATGCACATTAGTGAAAGCAGGTCTCTTCTGCTGTTTTAACTCGAGGCCCCCGAGGGCTTCTTAGCACAACACATCCCAGAATTCATTTGGAAAAATGGCCTCCAGCAAAACATGTTTGTATGTGACGGTGGAGGACTGCAAGACCATTTGAGCGAGGAAGAGTGTGGAATATTCTGGGTTTGCATTTAATAATAATTTAGACGTTGATTTTTTTTTATTATTGTGATATTTTGTTATGTTACTTATGACATATTGGTCATATATTTTTTAATAGTATATTGATAATATACACTGCTGTTCAAAAGTTTACAGCCCATAAGATTTTATTGAAAGAAAAAAATACTTTTATTCAATAAGGATGCATTAAATTTACTCTGAAGACATTTAACTTACATTAAAAATGCTGTTCTTTCAATTCATAATAGAATCTTTAAAAAAAAATCACAATTTTCACAAAAATATTAAGCAGAATTAAAAACTTTTGAATATTAGTGTATTCTTTTAAATAATAGATTATATTTTGTAACATTAGTTGATGCATTAGGTATCATGAACTAACACTGAACAACATTTTTAAACTGTTTATTAATCTAAGTTCATCTCAATTTATAAATGTATTATTGCTCAGTTAATTTATCGATTCACACATGCTACATTAACTCATTTTAATTTATATATTTTGAAATATTAAAAATGTTTTACTGTATACAAATTAACATTTAACCGAGATGCGGTAGAAGTATTTATTGTTAGTTCATGCTGCCAAACACATTATTATACCTTATTATAGTGTTACTTTCATTTGTTTTGCAAGCAAATTCTGTTCATCTGCAGAAATGGTCTGTTTCAAATGATTCCTTGCCTCTAAATTTGGTTAAAAGAATATTACATTTCCTACATCAGTTTCATCAGTTTGATGGAGTGATATTAAATTTTTTCCTCATTCTTGTGTGTTCTCCAGCTCCGGGGCCTGATAAAGATGGAAAGAGGCGTGAACCAGGCGCTTGACCTGTGCAGTTACCACAGCAACAAGGCCTTAGAGGCCATGAAGTGCTTCCCACCCTCAGAAGCTCAGTCGGCACTGGAAAACATGGCCTGCGCAGTCACCAAGTTCTGAAGGTGGTTTCAATCTGGATGTATATAAGAATCCAATTCCGTTTGATGCAGTTGATTAATGCTGAGACTGAGCCTGCCGGGTGGTTGATCATGATTTTTTTTTTGGGTGCTGTTTTAAGAGGACTTACTTTGGAATGTTTTCAGTTCCCACCTGCTCTACAGATGATGATTTTTATGTGGAACTGATGAGTATCGCACACAGTCGAGTTTACCGGACTTGTACACACTCTATGCATTTAGCCAACAAATCAGCTTTATCTTTTAAAATAAAATGAAAAAAAATCATTGTCTCTCTTTATTCTAAAAATTCTACAATTCCCTGCAGTATTTAACAGAAGTCAGTATTTCTATACACCACTTTAAAGAAGACAAACAAACATTATTGATATCACTGTAAGTTGATTCGTGACCATTGAGAAACGTATTGGTATTATAGGGGGTGGCATTAACCAAAATGTTTGTCCGAAAACCGATGACAATTTGTGAGTGTGTTTGTGTGTGTGTGTGTGTGTGTGTGTGTGTGTGTGTGTGTTGTGGGTGCCCGGGGTGCTCCAGCAGCAGTGTTGGCAGTAATAATTAATGAGGTGAGTGTGTGACCTGAGTGAATGGGCAGGAAATGCTGCAGTATTGATCAGCTCAGCGAGAGGACTGGCGCCAGCCTGGGCAGCCTGCGGTTTCCCGGGTGACCACGGGGGGGACGACTAGGGTGTGAAGTGGGGCGTAGGCGAGTGACGGTCACCGCCGACAGCCGCCGGGCCACACACACACACACACACACGTTTGTTTTTGTGAAAGGTGGGGACATCCCATAGGCGTAATGGTTTTTATACTGTAAAAACTGTATGTGCTATTGCCGTTCACCAACCCTACACCTAAACCTACCCCTTACAGGAAACTTTGCTATTTCAGATTTTCAATACACTCCATTCTGTGTAATTTATAAGCGTTTTGAAAAGTGGGGACATGGGGTAATATCCTGCAAAGTCACCTTGTCATTATGCAAATTTATGTCCTCATTTGTCACAAAAACGCGCGCGCACACACACACACACACACACACACACTTGAATTGCTTGAAGGACAGAAAGGGAAGAACATGCATGCAGGAACATCAGTAGTTTAGAGTTCCTCCCATGTCTCTCTCTGGCCTCGGAAATGTAGTCAGGATATTACACTAAGTTTGCTTGGTAGGAGCGGGACAGCCCTCTGGTCATACATGAAAAATTCATTTTGGCCTCAAGCAGACCTGAGAAATCTCCCCATGAAAACCTACGAAGACAGAAAGAGTCTTTCTGACACAATACCTCCGGTCAGAGGCAAACTTTTGTGCTGTCTTGCCCTGATCAGAGTTTGTTCAGACTTTATTATTATTATCACCACTGTGATCTAAATTCCTTTTCACAGATCCAAATATCAAACTAAGCATAGAAGAACAGTATTAAAAGGTCATGAGAGGTCTTTGGATCTTTTGTTTCAAGGGGTTTGTCTGTTTGGGGTCTCTATAGCTCTTGAGATTGTTCAAATCACAATTTGATTAGTCGTGTGGAAGCATTTAATCACTCATTTTCGTTAGTTGATCATTGCCGGCTTAGTTTGTTACCTGTCTTTCAGTGACCTTGCCTGAAAGACAAGCCCAAAATAAGCAACCCAGTCTGAAAAACTAATCCCAAAACAGACAACCTCTGTTTTTTTTTGTTTTTTTTAATTATTATTTTTTTATAATTATTGTATTATTTAAGAAAAGTCTTATTGTTGCATCAAAAGCAGCTTGTAATGGCATAAAGACACTGCAATCAAATTATTTAAATATCAAAATAGACTGGTAAACGATGTTCCAGTCAGTATGTGGGAACAGACAAATAATGATTAAGTCATCATATGTTTTGTTCTATGAGGGTCAACCACTAATATGCCCAAATAAGCAATTGTACTATAGAAATATGCCCATGAACGCAACCCATAACTGCTCAAATCTAAAAGCAACTTCTGGGAAAAAAAAAACAAGCCCAAAGTCACTTAAGCAGACTTGTTAGCAGACTTAAGCAGACTCGACATATTTTACAGCCACTTTTATGCATTACACGAACATTTCAACTTCACAAGTATAGTAGTTTTATTCATATATATCTAAACATATGGTGTTAGTTTTCATAAAATCATCTCATCCTAAGACTGACAGATATTTAGAGTTTTAAGATCTTGTTCTGATGCATACCTTCTTCTTCTTGGTCCCTGTCATACAATTCGGCTCACTGGCTCCCTAAGAGTTATATATCACAGTTTTATCATAAAATATAAACTAGAGAGAGTTAATTCTCTCAAACAAGAATTTCCATCAAATAAAATCTATGAAATATGTCAAACCTTTAACCCACAGTAACAGTAGCTCAATTCTGTGGACTTTGCAAAGCTGAGCAGGAGCTTAAAAATAAGGATTGTTTCCAAGCAGGTTTCCCCAAACACTATCCATCTGCCATTGGCCACACAAACGAATAGTCCCGTCCCAAACTCACCATCGGTTCAGCCACTATTACTGGTCAGAATGCTCAAACAGACAGTTTTGATAACGCCAGTGTTTACAGTTTAAGTCTCTGCATCTATTTATTTATTTAGAATATATAGGCTAAATATATATTCATGTATGTATATATGTTTGTCTGTAGGCCTATGTTATGGGGGTCAGACGGAGGCCTATCGGGAGTCAGACATACACACAGACTTGAGTTCATGGCCGTCAGTATCATCACCCTGGTAACCTGATCCTGTCTCTGTTTTTGCGCATGGAAATGATTTTTGCGGTTTGGCGATTCGTGGCAATCCGATCCTCTGATGACATGGTGGCTGGATTCGCACAGGTAGAGCAAGCGAGAGAGTGTGTGAATGATAGCAGCTCTACTTCAGCACAGCTCAAAACTATTACAACACTCATTTATTCCATACAGACAGACGACTCTCCGCCTCCTTTATGTGTTTGGGTCTGTGTGAGTTATTTTGGGACTGGAGGAGGCTGGACCGAGATCAGTCACTTAGATTTGGTGTGCGTGCATTGAAACTACATTTTTTAATGTCGGGGTTTTAGGTCTTTGTTATAATAAAATTAATTAGAATCGGACCGCAGTTGGCTTATGGCTGTCAGTTTGACTTTGTTTTCCTTGTATATTTATCCAGCAGTTTATTTTTAAAACAAGTATGATTGTATTGGAGTTTTAGCTTGGAGGGAAGAATACATGAAAATTGATTTAAGAGTCTTTTGAATTACTGCAGGCGTTTGAAACGCCGTTTTATTTTGGCACAAATGCACTAAAATATCCTTTCTCGATTTGACGGATGCAATTCTTTCTTTCATGAGATAAAAAATGAGATGAGTGCATGTTGAAATGAGTCTTTAACGAGCAGCGCGAGACTCCCCGTTCACTGCGCGCGCGTCCCGTAGAACAGAGGCGCGAGCGTCATCGCATGAGCGCGTGATGGATCAAACAGCCCACATTACCTGAATAATGACCGGCGCCTCATCACACCCACATCTCAAAGAGCCACTGCTCCGTGACTTAATGCAGACATCACTAATGCAGACATTACTAATGCGCGTTACGGGACATTGGCCACATCGGGTGCCGCTGATGAGTGTCTGAGAACAGTCTCAGAGGTGTGCGTTTGCGCGCGAGAGCGAGGGCAACAGTGGACATATTTCACCTATTTGCTTTAGTGTAAGATGCTGCGTATGTTGTGTTGTAGTTTGGGTTTGTAACAATGTACGTCACCCATAAATAGATCATCACATATATATACTGTAGGCTATAAAGTTGAATTAGACCTCCTTGATGCGTATATGGATATGAATTATTTTTCAGTTTTAAAGTAGCCTACTTTATTGGCGTGATTGTTTTGCTTCCAACTGTAAAATAAACAAACAAACAAACAGTAAAAATAATGACAATATATAAATTTGAATAAAAGTAAATAATTATTTGACAGCAAAACGTATCGCAATACAACGCATCTTTGCCCTGCAGTACTTGTCATATCCTCTAGACGGCAGTATATTGGTAAACTGGCAGTAAACATAAAAGCGCTGACACTGGGGCAGTTATAGTTTAATTATAATTAAACTAGGCTATGTTAAGATGTTGTTGGATAGTTGTAACTATCATGGACGGGAATATGCTGTTTAGCCTATTTATGCGCTGATAATGTTCTAATAAATTTTAATAATGGCTTTTCAAGATAACATGATGGTATAGCCTAAAAAGATTACAGACAGCAATTTGGACCTATAAGTAAATTTAAAAGTGAGCACACGTCACTCAAACAACCCGCAGTTTTCCTTGAAAAGTGATAACCTTAATTCAAATTAGCCTATTTTTTTTTAGCTGGTGGAAAACTACAGAACCATGCATTTAATAATGCTTTGGTGATTAGTATGCAAAATGTAGGCTATAGCCTACTACTGATTTATCACTTTTTATTTTATTATATATATTTTTTGTTTCAATTTGATAATGAGAATCCTACATTTTAGTCCTAAATGTTACAGAAGAGATTAAATTCATTTTTGGACAACATGGTTTAATAAAGAAAGAAGGGAGAAAATTTTTTTTTTGTAAGTTGAGTCACTAATCAACGGAGACTTAGTAAATAAATCTAAAAAAAACAACAACAACAACAACAAAAAAAACTGAAAACCAAATATTATTAAATGCAAAACCTTCTGTGAGAACAAAGTGCATCCAAACAATTCGTGGTAGCCTATCGTTTGGTTTTCTCGGTGTTGCTTACATTTCCAATCTCATTACTCAGAATCTGCTGAACGTTATTTATTTAACTCTGTCACCTTCAAATCAATAACGTTTTAGAATGCTAAAAAAACAGAATACACTATAAAACGTTAAAAAAAAATAAAAAACAATATTTGCGTAATACAGTTTAGATCTCATATTTATGCATTATTATTTATTTTCACATAAAGCATGTTATTACAAGTTTTCTAAAACAAATTCAACTGTAGGGTGATGTAGGTTTGTATGGTCACAAGCGTCTATGACGCGAGTGATTTTGCACTCGTGGAACTCAGGCGCGCGACTCGAGGGGCCTCTCGAAATGACTAGCGAGTCACGAGAAGTCCCACGCCACAGAGCGCACTCCGCGTGTTTCACTGCCACGGCGCAGCAGCTCAGGGATTCACGTGGGGTGGGCTGGCAAAAACCCACAGCAAACCCACAGCTGTGCGGAAATGACACAGTACCGTCACGTCACGCGAGAGGGCACTGACTAGAGAAAAAAAAAAAAAAAAGCAGCGGAGAGAAACACGGACAACAGTTACCCGTGGACAAATCCACAGGATTTAAAGACGCCGACCATGGCTAATGCCTCCTAACCAACTGCACACGGCTGCCCGGAGTCGCAAAGGTGAGTTTGATTCCAGCCGCGCAGGTAGTTTATGCGCGCCGTGGTGCGGGAGACGGAGCGAAAACTCATCGGTGGATGTTTTTCTTGCCGCGTCACGCAAGAGGGAGAGTTGCGCACGGGGGAGGGAAGGAGGGAGGGGAAACACGGGAGAGAAGGGCAGCACTTTGTATTACAGCAAAAAACATAAACCGTACGTAATTTTCTTAAGACATATGCTGTCTACAGAAGGAACGCAGTAGGGAGCCGCTTGTCCGTCTGTCTCCACGGTTGTACCGATCCGTGGGGTTTCCACTGGAAGAATGAGGAAGTGGAGCCGGTGGACGGGGGTCGGTACGGTGAAGCAGCGCCGCTCCGGTGCTCTGGCGAGACTTCACGGTGCAAGACATGAAAAACAAATAGGAAAACAACCTCACAGAACTTCACCCTGGAGAACATTCACTCTGAGAATAAAGTTTTACACGCATCACAATTTTCACACGCTTGCCATGATTGTGTCCAGTCGTTTGTGAGACTGACTTCACTGTCTTTAAGCAATGCTTCCTTTTTTAAAGAAATTATGATATTGGTCAGATATTTCTAAACTTCCTTTACCCGAACAGCTGCTGTAACTGACAAGTGTATAGAGAAGTGTGTAAGAAATATATGTGGTCAGATTAGATGTGTGACTATCAGATAATATCAGTCTTGTGTGTCTTTTCCCAGGACATGAGCTCTTCTGTGTGCATGGTTAATGCAGACGGACAAGTGCCTGATAAAAGTATGTAAATAACGATTCACACTAAAATCATTCTCACATTTCTTTGCCCTTTTGAACTTTCATTAAACATCACAACATTTTTGTCTAGTAACATGCATCACATCGAAACAAACTGATTGGATCACATGAAACTCTAAATACAGGTATAAATAACATTTAGGAAAGACAGAACCTCAGATGTTGTCAAAAAGGCATGACATTGCATTTTTAGTGTAAATGCCTATCTGTAAAATCAACCACTGCCCTAAAACAAATGTGAATTGCTGCTGGTTACATTAGAAAGAAATCAACCTTTTCATGAAAGGTTTTTTATGACTTTTATTAAATAAACCATTCTTATTTTTATGGAATGTTGCCATATTTATTATAAACAATTTCTCAGTGCACATCATTTTTTAAATAGTGTGCCTACATAAGTTTTACATTGAAAACATTAACTACTTCTTCCCTTGACATGACATCTCTTTAATAATGACGCACTTCTAATCAGTGCACTTTCCAGCAATCTGTGACTCCACAGCAATTAACGAGAGACAACATTCCAAACAATTCTCTGGACAAAATAAAGTACTGCGCTATATCTATATCTATATCTATAAGGATTCAAGAAGCCATTTCACTTGATAGGAAGATAAGGCGATCACAATTTCCATTTCATTCTGACAATAGTGAAAAAGCATGTTTGTATACATTCACAACACCTCAAGGAACTTGTTTGGTATGCCTGATATCAATATGCAGTAGCACAGGTCATGTGAAACACTTTCTGTTGTCCAGTTTATAGAGGTGCTTCTCTAAAACAAACTTGAATTCTTGTCAAAACATCATATTTGTAAATAACAGAAATATAAAACATCAAAAAGAGATAAAAATGTAAATGGAGATGCATGCTACTACCAGTTGTAAATATCTTGGCTGATCATTTGTGATCGGATCAACTGAGATACAGATTTGTAAAATGATGTATTTTGGTGTTTCTCAGCATTCTTGAATAGTTTTGAACGCTTGGCTTTTCTCCAGAAGTTAAAGTCGAGAAAGATGCAGAGGATGTTATTGAAAACACAGAGGGAAAGATGGAGAGCTTCTTTAAGCGCATTACAAAACGATCAGCAACACACGCAGTCCCTGAGGTGGAAGGGCCTACTAGTGGGAAGAGGGTCAGGGTGACAACACAGGTAAGATGAAGTGCCTATAATTAAAAGGAACATTTGTTTCAATCAAATGTTAAACATTGCTTTTGGGATATCATTTGCTGAAGAGTTTTGATTGAGATTTTTCTTTTGGTACAAGCTATTAACAGCAACATCTCACACTTACTCTCCAGGCAGGAGAACATCTCCTTGACAGCAGTTCAGATAATGGAAGCAGGTCATGTTCTCACAGTCACAGATTATCTCCACAGGAGCAGATTCCCATTTCTTCATACAGGAAACCACTCTACAGCATCACACATCGCATTTCTGAGCGCAAAGCTGCATCCAATTTGGACCAGCATGGAGCCCACAATGGAGTCAGAGCAAGCCATAATGGTGTTCACTTACAAAAACTGGGCAACTCTAGAAAGCATCACATGTTTAAGGCCTCCACTAATGTGGGGGTCACAGGGTCTCCTGCTGCCTTGGATTCTCACCTGTACCCACTCATCGAGAAGATGTTCTTCCTTCTCAACACGCTGAATTCCAGCATGACCCAGCTGCACAGTAAGGTGGATTTGCTCTCGCTTGAAGTGACGCGCATCAAAAAGCAGATGAAGCCCTCTGAGATGGTCATGGAATTTCAACCTCCTCCTGAATACCAGCTGACTAGCGAAGAACTCACCCACTTGATGGAACAAACGTCCACTGCGGGAGATCTGGGCTGCAGACTCCTCGTTCAACTGTTCCCAGAACTTTTCACAGCAAAAGAATGCACGCATGGCTGCAGCACATGCAGCCTCACAACCAAACGGACATTAGATTCATTGCACCTTCAGCTAATACGTAACTATGTGGAAGTCTGCTACCCGCTGGTGAAAAATGAAAATGTCTGGCAGACAGAGTGCTTGCTGCAGATTAATGATTTCTTAAATCGTTTCTGGGCTCAGAAGGACATGGAGAGTGGTCAGATGTGTGAAAAACAGGCTCCAGTACTTGTCGGTTTTGACTTGGAACCCAATCATGGTTGTCATTTCATCAATGAAGATGCCCAGGATGAGAATCTTTCCCTCAACTCTGGAGAGAACAATGATGTTCATCTCAATGTCGGTTCAGATGTAGTGTTTGACCAACATGAGGCAGACTCTGAAGACTTAACTTCACCGGAGGAGCTTGTTGTGTTTTTGTTGAACAGGCTCTTTCCGGAGGTGTTTGAGGAGGGCAAGTTGCCGGAGGGCCACAACAGCATCGGACAGTTGATCATTGACTCAGACAGACTAGAAATTATACGAAAATACATGGAGGTCAATTTCCCTGATATCTCAGAAGAAACCTGGCTGCAGCTGTGCATACAGCGAATGGAGGAAGCACTGGAGAATGCTTCAGTTGATGGCAGCAGTCGTGACAACCGAGAGATGTATGACACCACTCGTCTGCCTGATAACATCTCCATTGTTAAGATCAGTGATCTGTGTGATTACGAGAAACCAAATCGCAGGTCTAAGAAATCGTGGCTGGAGCCTGTGGACTTTGACAAACTGGAGATTCCTCCTCCGGACTTTGATGTTCCTCGGGAGTATTTACTTACTAAGGAACAGCTGAAGAATAACTATGAAAGCAGTTTATCAATTGGGAACTTTGCATCTCGACTCCTGGTTCTCATGTTCCCTGAGCTCTTTACTTATGAGAATGCACGAAAATACTACAACTGCAGTGGCTCTCTAGGAAAGAAACAGCTGGATCCCCTACGAATCAGTCTCATCCGGCATTACGTCCAGCTGCTTTATCCACAAGCTAAGAACGACCGTGTGTGGACCCTTGAGTTTGTCGGCAAACTTGATGAGCGCTGTAGGCGACGGGATACCGACCAACGGCGTTCATACCAGCAACAGCGGAAGGCCTGTTCACCTGACCAAGAGCCTGACCCAAAAGACTCGCTGCTAACTGCTGGGCAAATCAATGTTCTCAGTTCGGATCGTCTGAAAGAGGACTTTGAAGTCCTGTCTTCACCCCTGGAGAAAAGCAGCAAGGATTTCTGCAAAATTCCGCTTGAGGACCTTTCGGTGTCCACCCCAGACTTCCCAGTGCCTTCTGAGTACCTGCTCACAGATGCAGAAGTGAGGGAAATTGTCCAACAGAGTCTGTCTGTGGGAAATTTTGCTGCTCGCCTTCTTGTCCGTCTCTTCCCGGAACTTTTCACGCAGGAAAATTTACGACTGCAGTACAACCACTCTGGGGCCTGCAACAAGAAACAGCTGGACCCTGTGCGTCTCCGACTTATTCGTCATTACGTGGAGGCTGTCTATCCAGTTGACAAAATGGAGGAAGTGTGGCACTATGAATGCGTGCCAAGCATTGACGAGCGCTGCAGGCGCCCCAATCGCAAGAAATGTGACATTCTAAAGAAGGCAAAGAGATCGAACAACACTGTGACCTATTCTTAGACAATGTTCCTGCAAAGCGCAGACCTGTTTTCCTATATTTTACACAACATACTTGTTATTTGCACAAGTCCATAAGCTGAAGCATATTGAAACTTGTTCTTGTTTAAGGTCTAGTTCGGCTGGTCGAGTTCACATCCATGGCCTTAAACAGGATGGTTTCGTAGGTGACAAAGTTGGTGATTGAAGCCACTATCACATGACGGTGAAATATTAGTGTTACTATTTATATGCCAAATTATTATTGATGTTATTATTCTAATGTCTAATTAATAGATAAGCTAAAGTTAGCCTTAATCAATTTAAATGTAAACATTTAGTTTTTAAAAACAATAGGTCACTTTAGTTTCAGGTGAGGGCAGAGATGAGATATAAATATATATATATATATATATTGTTTTAAGTTGTAGCAATGTTGCAGCACTGGCTTTTTCTAATTATCAACATATTGAAGTATGTCCTGCCTTCCAGGAAGTAAATCTTATTCATCTGTACTTAATTATAGCACCAGGTTATATGTTATATATTTTTAAATAAAAATTCACTTCCTAGCCAAGATGCGTTTCATGTTCCTTTTTATTTTACTTCAGATACACAAGTGAGGGTCAACAGGAGCCTTTTACAGTCAGAGAAAATCATAAAAATACCTATGGGAAGATTTTATCTTTGATGTTTTTCAAGAATAAATTTGTGTTCTTTATATATTCCACCACTGACCATTATAATGAAGAAAAAACAAAGGGTTGGGTGTTTGGGTTTTGACTAATTTTTTGCTCTGCAAAAACATTTTAGTATTTCCCTTTTTTTGTCTGTTAATCTTAGTGCAGTTGTAGGTACCCTTTCTGAAAACTGCTCATTGAAAATCTACCATAAAGACAATGGTGAAAACTAAATAAGGTATCAGAAAACAACTGATATTCCAAACACTATCTGATTCATCCCACAATGTTAAATTATGAATCTAGTAAATACTAAATAAAAATAAAAAATGCATATAACCAAAACCACCTCTAAATAATAGCATGTGTTTGTTTTCCATTTGTGACCTGTAAAGTAAAAAAACACACCTTTAAGTAGTATGAAACAGTTATGAGAACTACTGTTAAGTGAGAAAGTCCCTACTGTTGATGTGAGAAAGACCTTTAGTTTTTGTTGGGCATAGAAAATATGTCATTAAATCCTCAATCTGCAGTTTCAGAATCAAATGGTTGGAGAGCGGAATAGGAAATACCAGTTTTGTCCTATTTTCTGATCTTTCACCTCTCAAACATATCACAGAATTAGTCTTTACTGCTTGTACACATCCTGTCTGGGAAGTTGTAGGTGTTTCCAGGTTCTTAGAATGACTCTCTGCTTTTCTGCATCTTTTGTCTCTCCAACCACCTTTTTCAAGATCACCCTCTTCAGCAAGACTGTGTCCGTTTCCTTGTCCTCATTTAGGATCAGATCCAGTGTATCCCCCACTTTAACCTGTAGGAGGCAAAATTTAATGTTAAGTTAAGGTGCTCAGATTAATTCAGTAATGGGAAGAATTTTTTTTTAAAACTACATCCCTAATTTATTCAGCTAGCCTTAGATATTTTTGAGGAAATTTCTTTCTGATTATACCACTAGAGGGTGCTGACTCACAATTTTGCTCTTCTTGGTGAGTTTCTGACCATTCAGTCTCAATTTGAGGTTATAAAAAGCATCCTCCACACCACTGTGAAAGAGATAAATGTTAGTCACTGCCACTGGCCAAAACACCACAAAATAAATGTACAGCCTGAGATAAAGGAGAGCAATATGAGCAAAGATTGTATACGAACGTCATCAGTCCATTCTCTGATTAGGTTCTATGAGGTAAAAACTAGGAGTTGCATCTGCAATTGGAACTGAAAACACTAGTTTGCAACTCACCAGTGTGACAGAATTGATCTCTAAATAATCTGACTGACAGTTTGTCTGACTTACTTTCGTGCAATGTTCAATCCAGTCTTCAAAACCAGATCAAAACGTAGAGATTGGACAGTTTTCTCATGGTCTTTATAGTCTTTTGGCAGGCCTGGATCATCTGGAAGCTCATCCTCATAATCGCTAGCCTCTGCATCTTCCTCCTCCTCCTGCTGCTGCAATGCTTTTTGCTTCCCTTTCTTTCTCGTGCCCTTGAGCCGGGTCTGATGGAGCAACCAGCTCTGCCGAGTGTCCCATGATTTCAGCCACATAGCTGTCCGGTGTGTCTGGGGTGTGGCTGAACCCCACAACTGACGCGCGTGCAATGTTCGCGGGCACCACATGCTGAGACCAGAGGCATGGCACGGTGTGAACAGCTGCAGGGAGTTCAGTCTGCCTAGCTGCCGCAGGGCCAGCGCCTGCACTGACAGACTCTGCATACCGTGACACTGAAAACAGACACAAGAGAGAAAGATCAGAGAAAAGATGCAACATGGATGCACAATTGACATTCTTCAAAGTCCCTAGATTCAGCTCTAGATGCTCTGGAAATCTTCTAAACCAGCAGTGTCTATCCTGGTATGCTTGAACTTCACTATTCATTCCAATTCATTATTTAAAAAAATGTTAAGTAAAATTTTAATTTTGTAAATGTTATATTTCCAATTTATATTTGTTTATCTCTCTCTCTCTCTCTCTCTCTCTCTCTATATATATATATATATATATATATATATATATATATATTCAACAAAATGCACTACAATACACCGAAAACGTTTTTTAAATAATTCTCAGCTGAAACTCTTCCACAAATTTTAGTAACGTTATGTTAGACTTCACACAGTATAGTGCTAAAGGACTTGTCTGTACACTTATCCAAATAACTGATTCGAGGAGGGAAATGTAAATGATATTTAAGTGCAGACATGAGGAAAAGCATGACAGGTTATAATTTGTGAAAATCTGACATTCTCATGACGATATCACCAGAATTTGCAGACAGCAACTCATGTATTTGTACCCCAAACCACTGCTCCCGATAATACTTCAGGATACTTCACCATCAACAAATGCAAAAACAACACTTGCTTGTCATAACAATGACTTAAAAGATAATTTTACCTAACTGAGTTGAGCGATCTCCCGTTGACTCTCTAATCTCGAGCTGACCAACGAGCACAGTAAAAACAAACCAGCAGTCGCTGCTGCTGTAATAGTGCAATTTTACAGCGCCCTCTAGAGTCGGGATGAATTACTATACACACTGCAAAATTACATTTCTGCATTATATTATATAGAATTATATCATATTATTAGAGTTTTAGAGATATAATAAAGTTAATTATATAAGCTAATAAACATTATTGTTATTATTATTATTATTTTTTTTTTTTTTTACAGAATTTCCAGAATGCTTTGGGCACTATGTGTAACCTACTGTAGGCTATGCAGTATCTGCGGTACATTTAGAAGACTAAACGCCCGCCCAGTCAAACGCACTTGTTTCTCTGGATTGGTGGCTCGCGTTGGACGTCTGGGGGCCAACGGCTTTAAAACATCATGTGAGCGCCTCCTCCTGTCGAAACTCTCACAGTGGGTCGGAATAAACACAAGAACAGAGATTCCTGCATCCATCTTCATCAACATGACATGCTTTATTTGCATTTCTGTCTTTTGTTTGTCTGTATTTTTAATGGAGGCGCAGGGTACATATGGCCCTTATTTAAGGAACCATAACCAGCTGTCTGGAGACCGGCAGAGATCTCACTTCACCCCCAATATGCCTGGACATGGCAACTCCATCAACTTTGGAGGTAATCATTTATTATTATTTTATTTATACGGTTATTTGTATCTTTATTATTATTATTATTAGGCTATTAAAATCATGTGAAATCTACACTTGCAGTTCATTTCAAGCCTTGATTTAAATGAATATTTAAAATATGTTAACACTGGGGATTATATTTTTTAAATGAGTGAAATAGTGAAAAACAGAAGTTCTTTTTGTTTGTATTTTAAATGGAATTAGTGCTCTTCAGGAAACAAAAACGAACCTAGCCTACTATAGTCCCGTAAAATTATGTAATCTACACACGGCTGGACTTTCTATTTTACAGTAGGCCTATTATTAGCATTTTTTTGTTTGTTTGTCTTTCTCAACAAGTGCTTAATTATGGATCAGAGAACTTTAGACTTCTAAAACCTTGGGGGCAGTGGTTAGCTGCCATTACAGGAATAAATAAAGCATAAAAATCTTGTTTTCTGTTGTTCATTAAAAATGTATTTATGCTATTATTTAAATTACATTCGCAAAATGAAGACTCTACATGATTTGTGAGCTTTAAAACATATCAAAATATTACATTTAATCTTTTTCCTTAAATTTGTGTCATATCTTTTAACTGAAATCATAGCAAAGCTATATACTTCTATATATCCCCTAAGTGATACATATATATATATATATATGTATATGTATAATTTTATTTTTTCCTTTTTTTTTTTTTTTTTTACATGAGAAGTGGATCTGTGGCTACAACATTTTTTTTCCTTCAGGTTGACATGTTAAATGTTGCAGTCATTCACAGAGAACTTCTGAACAGGCAACTGACTTTGCCTCACTGCTTGAAAACGAAGACCTTTAGCTCTTTTGCTTTTGCTAACAACCAAAAAGTGTCACCTTAAACCCACATCAATATCATATTGCTTTAAATCAACAGAGTAATGGCTTACTTTAATGCTTCTCTCCCTCCTTTTCTTGTTCTAAATCTCCTTTTCATACTCCCACCTTGTCTTTCTCCTCTGTTTTTTCCTTTTCATCTGTCTATGGATTCTTGGCATTTTTCATCTCTTTCTATCTTTGTATTTCTATGTTTCTGTTTACCCTCTCTTTCTCTCTCTCTGTAACCAAACAAAGCTCATGGCTTTAATCACAGGTTTTACAGCTATCATCATCGCAACCCTCATCAGCATCACCACCAGCGGCCGCCCTGGAAGGGGCCTCCCTTTATCTACCACCGTCCTGCCTTACCTGTCCGGCCCATCTCACCGGTCCATCCTGTCCGGTCAGTTGTGCCCACACCTCCCAGAATTTCAGTGGTGCTACCTGTCCCTACAGTGCCCATCCCACTCACCAAGGTAGCCACACTATCCCCGTCACCTCCAACACAGACTACAACCACAGCAACCACAGCAACCACTACAACCACAACAACCACAGCAATCACAACAACCACTCCAGAGCCGGTCAGTACCCCTCATGGCACACCTGCCCCTGCCGAACCATCCACTGACCCAGGTAGACCAATCCCACCCCACCGGGTGCAGACCACCAGTCTGGTCCTCTTCAGTCCCTCTTAATAATCTTTCTCTTCTTTCTCTCTCCCTTTTCAAGGAGAAATCATAAAAATTTTTTTTTTTAAAAAAACCCTGAATGGTCATTTATAGGGGTATAACAATATATTCATGCCACGGTTCAGTTTGATACACAATACTGATTTTACAACGCGATGCTCTCTCAAAATTGCACAGGTTTAATTATTGCTTCTAAGATGTATGATAAACAGTTAAAGGAGTAGTTCAAGATTTGCTAAAAAATTACTCATCCTCGAACCATCCAAGATGTAGATGAGTTTGTTTCTTCAACAGAACAGATTTTCACTTGCTCACCAATGGATCCTTTGCAGTGAATGGGTGCCGTTAGAATGTGAGACTATCCATAATATTGCATAATTTTTCTGTATTATACACAATATTGTCACCATATTGTTACATTTTTGTATTGCGATATGTTGTGACACAATATATTGTTATACCTCTGGTCATTTAGCATTAAACAAGCAGGATAAATGGCATGAATGAGGCCATTTTTGCTAATGCCAAGCTTCTTGTCTACAGAAATGCAATTGTTTAGCACAAATGGGATTAACTGACTCAGTTTCTTTCTTTTTTTTAGTCACAGCACTGAACTGCTAACTGAGGAGCCTCTCTTTTTCATAAACAAACACTTTTTAATCTCTTTCAGTATCACACTTTGCACTTTTTAATCATTTTAATGATAATGTGATACTAATTTTCAATGAATTATTTATCTCTTTCAGCTCCAGCAGAGCTCTGCAAGAGCCGTCCTCTAGACCTGGTTTTTATCATTGACAGTTCTCGTAGCGTCCGTCCTGCAGAATTTGAGAAGGTCAAAATCTTCCTCTCTGAAATGGTTGATTCTCTTGATATCGGATCCGATGCCACACGAGTTGCCCTGGTTAACTACGCCAGCACCGTCAACATTGAGTTCCTTCTGAAAAAGTACTTCAGTAAGGCAGAGGTCAAGCAGGCCTTCTCCCGTATTGATCCCCTCTCAACAGGAACTATGACTGGCCTGGCTATCAAAATTGCCATGGAGCAGGTTTTTACAGAGAACGCTGGGGCTCGGCCACTAAAAAAGAACATTGGTAAGGTGGCCATCATTGTGACCGATGGAAGGCCGCAAGATAAAGTTGAAGAGGTGGCAGCAGCAGCAAGGGCTTCTGGGATTGAAATATATGCTGTCGGAGTGGACAGAGCAGATATGCGGTCCCTCAAACAGATGGCCAGTCAGCCTCTTGATGACCATGTGTTCTATGTGGAGACATACGGAGTGATTGAGAAACTAACATCTAAGTTCAGGGAGACACTCTGTGGTAAGAGAATGAAGATCCTATTTTGTTTATAATCAATTAAATCATATTTTAATTTAATTAAAACATTGTATTATAATAATATATCAAATGCAATGATTAAAAATATATAAATCATATTTCTATAAATACATTTAATTTAAAATTAAATGTATGCCTCACTGACTCATCAGTAATGTTTAATATAATTAAGCTGATTTTGCAGGTTTCGATGCTTGTGCGCTTGGGCACAACTGCCAACATATTTGTGTCAACAACAATGCCTCTTATTTCTGCAAGTGCAGAGAGGGATATGTTATCAACTCTGACAAGAAAACGTGCTCTAAGCAGACCAATGGTTTGTCATAAAAATATGCATCAAATCATTTGAAAAATTTGATGCATATCGTAAAGAAGAGTTTTTGATGCATTCTAAAGAAATGCATCCAGTAACATTTGTGCACAGAAATGTTTTTTGGCTATATATAAATGCCATTGAAATCAGACATTTTATCTGAATTATAAATCATTATGTTTATGTGCTCTGATAGTTTGTTTTTAAAATTGTCATTATACCTGCAGTGATAATATTTATGTCAATGATGTAGGCTATAAATTGAGGAGTGAAGGAAAGATTTGTAGCATTTTAAGTACACTGTCAAACATGTCTGTTTCTTTTACAGAAGAGGCAAGAGGAGATCTGACCGAGAATGCCTGCATGTGTGAAGCTCAGATTGCATTTCAGAGGAAGGTTCACAACAGTATACAGACTCTCACCAGCAGACATATCCTTTCAGATTAATACAGCATTATTTTGTTTGTCACCTGTACTAATTGAATAACTCTCTCTCAGTCTGATAAGCTTTCCATGTCCTGAGAGAGTTTTTTTTGTGGCAGTCACATAGCAGACAGGGTTTATGATGTCTTTTAATAGTCATATTGGTTTCTCTCCAAAGCTGGTGTTAATCAGGAAATCAGTCCTATAGCAATCCTGATGATCGTGACGGGTGATGTTTTTCTTAACTGTTACTTACTGGATGACATCTCGAACAGAGTGCAGAAGTTTGATCTCCGGCGTGCCTAGAGTGGAGGATGGGATTCTAAACATCTTGTTCTAAAAAGAAAGAAGAAGAAAAAACAACAATTTAATCTCTCATTAGCTGCCTACAATGTATCCCATGCATTCTTCATTTTGTTTGTTTAATCAAATTGTGCTTATGGATATTTTAGATTTCATTATGTTCTGAGTATGATCTTTGAGTTATCATATATCAAATTAACTTTGTGGACACAAAGTGTTACATGTTTTTAAGTAAATTTCCTTTTATTTTGGGGGAAAAAATAGTAAATGTAATAGTAAAATGTAAAGTATATGCACATCATTTTATGTTGTCTATTTTAAATACTTGTACACACATATGTAAAAAAATATATGAACAAATTCTAACAAATTAAAGTATTCTTTGATGTTATTTTCTCTTTTGTGTTGACTTTGCATTATGTAATGCGGGGACTATATAATGCAATAATAGTAGTGCTTGGTGTGACAGTGACTGTAAACTATTGCAAAGGTTTTTGTCTTAGCTTACTCTCTGTAACTAGCTAATGAATACTATTGAATAAATACCAAAATGCTGTTAAAATTACTTTGAGATGGAGTTTAACATGTCACTGTGCAGGAAGTGGCAGCTTTCCATAATCTATCTCATGTCTGCTAAACATAATTATAATTATTATGCCTACAAATTCGTTCAGATAGGATAATTTTTATAATTAATTGTGAATTCATTTAAATAATATTATTACCAACGAATTAGTTAAAAATGTGTACTATAAAGTGAGAAGTAGAGAATTAGAACTACAAATACCATGAACGCCTTAATCAAACATCATTTCCGGGTTTTGGTTACCTAGAAACCAAGCAAACCGTTTTACTGCAGCGTAGATGCATGGAACATACACCGAAAATTCAAATGCCTCGAAGAACGGATTTATTAAACATTTCATTTTAAAGAAGACAACGCTGAAATCGAAAAAAGTCATCGAGACCAAAAAAACTTTTAGCATCCCCCTAAAAAACGAGAGAAAATTGGGCATAACGCTTGGGCAGGCTAGCAAGCTAAGCTAAAGCAAAGATGTTTATATATCTCAGTAAGAAGGTAATCGTGAAATATTGCATTATAACTGTATTACTGCTAGCAATATTACTGCTATATGAATATTTTTCTCCAATTGAACGCGGGTTTGTTTTTCAGGTTTGCCGTTAGTAATTTTCAGTTGCTTTTCTTAAAAAGGCGTTTTTAATGATAATGACAGCTGTTTCTGCATATGCAACTTGTTTATCAGGGCCGTTGGCTTTATTGTGTGTCCTCAGATTGCGATTCCAAACAATATCGTTTTAAAGTGTGTGTCTTGGAATAAAGACCAGGGTTTCATCGCCTGTGGAGGAGAGGATGGGCTTTTAAAAGTTCTCAAACTTGAGACTTATACAGGTGGGAACATGAACTGCCAGTGTTTCTATATGGACAGACAAAATATGAATGGCAATGTGAATGGTTTACTACTATGTATTCAACATAGGACTTTGAATGAAATCCGTCAATCAACCAATAGTTAAGTACATTTATTTTTCTTAGATGATGCCAAACTGAAAGGCTTGGCAGCTCCCAGCAACCTCTCTATGAATCAAACACTGGAGGGACACAGTGGTAAGAAAGACAGAGGAGATGTGTCAACTCAGTTTGTATTTGTGTTTGTGTGTTCTGACTGAGCTTTCATTTTGCTGTGCAGGTGCAGTGCAGGTTGTGACTTGGAATGAACAATACCAGAAACTGACCACCAGTGACCAGAATGGGCTCATTATTGTCTGGATGCTTTACAAAGGTACACAGTCCCTTAACACACTATATAGAAAATACTGTAATATTTAATGGGTATAAAACTCCAATCTGTTCATGCACTGTTTTTGTGTGTGCATGTGCAACCGTGTGTGACACTTCTTTTATTTGTGATTTTGTGTGTCAAACAGGTTCATGGTATGAAGAAATGATTAATAACAGGAACAAATCTGTGGTGAGGAGCATGAGCTGGAATGCTGATGGTCTGAAGATCTGTATTGTGTACGAGGATGGTGCTGTGATTGTGGGCTCAGTGGATGGTGAGCACAGGACTGTTTTATTATAATTATTTATTTTATTATTTTTAAGTCAAAACACTACAGACAAACCCTTTTTTTATACACTGATTGCACTAATTTGTGATTTTGTATTATTTGGGTTTCATAGCGTTGTTTAAGACTAATGGAAAGAAAATATCCAAAATACACTTAAATGTACAATACAAGAGTTTTTATTTAAATTAGACTTACATGCACTTTATTTATTCGTGTCTGTAGATTTCAATTATACTACATATCTTTAAAGGCCATTGTCTCAAAATGAGTTTTTTTCTCCTGCACTGAGCCAGAAATCTCCATTTCAGTAGCACTCACTAGATTATATTCTAAAGTTTTTTAAAGAGAGGTTTGTTCATACATCTTTTTTTTTTTTTTTTAATGCAATATTTTATTCCTAAAGACATTTATTCCTAAATTATTTTTCTGGCTGTTGACAGTATTTTTTTTTATTTAAGGAATGATAAAAAGAGATATACAAAATCCAAAAAAATAAAATAAAATAAAAAATAAACTCTAATATGTTAACAAAATCAAACAAGAATTTTAAACCTGGCTTGTCCAATGTTCTGTTCTGGAAATGCATACAAATTAGAACATATTTAAATAGACAATTTATTATTTGCAGATATATACATAACAGTTAAGAAAACTTGTTATACAAAATGTGTTATTTTTAATGTAATCAATCAACTGGGGAAGTGTGGTGATTATCTATAATTTTTTTTTTTTACCCTATTCATCTGGTGTGTTTTACTTTTTTATTTTAAATTATTTTATTATAATATTAAATTATTTTATTATTTATTAAAAAGCAACAAATCCATCAAGATATAGGTGTTTGTTGTTTTATTATATAGTTTTGACTTTTCATGCTTGTACATTTTATTTGTGTGAATATAAATGTGTGTGTTTGTTTTGTGATCTTGCAGGGAACAGGATCTGGGGTAAAGAACTTAAGGGGACCCAGTTGGCACACGTGGCCTGGTCTCCAGACAGTAAGATCCTGCTGTTTGGGATGGCCAATGGTGAGATCCACATCTACGACAACCAGGGAAACTTCATTGTGAGTGCTGAGATGCTGGAAACACTCTCTGTTCATCATCGTGTTTTTAGTCAGCTACTTCTACTAGTTTTACTCCGGGGGTCCTGAGCAAGTTTTCCACTTTTATCCAGTCAGTTAGAGTAGTACAGCTATTAAAAACTCTTATTGTGTGTGTTTATGCCCAGATGAAGATGACCATGAGTTGTTTGGCAAATGCAACAGGTGCCCTCAGTATAGCAGGTATTCACTGGTACCCCGGCACAGAGGGGTATCTGGAGCCGGACTGCCCCTGCCTAGCTGTTTGCTTCACTAATGGGCACTGCCAAGTGATGAGGCACGAGAGTGATGACAGTGAGTTTATACATTTCTTTAACTCTCTTTGAGCATGCTAAGTGACATACATTCTAGTGCAGATCTGAGTAAGATTGTGTGTGCAGGTCCTGTGATTATCGAGACGGGTATGTGGCATGTGGCCAGTATCCAGTGGAATCACTGTGGCAGTGTTTTAGCTATAGCAGGGTCACTCAGAAACAGCGGAGCAGAGAAAGACTTGAATGTTGTTCAATTCTACACACCATTTGGAGAGGTGCGTACTGATCACACACGCTTCATACAGACACATTTCAAGCTCTACAAAGATAATACAGTGCCCTCCAAAAGTATTGGAACAGTAAAGACAAAATTGCTCTGTTGGCTGTGGAGTCGAGACATTTATAAATATGATTAAAAGATGAATATGAGACAAAACTACAGAATGTCACATTTTATTATTGGGTGATTTAACACACAGATGTTTTGCCAGCTAAGAAGTTCAGCACTTTTAGAGTTTCATCCCTCTATCTGATGTGAGCATAAGTATTGGAACAGTTGCCTCACAGGTCTTTCTAAGTGATCAGCTGTGTCCTGTTGCATGAACTTTTTCAGATATTAGCAGGGAAAAAGCAGGGAATGTGTTGTATCAGTTATATCCATTACTTCTGCATTTTGAATCTCGCATTCGATGATGACACACACAAACCAGGATGAAGATGAGGGAGCTGAGTTTGAGAGAAAATCAGGCAATTTGGATGCTAAAAGAAAAGAGGAAGTCAATTAGAGCTATAGCAAAAACAAAGGGCATGGAGAAATCAAGAGTTTGGAAACCACCAGCGACACCAGCAACCAACAACGACCTGATCGGCTGAGAAAACAACAGTAGTTGATGACAGACAAATCATAAAAGCTGTGAAAATGAATCCTAAAAGACGTGTCTGTAAAATCCCCAACAACTTCCATAAAGCTGGGGTGATGCTCTGACAATTTACTGTCCTCAGGAGACTTTGACTTTGAGAATTATAGATGCTACACATCAAGATGCAAACCTCTGACCAGCTCCAAAAATAGAAAGGCAAGATTAGAGTTTGCAAAAAAGCACAAAGGTGAGCCAGAAGAGTTTTGGAACTGTGTTTATGGACCGATGAGACAAAGATGAACCTTTATCAAAGTGATGGGAAAGCAAAAATGTGGAGAAAAAAAGGGAACTGCAATGATCCCATGCATACAGCATGTAAAGCATGGTGGAGGTGGTATCATGGCATGGGCATGCATGGCTGCCTCTGGAACAGGCCCTCTCAACTTTACTGATGACTTAATGTATGATGACAGTAGCAGAATGAATTTGGAAGAGTACAAAACCATCTTGCCTAGCAATATTCAAGAAAATGCCACCAGATTCATTGAGAAGTGCTTCATATTGCATCAGGACAATGACCCAAAACACCTGCCAGTTCAGTCAAGGAATTTATAAGGGCAAAGAAATGGAAAGCCTTAGATTGCCCAAGTCAATCTCCAGATTTAAATCCAATTGAACATGAATTTCACCAGCTGAAGAGTAAAGGCAGAAACTCCCCAAAACAAGCAACAATTGGAATTGGCTGCATTAAAGGCTGGGAAAAGTATTTCAAAGGATGAGACCAAGAGTCTGGTGATGTCTATGGGTCACAGACTCACTGCTGTGATTGAGCGCAAGGGATCTGCAACTAAATAATAGCTTTTAATCTTTTATATCTGCCTTATGTTCAGCTGTCCCAATACATATGCTCACATCAATGAGTGGGATGAACTCTAAAAGTGCTGTTCTTTTTATTTGGTAAAACATGTATGTGTTGAAACGGCTAATAATAAAATGTGACATTCTGTAGTTTTGTCTCGTATTCATCTTTTCATCATATTTGCAAATGTTTTGACTCCACAGTCAACAGAACAAATGTTCCAATACTTTTGGAGGGCACTGTATATGTTGTCATACACAATTGTTCACAAGTTTGGGGTCGGTAAGACTTTTGTAATGTTTTTGAAAAAAGTCTCTTAAGAGTACAGTAAAAACAGCAATATTTTGAAAGATTATTACAAGTATTTTCTATTTCAATTTATTTTACAATGCAATTTATTCCTGTCATGGCAAAACTGAATTTTCGGAAGCCGTTTCTCCAATCTTCAGTGTCACATGATCCTTCAGAAATCATTTTAATATGTTGATTTGTTGCTCAAGAAACATTTTTTATTATTAGCAATGTTTCCACAATATTTTCGTGGAAACTGTGACACCTTTTTCAGGATTGTTTGTTGACTAGGAAGTTCAAAAGAACAGCATTTATTTGAGACAGAAATAGAAATATTTTGTAACATTATAAATGTCTTTATTGTATCTTTTGATCAATTTAATGCATTATTTCTGAATAAAAGTATTATTTCCTTAAAAAAAAAAAAATCATTCTCACCCCAAATTTTTTAATGACAATGTTACTGTTGATGCACTGATGTCTGATGTCATCACGTGTCTAGCACTTGCGGACTCTGAAGGTTCCGGGCAAGCAGATGACTGCTGTATCATGGGAAGGTGGAGGACTCCGAATTGGCCTAGCTGTAGATTCTTACATTTACTTTGCTAACATTCGGCCAGATTACAAGGTAATTTAGCTGCAAAATAATGGCTATACGAGACTTTTTTTTTTTGTCTCTGAAATAACATCTTACTCTGTCTCTGTAGTGGGGTTACTGCTGTAACACAGTGGTGTATGCATACACACGGCCTGATAGGCTGGAGTACAGTGTGGTGTTCTGGGACACTAAGAATAATGAGAAGTTTGTAAAATACGTCAAGAGTCTCATGTCCATCACCACCTGTGGAGATTTTTGCATTTTGGCCACCAAAGCAGATGACACACATCCACAGGTACTAAAACAGGGATCTGTTCAGCTTTTTTTCTGATGAAGATTGATATTGTAAGTTAGAATATTATCTGTGATTTGATCAGATTCTGTTTTTTTTTCAGGAGGACACTGACACTGAGGCTGGATCAGCTATGGTAAAGACACCTCTTATATCTTAATGTAGAAAAAGCTATGAAATATTTTCATATGCACTCTGATCACAGACACCAGAAAGTTACAGACAGGAGAGATTTAACAATAATGTATGACTGTAGCTGTTTTCATAGACCGTGAGAAACCTGATCAAATACAGATACAGAACATACAGATGTGACTGTGTCATGACATTTTACAAAGTAAGAGCTAAACAACTAATAGCAACTCTGAACCAGGGCTATGTTCAGTAGGACAGAGGACAGCAGAAAGACTATATTTTAATGTGGAATTTAATTACATTAAAACTGAGAAAGCTGTTTTTAAGCACCAGATGCAACCACTTTACCACAGGCATTTAATGAGCTGTCCAATCAAAACACCTCAAAGGATCGGTCTAAGAGGAGAAAGGTATTATGAACATCAGCAAAAAAAGCCTCTCAGATATTTCCGTGATGCTGTTTAGTGAAGTGTACACATGCAGTAAAGAGATGCCTGTCTGTCCTTTGTCCACAGTATGCTCTGGTGTTGTGTAACTCCATTGGAACGCCACAGGACTCTAAATATATTGACATCGGTGGGTAAAATATTTTTCACTGTTTCTATATGTAAGGGATCATGCAGATTCAGTAGGTCATTATTGCAAAATAAACTCTTAAGCAAGGGTTATGAAAACCCAGAAGCAAATAAATATATAAATGCACATTTTTGTTGAAATTATTTTATTATTTGAGCTAATGTTTCCTGGGACAGCAGTCTGTTATAGAATCAAGCATTTCAGAGAGATGTGTATTAGTAACAAGAGCAATACATTTTGTCATTTTTGGTTTAAATAAGGCCTTATTAGCCCTTGGCTTGAGGCTTATTTGGCATACATGTAATTTAGAACAGTTCCTTTGATGATAAGCAAGCAGACGTCTTGTGTTTGTAATGATGTAACACCAACATACACAGTGTGAAAGCTGCAGTGGGAATCCCGGCTCCTTTCCTGTCACTCCCATAGGCATCCCGCTAAATTCCTCCCCTGGTTGGGAGAACAGATCTGTTCCAGACATTCAGCCTGGTCTCTGGACAGATTTCAGAGTTGGAACAGCAACACACAACAGAATCTGTAGTTACTCATAGAAAACCATATTATTAGGTGAAATCTGTCCTTGAATCCTGTTCTGAATAAAGGTTTATGTGATTTTCACCAGCCTTTGAAATCGCACAAACCTTCAACAGATGGATTTGATGATAGATAAGCTAAGGTCACCTGATTTGTTTTTTAATAATGATGTAACTGGTTAAAGGAATTTCTCTTCCTTCACTTTCCACAAAGTGAAATTAATGCATTCTAGCTGTTCTTTCACTATTTTTTCGCTCTCTGTTTGCTGCCACAGACCCCCTGTTTGTCACTATGACGAAGACTCACGTGATTGCTGCATCTAAGGAAGCGTTTTACGTTTGGCAGTATCGTGTGGCCAAGAAACTCACTGCTCTTGAAATCAACCAGGTCGCCAAGACAAGAAAGGAAGGTCGAGAGAGGTGAGGGTCAAAGGTAGTGGGTCACCAGTGCTTAAAGGGGAATTTAAAGGGATGGTTCACCCAAAAATAAAAATCATTAATTACTCACCCTCATGTCGTTCCAGACCTTCGTTCGTCTTCAGAACACAAGTTAAGATATTTTTGATGAAATCCGAGAGCTCTTTTACCATAATACTTTTCATGCATTTGAATCTCTAATGCTCACAAAGGCTGCGTTTATTTGATCAGAAATACAGTAAAACAGTAATATTGTGATGTATTATTGCAATTTATAATAACTCTTTTATATTTAAATATATATTTTATCCCTGTGAATTTTCTGCACCATTACCCTAGTCTTGACTCATATGATTCTTCAGAAATCATTCTTGTGTGCAGAATTGGTGCTCAAGAAACATTTCTTATTATTATTATTATTAAGGTTAAATTGTTTTTAACATTGATAATAATAAGAAATGTTTCTTGTGCTGCTTAACACAGTATTTTGGTGAATAGATGTAAATATTGTTATAAACATATAATGGCTCTATAAAAACATATAATTATAAATGTTTTCCACTTTTGATCAATTTAATGCATGCTTGCTCAACGAATGTATTCATTTCTTTCAAATTTTTCTATGCCTGCCAGTCAACATTGTCAGTCCACAACAAATACACAAGTATTAACTGCAGTAATCATTTTATTTTAAGTATAAAAAGAGGACATAGTGATCATGTCATAATTTTAATTAAAAAAGAAAATCGAATAAAATAGTACTTTTGTTTTAAGAACATATTAATTAACATTTAGATTTATTTCAGAGTGGAAATATAGCTTCTTTAAAAGCTAACTGCATTTGAATTTGTTGTACATGCTTTGTCCCATGTCTCAGAATCAGTGGCTAAATGAAAGTAGCAGCTCTGTCTAATACGGAAGCTTTCATCAGATGAAGTGATGTTCCTTATTGAGGCATACAGTCTGTGGGCAGGCCTGTCTGCCTGTCTGTCTATCGGGATAGTGTGAGGGTGTGCTCGCTGACGGCAACACTTTGGAAAAGTTCTGTTCATGGCTGTGTGATGAAATTCTGCGACCCACACAGACTGGAACGGGACCCAGTGTTCTGTTTCCCTTCCACATGATAGAAATACACTAAGGCATTGCCTCTCTTGCTTATTCTTCCTCACTTTACCGGCACACTGTCTCTTTTCACTCTGTCTTGCTGACTCTTTTCTCTAGGGTTTATCACATCGATGACAGTCCAAGCGGAACATCGGATGGGACACTGAACTTTGCCAAAGCCTTCACAGTGAGTACACTCAGCACAGACACTTACCTGTGGCTCTCTCAGCCTCTCGTGAGAGGATTAGTGGGAAAAGCTGTCATAGAACACTCAGCTAGTCTGCTTATAAATTATTTGATATTTGTGCTTTGTTTTTCTTGATCCACAAATCTTTATGTGACATCGCTCACATAAGATGCTTCTAAGTGAGATGTTTTTGTTTTTGTTTGTTTCAGGCCACCAGAGATCCGATCTGCTGCATTACAGCATCAGAGAGAATGCTTATATTGGTACGTCTGATTTACACAAGGACACATGCTTTTTCATCTCAAAGTTTCTGCGTGATTGATTTGTGGTTGTGATGTCCGCAGGGCCGTGAGTCTGGTACCCTACAGAGATACAGCCTGCCCAACATCAGCCTCCTGCAGAAATATTCTCTTACCTCCAGACCGTATCAGCTGTCCCTCAATTGTAACTCCAGGTCTGATTTCTCGCTCTCCTTTTTCCTCTCAGTTCTTGTCCAATTGTATTTTTAGGCCATTTTGGCAATATCAGTGTTAGACTAATTACTCGTTTTTCCTGCTTGTATAGTGAGAGTTTGTTTTAAAATAATTGTATTTTTCTAGCCGGCTGGCTATTATAGACATTACGGGCGTGTTAACGTTTTTGGACGTAGAGACACGGGCTTTGTCAGGGGATGCAGAGGGCGGGTCCACAGCTGGAGACCCATCTAAATTCGAGCGCAAGGATGTCTGGGATATGAAATGGGCGAATGACAACCCAGATCTGTTCTCCATGATGGAGAAAACCAGAATGTATGTCTTTAGAAACCTGGACCCTGAGGTGAGACACAGAGAAAGAGTTACGTATTCATATCTGCATGTTGAGTGTTGTGGCATGGGAAAACAGGATGACTGAAAAAACACACAAATGGAAAGAAAGAAAGGGTGACAGTTTTGTCAGAGCTACTGCACTCTTAAGTATACAGGGTTCAGGAAGTGCTGCCGTTTTCAAACAAACACACATGCACACTCACATGCCAGCTTCAGTAAATCACAGAGCACATGGCCTGTAGATGAGACCACCCACTGCAGAGATTTAGCAGAGCATTTTTCTTCATGCACAGAAAGATCACCTGTATTTACAGGTTCAGTTCACACATTATAAGCAATATTTACACAAATGTGATATATATGTACATTCATAATTAATCAGTTTGAACTCATTTAAAAAATCTGTTACTTTAGTTGTTTTAATTTGCAGCAGTATTAGTGTGAGTATTCTCCTGACAAGCTCTTATTTGTGTTGCGTTTTGAACACAGGAACCAATTCAAACGTCTGGCTTCATCTGCCACTTTGAGGATCTGGAGATCAAATCTGTCCTTTTGGATGAGCTTATGAGGGTTGGTTGGAATATATTGGATTGAATCAATTCGTAGTTGAATATGAATTTATTTTTAACTTGTGAATGTCAGTGAATTTTAAAACTGAGATTTCCAGGGCTGAAAAATTAACAATCTTATAATGGAAATGAACAAACTTCTAAAAAAAAAAAAAAAAAAAACGCCTATATATATTAGCTGTGCTCTGCTAAATTTTTATAATTTCTATAAAATTATTATAATTATAATTATTTTTAAATGTTATCTTAATTTGTCAGGTTTTGTGTACTCTGAATATAATTTTTTTTATTTTATATAATAATCTTTCAGGATCCAGAAGTTCCAAATAAAGATTATTTAATAAACTTTGAGATTCGCTCGCTGAGGGACAGCAGGGCACTTATTGAGAAGGTTGGAATTGAAGATGCTTCTCAGTTTATTGAGGACAATCCCCATCCGCGTCTCTGGTGAGACACACACTCATTCCACACAATAAATGGGGCGGTTTGGTTATTTATTCAAGCATACCTGCACACGGAAAGAGGAATATATGAATGAAAGCATAGGCTTATGGCAGTTAAAACATACTGTGTGGGTTTGTGTATTTGTGTATGTGTTTAGCAGGACTGTGTTTGTTACACATTTTAGAGATTTAAGAGTGTGCAACATGGCAATGTGTGCGTTTCCTGGAAGTGGAAAGTATGAGGTCCAGTTTTATAGTCTGAATGAAGTGTGAGGTACAGTTTTATGATCTGAATGATGATCCTGGCACTGGCAGGACAAGATGAAACCAGTAAGACAGCACATTTCTAGAGCTTTTCTAGAGCTTTGTCCTTCAGTACCTCTCTGACCATTTAAGAAAGGGAAACCTGGATAACCTGGAATAAAATAAATGTAATGTAAACAGGCACTGTACTGGGCAGTTATTTATGGTTGTGTTCATTTTTAAAAAATAAATCATCTAAGACAGAGATGAAAGAGAGAATGATGTTACCTGTAGTCATAAAGCATGGCAGTCTTGGAGTGGCTCTATTGATTTAGCGAACCACTGGAGTTTTAGTGGCTCTGTCAGTTCTCACAGCACAAGGAGGAATTTCAGATTGGACTCTTGCTACAGAAGCAGGGAGGTAAACCCAGCGATCTAACATACATTGACAGGACTCTTTACAATTTCACCATTTGTTGAATAATTTAGAAGTGAATTTCTCAAAACCAGTTAAGACCACATCCAGATCACATTTAACACCATAATCTAGAAAAATATCTATAAATGACTATATCTTGATAAATCATATTAGTTATATTTAAGTATTTTTATATTAGTATTTGCTATGTTGTCTTTAATATGAAGGGTTCTTTTTTCTTTCTTTGATTTTGGGGTGAAATGTGAACAGGAAATGGAGATTCACCTTTTAGTACATTATCAAGTGAGTTGCTTTTAATGCTGTCAGATGGGAATTGGAGGAGGAATCCTACAGGAATATGGTGTAAAGAAAACAAGAGCTGTGTCAGCTCTCTCTTTCAGTCTGTGTGTGTTTGCTTTTAATACGAGCGTGAGAGCTCAAAGGCTCTGTTGTTTGATTTTGCTCATCCTTAACATGCCAACATGTCAAAGGTCAAAGGTTTTCTTAGCTTTCCATGAGCGCATGAAAAGATCCTGGACAGAGTCACTTCACCATCCTTGGCCGCTTTTTGTGGCTTAGTTCTCTAAAACTGTCCCAGGTGTCATCAGTCAAACAGATTTAGCTATATGCAGCTAAAAGTTTATCAGTGTCATTTTGTTTATGCCCAGATTTAGGATGTTGTTTGCTCTTTGTTGAGATCAAATATTATACAAATACTCCAAACAAATAATTTCATCAGAAATAATGCATCATATACTAGGTGTCATGTAATCTCAAATACGGGATTTGAGGTCTTTTGTGTGAAGTTTCAGACCTTCGGTATTTGACGGTTGAAAATTCAGTCTTGTATCTGTGCATGCACTTCCAGGCGTCTGTTGGCAGAAGCAGCGCTGCAGAAGCTGGATCTGAAGATGGCTGAACAGGCGTTTGTGCGCTGTAGAGACTACCAGGGCATTGAATTTGTGAAGCGACTGAGCAACCTACAGAGTGAAGCCATGAAACAAGCCGAGGTAGCTGCTTACTTCAGCAGGTTTGAGGAGGCAGAGAGGATGTACCTGGACATGGACCGCAGGTACACACAGACATATGCATGCTGTCATACACAAACCTAGAGGAGATTCATATCCTGTGTGAAATCTCTGTGGACAAGAACACTTCACTTAAAAAATAATAATGTTAAATGAATTTGATTAAATTGAAAAAAAATGTACACAACCTTTTAAACAATATTTTAATCTGATTTGTTCTCATTTTTTTTTATATAAACTTAATAATTCAGTTGAAATATACAGTGTTGTTGTTGTTAGCTAAAACTACTGTTTCAAGAATTTGAATGAAGCTAAATTAAAAGAATATATCAATATAAAATGAAAAGCTTCAAGAAAGCGGAAACTGAAATAAAAATAAATTGAAGATAAATAGAACTATTTAAAAAACTAAAAAATGATAAAAGCACATAACAACATTGCTAAAACTAAAATAAAAAATGAAAAGCTAATTTAATATGTCAAGAAATATAATAGTATATAAAATAATTATAACACTGAAAATATAGGACTGAGCAGGATTCAAACTCACATGCACCACCATGCAACATATATAGTGTTCACTGTACATTCTTTGCTGGTGAAGTCTTTACTTTAACACAATATGTGACCCTGAACCACAAAACCAGTCTTAAGTCGCTGTGGTATATTTGTAGCAATAACCAAAAATACATTGTATGGGTCAAAATTATCGATTTTTCTTTTATGTCAAAAATCATTAGGATATTAAGTAAATATCATGTTCCATGAAGGAATTTTGTACATTTCTTACTGTAAATGTATCAAAACTTAATTTTTGATTAGTAATATGCATTGCTAAGAATTCATTTGGACAACTTTAAAGGCGTTTTTCTCAATATTTTTTGCACCCTCAGATTCCATATTTTCAAATAGTTGTATCTCAGATAAATATTATCCAATCCTAACAAACCATACATCAACTGAAAGCTTATTTAATCAGCTTTTAGATGATGCATAAATCTCAATATCAAAAAAATTGACTCTTAAGACTGGTTTTGTCGTCCAGGGTCACATATAACAATATTACAAATTTACATTTCTACATTATATACTTTTTAATTTTTTTTTATATATATACAATTTTTGGCTTTTTACCAAACAAAGCTATTCATATTTCCTCTGGCATACAACAAGAAATTACCATATTTTAATTTAACGGAGTACTAAATTAAATAAACTACATGGATGGATGATTTTTAGACTGAAAAAAAACACTCAAATCAATTTCCAAATATGTCTCTGTTGGTTTGGATCTGTAGTTTTGTTTATGCGATTATGGCCAACATTTTAATTAACTAAATTGAAAAAGCAACAGAAATCAATTTTTTTGAATGCTCATCTTTTGCATGCCCATTTAATCTTTCTCCCTCTGGTCTCTAGGGATTTGGCGATAGGTTTGCGTATAAAGCTCGGTGATTGGTTCAGGGTTCTGCAGTTGTTGAAGACTGGATCAGGTGACTCTGATGATGCTCTTCTGGAGCAGGCCTACAACGCCATTGGAGACTATTTTGCAGACAGACAGAAATGGTAGGCTGTTTAAGTGCGGGTGTGCATATGTGTTTATAAATATATTTATATGATTTGTGTGTGTGTGTGTGTGTGTGTGTGTGTGTGTGTGTGTGTGTGTGTGTATGTATTTGTGTGTATCCAAAGCCACATGGCTGAATGTCTGTTGTATAAAATCTGTTTCAGTGTCATACACTTATTTAGGCAGGTCTTTAAAATAAGTAAATTAATTTAAGTGTGTCCAAATATTTGACTGTTTTCTTTTAATTGATAAATTGTATTGTTTGAGTTTTAACAGTGAGACTTGAAATGTGTGTGTTCCACAGGTTGAATGCAGTGCAGTATTACCTTCAGGGTCGTAATCAGGAGCGTCTGGCTGAATGTTATTATATGCTGGAGGACTATGATGGTCTGGAGAGACTTGCAAACTCCCTACCAGAAAACCATAAACTGCTACCAGTGGGTGCTTTCTCTTTTTTTCTCTCTCCTTCTTTCTAAAGGGGACATATGATGTTGCTAAAAAGAACATTATTTTGTGTTGTGCAAATCTTCCCACACCGTGATGTAGACATCTCAGGGCTCCAGACAAAAAAATCGAGTAAGGAGGCATTGGCTCCTATTAGAAAAAACTTAGGCGCCAAATTATTTTTTTAGGTGCCACAGAATAAACGTGTTTTATATTTTATATGTAATTGCAATTTAATAAATTTAAGTTGGTCCAACTTAAAATTAAAAGAGTCCAACACATTTTCAAACTTTTATTCGTCAGTGTAACTCAGAATTGTCAAGTTCACTTAATGTATTTCTTTAATTATACATTAAGTTGACGCTTTAGGAGCAAATATAGCGGCTTCTCCGAGATAGGTATAAACAGAGGTTGGAGCCAGCTCCAAATGGGCGGGACTTGTTAATATTCCCTACACCAAACTCATATTTATTCAATGACATCATTGCCTTTTGAAGTTTAATCCAGTTTATCGCGGTTCTTATCTTTCCGTCCCCAACTGTAAGACCTCTTGAAATTATAATTAAGACTTTTCTTATACCATTTAACATATTTGAAATTTTTATGGCCGTAAATTTTATACAAGTAAATTGAGAGCTTTTAAGGACCCACAGTATTTAAGTTAGCCCATTGGGCAAGGCAGTGATACATTTTGGTAGCTTAACTGGAAAACGCAATAGCCCTGCGATTTTGCGAGCCCTGGGTTTCCTCAATTTTTTAAAGAAAAGTCAACTGATCGCTTTTTACAGTGTTAGTTTGGGCTCCTCCTCAATGCCTCCTATAGAAATGTTGTAAAATCTCTCACACATCCAGTCAGTTTTTGCATTTTTTATCATGTAGACAACAGGTTAAGTAAAAATATTAATATGCAAGAGCGAATAAATATAGCAAAATGCTCCTTTATATAATTATTTTTCTAGCTGACTGATGAGCTTATGGATGGCCAGTGGTTAGGTACTGTTACGTGCCATTGTTTACAAGCTTTACAAGATTTCCACAGTTTGACACAGAATGAGTGATTACATGAGACATTTCAGTAAGTGTAGGCTCTCTTATAAAGTAGCCTACCTTTTGATATTTATTCACATTCATTTCATACTATAATAGAGAAAGATATAATGGGTTCACTTGCCGCTTGAACTGAGGCGCTAAAGCGATTGCGCCTGCCGCATTAAAGAGCACCAAAACCGTATTTATTTTATGAATTTTGTTATGAATATGGCAGAATGTTAAAGCTGATACTTTGTGTATTAAAAAGTAACAAAGCACAAAGCTTATTGTGATTACTGGACGCCAAGTGCGCTGCAAACGGGTTAATAAAGTTCACACATTTACAGAACTCAGCATATAGACTAAAGATCTTGATAACAAGAAGCCATATTAGTAATGATTATAAACGAGAATTGTTAACGATATTGCCAATATCACCACAGTTGACAGCTTTACCTGTTGAAGTTTGTTCAAGTTGTGCATGAAATAGACACTGCTTTTCTGCATTTTCACTTTGCACGTCTCCGTCATTTTGATCTCTAGCGCTGCACAACTGAGCTGCGTTTACCAGGCATTTCGGCAGAGATGAGGACTGTTTGAAACTCTTTTTCTCCATTAATACTTTGATGCGCATCATCTCAGTTTAATACGTGGACATAAAAGATGTGATCGCAAAACAATCAGGGAAAAAAATCAAGTCATAACATAGTCGCCATTGGCGACCTCAGCAAAAACTTCACTTGCAAATTAATATTTTTCGTCACAAATGCGACCTTGTTAGTCTCAGTCTGGAGCCCTGCATGTGGGGGCGTGTTTGAATGAGCTGTTTTTGGAAGGCGTGGCAGAGTCTTAACTTTTATAAAGAATGTCTCTTTGGGTTTGAGACTTTAATCTTTGCAACTTTACAGATCTTATGCACAAACAGCTTGTAACACTCCAAAGACAAAGGAAACCATGAAATCGCATCACATGACCCCTTAATACTTTCAAAACAGACCAAACAGTAATGTTTGGTTCAGGTTGTCATAATGGCTTGAACTGTGCTTTATTGTGTGTGTGTGTGTGTGTGTGTGTGTGTGTGTGTGTGTGTGTAGGACATTGGTCAGATGTTTGTTACCGTGGGAATGTGTGAGCAGGCCGTCAGTGCATTTCTGAAATGTAATCAGCCCAAAGCAGCTGTGGATGCCTGTGTGCATCTAAACCAGGTGAGTGTTTATACACAGCTTGTTGTATGGTTTTGATATGGTATGAATGTTATAGGTATAACATTTATTAATAATATATTAATTGTATGAATTATATTAATATTACAGTATATTAGGGCTGTCGGTTGATTTAAAAATGTAATTCTGATTAATATGTTCATTGTAGTTAAAGCATCCGGATCCTTTTTGAAGAGAAAAAATAAAGACAGAACAAAGATAAAGACAAAGAACAACAGTACTCTTTTCTAGTCTCATTTGATAGACAACTCAGAATATATATTTCTCACACCTAAACACAAAATAAAGTAATATTTAATAATATAGTGACTTTCTGGACACTTTTATGGATTCATTCATACATATATTTTATCTAAGGTTTATCTAAGAGCCACACGTGTACAAATGATGCTGTCATTTACTTGCGATATATATATATATATATATATATATATATATATATATATATATATATATATATATATATATATTTTTTTTAGTCTTTCATTTTTTGTACTTTCACTGTACAAAGTCTGCATAAAGCTTTGCATCCGTTAAACTTCTCTGGATATCATTTCTAAACAAATTATTCAATAAAGAAGGTATTTTCTCCAACACGTACGGATCTGAAAAACAACACAGACACACAGACACACGCTTGTGCTGTTTCTTTTACAACATTTCTGATCAATCTTTAGAAATCACACAATGAATTAAATAATTATTATCCTTTATCTGCTTTAAAGACTTTGACAGGCCTATTTAATATACATTTCTCAAAAGACCTATTTCTCCCTCTTTTCACTGAATACATTCTGACTCATTGCCTTTTCTTTGGCTTTTTTGGCCATTTAGAGATAATGATGCTTCTGTCATTAGTTTAAATGAGAGGTTCAGAGAGATCACAGTGCTCATCATCAGTTCTACTCAAAGATCCAGATGCAGCTGTAACGTCATCACTCTCATCTGCTCGTGAAACCTGTCTGTGATCAACGTTTAGATGTATGCATATGACAAATATGCAACAGCAAAAATACATTTTAATTGTATGCACATTTCAGTGGAACAAAGCTGTTGAACTTGCCAAAGACCACAGTATGAAGGAAATTGGGCCTCTGCTGTCCAAATACGCCTCGCATCTGCTGGAGAAAAACAAAACTCTAGAGGCTGTAGAGCTCTACAGAAAAGCCCATCACTTCTTGGATGCCGCCAAACTCATGTTTAAGGTATGTTAGTATCAGTTTGTATGAGAAAACATTGTCAGTGGGGATGAAACCAGTGATGATGGAATTGCAAAAATGTACACTCTTCACATTTAAAGTCAGGATATTTTGTAACTGTAAAATATTTTTAATGACGCACTTTATTTCACCTCAGATCGCAGAAGAAGAGGCAAAAAAGAGAACGCGACCACTGCGCGTGAAGAAGTTGTATGTGCTTGCTGCCCTGCTGGTGGAGAACTTCCACACCCAGATCAAAAGTTCACAGCAAAGCAAAATCAAGGGCAAGAAATCAGAGGTACTCTAACTGTTCACACATCCTCATAACGTACATATTCTGAACTCCTGTTACCTGTTTCCAGGTGCTGGATGTAGTTTAGATTTAGTACAGGTCTAACCAAGTACAGGTTTATTATCATTTGTGATCTCTGCACAGAGCTGTGGTAGTTGGTAACTCTCTGTGCTGTGGTCTGCAGCTGCAGCCTGACTCAGAGTCCGACAGCATCAGAGGGGCAGGAAATCAGTTGTGATGAAGGGCTCATTTACAGCCTAGTGGTGGGTAATTTGTGTGTGTGATTTATTTCAGGCTACCAGTGCATTAGCAGGGCTGTTAGAGGAAGATGAGTCGTCTTCAGACAGCCGTATCCTGGATGACGCCTGGCGTGGTGCAGAGGCCTATCATTTCTTCCTGCTTGCGCAGAGACAGCTGTACGAAGGCAAGGTGGATGCGGCCATGAGGACAGGTAACACTTAAAACCCATGTGATAGCATATACACACTTGCTAGGAGAATATTACTGCATTATGTAGTCACTCAAACTTAAATTTTAAAATGATTTTCTGTAATTTTGAGGTGCAGTTTGTTGAGGTTCACCCCAAATTATACATATCCTGAAAATGATAATGTCCACATAATTACTCAGAGGAATCTGTGACAATCTGTGTGTGTGTGTGTGTTTGTTTGTGTGTGTGTGTGTGTGTGTGTGTGTATGTGTGTGTGTGTGTGTGTGTGTGTGTGTGTGTGTGTGTGTGTGTGTGTGTGTGTGTGTGTGTGAATGCATGCATGGTATGTCTGGCCTTGTCTGCGCACATAAAGTGTTAAATCGCTTACCTGAACTGAAAAAACAAACTCGGAGCGAAGTCTTTGTAGCATTCAGTCCACACATACACACTTGCAAAAAAACGTTTGCTTACATGAAGGTCTAGACAAGATGTTTAAACCACAGATTACATCATATACAGGACCACCTGGAAAAGAGGTGTGCATGAATATAAACGTGTGGGTTAATGTTTCTGTGTTTCAGTTAGCAGTGTTTTCATTGCATACTAATATTCTGAAAATATATATTAATTAACTGATCATTATTTTTGTGTCATGACAGATAACCAGTAAATGGCCAGTATTAAAATTCTGTATAATTTTGGCTAAATAAGTTCAAATAAAACAGTAAAAACACATAGCTCAATTGTTTAAAATGCTTTAAGTGAATTTAGGCATCACAACATTATATTGTGCAGTATGAAAATTAACATTCAGTGAGCAGCAACGGTTTTTCTTAGTAAAATCTTTTGTTCTTCAAATGTGAAGAAATGCAATAATTGTTTTATTCTCTATTTCCAGCTCTCCATCTCCGTGACTATGAGGATATTATCCCTGCTGTGGAGATTTACTCTCTGCTAGCCATCTGCTCATCTGCCAACTGTGCGTTTGGTACTTGCTCACGTGCCTTTATTAAGCTGGAGTCTCTGGAAACACTGACTCAAGATCAGAGGCAGCTTTATGAAGACCTGGCCCTGGAGATCTTCACCAAACACAGCCCTCGAGACGCCCGGCAAAGCCAGCGAGACAGTCTCACTGATGGGTAAGACAGGAACACAACAGCCAGATGTGCTTTACAACCTCACTGAGTGAACATCCACTGGAAACATTCTCTGGCTCTGTTTAACTGATAACTGAGGCGGATCCTTCGTTGCGGTTGGTAGACAGAGCTGTGAGGTCACAGTGACGCAAGTGGAAAGTAGTGTGAGATGAGTGGCGTAAGGGTCAGCATGCATGACGTAGGCCATATCACCGCAGTGTGCCGGGTGATTGGAAATTTCCAGACCATTCAAAATATTACATCAGCACAGTTCCTCCTGTAAACTCTAGTAAAACAGTGGGAGGATTATTGAATGTACACTACCATTGAAAAGTCTCTTATGCTTACCAAAACTACATTTATTTGATTAAAAATACAGTATTGTTGTAAAATATTATTTCAATTGATATATATATCCCTTTTCTATTAGAATTTATTTTAAAATGTAATTTATTCCTGTGATTACAAAGCTGATTTTCAGCATCATTACTCAAGTCTTCAGTGTCACATGATCCTTCAGAAATCATTCTAATATTCTGATTTGGTGGCCAAGTAACATTCTTTAAGGAGTAGAAATTTCACAAGAACAGCATTTATTTTAAATATTTTTTTGTAACATTATAAATGCCTTTTATTGTCACTTGCTGCATCATTGATGAATAAAAGTATTAATTCTTTAAAAAAATATCTTACTGACCCCAAAATTTTGAACAATACTGTATCTTTTTTTTTCCTCATTGAAGCTGTCCATTATCATTCATTCTCTGCAAACCCCAGAAAGGACATATGCACATCACACATTTACAGGGTAAAGTTTTCCAGAGTAAAGTTATTTTAATACCAGAGATAAGTGCTTTTAAGGGCCAGAACCTGACCCAGATAATTTACCATTATACCACAATATTACACCAGTTCCACCAGTAATAAGGTAATTATAACCAGCACAAAACTGAAATGTGAGTCAGTGAAATAACAGTCCCAATTATGTTTGTAAAACTGTCTCTCTTTGTCTTTTCTTCTCTCTTTTATTATTTCCTTTCTTTCTCAGGCCGGAGGGCAAGTTGCCCACCTGTATAGTGACAGGAAGAGTAATATCGGAGTACCAGTTCTGGTTGTGCAGTGTGTGTAAGCACTGTGCTGTGGAGCAGGAGATTACACAACACAACTTCTGTCCTCTCTGTCACTCCCCAGTGGGATAGATTTTCCCCATTTCTTTCCCAACCTCAGCTCTTGCTCCATCAAATGTCAGTCTTTTTGATGTACTGTGGGACACAAACTGCCTCAAGAGTAGAAGGCTTAAAAATATATGTAATTTGGATGATCAAACAAATGATCATATATATTTATACATGTTTTTATATATGGCATTTTCATGTACTTATGTATATAATTACATTACTTTTATTTTATCTAACAAATTTCTGCACAAAGCAGTCGTAAAGACATTCTTATGCGAATCATCACATTCCACTCAATTCGGCAATTTAAATAAAAATGAGTTAAACATTGTTTAACTCGTTGCAAAATGAGGAATGAATCATGTGGCTAATAACTGTAAGTGTGTATTTGTGACATTTTTTAGTAAAAAACAAACAAACAATGAAATGGATTCAGTGTGTCCTGTTATTTCAGCATTGATAGAACAATAGAATACCAATTTGCCTTGTAATCTAAAATCAATTTTCCTATATTTACAAAACGACTTAAAAAAATGTCTCAAATCTCTCAGACTTTGCTGTTCACTTTTCTCAGTTATGTTTTGAATTGAGAATTTACATATTTTATTTTAGGCACCTGTCCAGTTAAACTTTTACAAGATACTATCTGTGGTTTGTCACGCAATGCTGCCCTCTACAGTTCCTCTAGAGTAGGCTACTGATGCTTCTGACAGAATGTATTATGACTCTTGTTGCATCATATGCTTGATACATTTATAGTGTTTTTGCTGAGCATAAGTGACGCCATTGTTCTTTATTAGACAAGAATAGTTTTTTTCTTTACATTTTTTATTTTAAGGGTGAACATATTTAAGGGTGAACATATATATATATATATGTGTATATATATGTGTGTGTATGTATATGTATATATATATATATATATATATATATATATATATATATATATATATATATATATAAAACATACTTTAAAGCAGGGGTTCCCAACCCTGTTCCTGGAGATCTACCTTCCTGTTCGGGGTTCAGCTCTAACCCCGATCAAACACAACTGAACCAACTAATTAGGATCTGAAGGAGCACTTGATAATTACAGACAGGTGTGTTTGATTGGGGTTGGAACTGAACTCTGCAGGAAGGTAGGTCTCCAGGAACAGGGTTGGGCACCCCAGCTTTAAAGAGAAAGATTTAAACAGCGTACTCTTGACGGCCTCTAGAGGGCATCATCTGTCAATTCCTCTCTGCACGTGCGACAGGTGCTGCGCCAGGGAGAAATACTTTCACTGAAGAAAGTGAACGTGTACACAAACCACTCGCTTTTTACACGATATAATAACTTCACACTCCTTAAAGTAACTGCAGTAGCCTACGTCGATGCTGATATTCGCCCGTCCTGAAACAATTTATTAAAATTACACACTTGATGCTCATAAAAGCAGCGACTATTCTTTTCCCTTAAACTTTTAAGTACATGTCTTTTCTTTTCTTTTCTTTTCTTTTCTTTTCTTTTCTTTTCTTTTCACAAAATCCATCCGACCTCTGCTGTCTTCCTCAGCAGTAACTCAAGGGATCTTTAATCTCAGTCTTTTATTAATTTTCTAATCCTTTAACTGGCCTTCACGGGTGGTCTCTATCCCTGATTTCACCTCTCTGTCTTCCGATTATTTTTCACTCAATCATCGTTCCTCCGTGGAGCATGTGGAGGCGCGTCCTGTAACGCAAAGCGCAAGCGCGTTTCAGTTGCCACGGGCCAGTGACGCACGGACGCGCAGCTGCCCCGAGGCACCGCGAGTGCGTTAGCGGCACACTGTGTGCCAAGTGTCCCACCCGACACAGTCTGCTGCGGGACATGGGGCAAACACTGCGAACGAGCGCACACCGGACTCAACTCTACCAAGGAAGGCGCTGGAAGATGGCAGTATCCACACCGAATGTCTTTGCAGTGCACTGATGCCGTCAGAAAAGAAATGAGAACAGGTAAACTGTGACATTTGCTTCTGTGTAGTTTGGGTTACGCAGTGTTGCTTTTGAACTTAACTTCGGTGCTGTCTTTGGAGAGCTGGAGTTCCATCAGGCAGAGCGCGCGGACTTACACCTTGCAGAAACTTAAACATGTCATATAGAAATTTGATGTTGCTCCCAAATTTAACAGTTTGGTGTTTTGTGGTCTAGTGGTAATGCCGTTTTTCTGTAGATACTTTTGTCGCTATCAAATCTCATTTACGTTTTATGTATTGCAAATTGAATTATTAGCCTGAAAGTCTGAAGCGTATTGAAAATCTGGAGTTGAAAATCTTGACTTAATGCTTGAAATAAGTAAACTATATGACGTTTAAGAAGAAATATTTAAGTTTTTGCACAATTTATAGGTCACTGATCAAAAAAGTAAATTTGTGACGTTCATAATGTCATTATGTACAGACAGTTTCCGTTAAATTACAAGATGCTCTTTGGATGTTTCTCAAATTATGCTGCAAAATGTGATCGTCGGGTTTTACACAAACTTATTGAGTTCATGCTGCTGCCATTAAAGCAAAAGAGGGACAAACCAAATACTTTCTGAAAATAAAACACATATGCTGACTTTGTTATAATATTTAATATTTTTTAATGCAAAACAATCCTTCATTTTCAATTCAACCTCTCAATTGATGTTGAAGATATTTTTTCTTCCTTTTTTACTTATTTAATAAAAAATAAAAAAGCAAACTACAATTATTTTCACTAGTGGTCTCAGACTTTTCTACCCCATTGTAAATGTTTCATCATCTCAGAATAAAAATATCCATTTTTCAAACTTTATAAAAGCACTGCATAATCAGAACTGTCAAGTGTTCACTTGAATGTCCTGAAATCTTGACATGACTTTGTGCCCTGCTGCAGTAATGCTGGGAAAGAAAGTCAGAGTTCGTGTTAAAATGCTCATAATGATCACTGAGGTTTTGTTTACGACACTGTACAAAATCAATATCCATTAGCAGCTATAAAGGCTGATTTGGGCTCCAGAATGCTTTTATCCCATCACAGTTGTTACAGTTAGAAGCAGTATGTAATAGATTAGCTGTCTGTCTTTCTGTCTGCGTATTTAAATCTGATTAAGTTTTTGTCTTACAGTCGAGTACAGTACAGTGAATTATGGCAAGGAGTACTGAAAAAAAAAAAAGATGACATTTTTGATGAGCAGGAATTTATGTTTCGATAGCAACAGGTCAGCACTAATCAGGCTTTTCTTTTCCTCTGTTATAGGCATGCAGCCATAGCTGCGTCTCTTCAAAACTGCTTAGTCTAATAGTCCCACTTACTCCTTCATGTTCTGGCATCCATCATGGTGTATGGGCAGGTCCTGCACCGCCAAGGCCCTGAGGAGAGCTTCATCAACCTCAACGTCGGTGGCTTTAAGCAGCAAGTGGAACGAGTGGTCCTCCAACGCTTCCCTCACACGCGACTGGCCCAACTTCTCTACTGCAGCTCAGAGGCTGCTATTCTCCAGCTTTGCGATGACTATGCAGCAGCCGAGCGCGAGTATTATTTTGACCGAAATCCAAGTTTTTTCCGCTACGTGCTCAATTTCTATCATACCGGAAAGATCCACTTGATGGAAGAGTTGTGTGTGTTTAGCTTCAGCCAGGAGTTGGAATACTGGGGCATCAAGGAGCTTCACCTGGACACTTGCTGCAGCAACAGATTTCAAGAACAGAAAGAGTACGCAGGAGATCACGACTGGGGAAACGATGATGATCTGCAGAACCAGCTGCAGGACAGCTTAGATTCATCTATGGAGGAACTGTCGGCGTTTGACAAAGACCTGGAAAAGTTTGAGGGCACCTGGTGCTCCGAGAGGCGTAAGGAACTCTGGCTGCGACTGGAAAACCCGGGATACTCGTGCTCAGCGAAAATAATAGCCGTGTTTTCGCTGAGTGTGGTACTGATGAGTATCATAGCCATGTGCGTCCATAGTATGCCTGAGTTCCACCAGGTGGACGTTAATGACAAAGAAGTGGAGGACCCAGTGTTGGCTGGGTTTGAGACCTTTTGCGTCCTCTGGTTTTCTATCGAGTTCGTCATACGATTAGCTGTCACACCATGTTTGCGCAAATTCCTAAGCAATGTGCTAAACATAATTGATTTTGCCTCTATTGTTCCATTTTACGCCACATTGGCATTCGAAACCATGGATGCTGAGGAAAGCGAGGAGCTTGAGAACGTAGGAAGGGTTGTGCAAATCCTGCGCCTCATGCGTATCTTTCGCATCCTCAAACTGGCACGGCATTCAGTTGGGCTGCGTTCGCTTGGGGCGACGCTCCGTCACAGCTACCATGAGGTCGGACTCCTCATCCTCTTCCTTTCCGTGGGAATCTCCATTTTCTCAGTGCTCATCTATTTTGTGGAGAGGGAGGACGAAGAGTCAGAACTGCAGACCATACCGGTGGGCTGGTGGTGGGCGACGATCAGCATGACCACGGTGGGATACGGCGACACGTATCCCATCACGCTGGCCGGGAAACTCGTCGCCACCTTGTGCATCATTTGCGGCCTGCTTGTAGTTGCGCTTCCCATCTCCATCATCTTCAACAAGTTCTCCAAGTACTACCAGAGACAGAAAGCCCTGGTGGAGTCCGACCAGCTCCAACCAGAGGACGAAAAACTGCCAAATCTCAGCATGCCTTTTCTTTACATAGGAGACCTCTATGGACAAAAGATGACTTCTCTGGTGCGCAGCACGTCCTCTAAGAGTAGCGCAGGGAGCGAGGAAGACGTCACTGATGCTTCCAGCATTCAGGATGTTGAAATTGTCTGCCCTACTGGGATGCCACAGGCTGACAAAGCAACATAAATCAGGGTTCCTCAAAGCTGGTCTTGGAGGGCCACTACTGTGCAGAGTTTAGGTCAAACCTTGATCAAACTCACTTACCTGTGATTTTCTAGGGATCTTGAAGACCTTGATGAGGTGTGTTTGATTAGGGTTGAGGCTAAACTATTCAGGGTTTTGGACCTCCAGGGCAAGATTTGAGGATACCAGACATGAATGCTAATATGCACAACCTCAAATGAATAGGGTGAGAAGAAACAAAAAGAAACTTCCTTGCTTAGATTTGCAGCACATGTTTAGGGAAACACTACAGGACCCTAAGACTCAAGGCTCTTGTTTCTTACTGAGCAACTCCTGGACCTTCAGTCAAAAGCACTTTTTCTCTTTAGTTCTCAGGGTGAAGATATCTCAAGCTTTCCATTATTTATGGATCAGAACCTGTTATGGACACTAATCTATACAACAGGCTAGCAGTAACATTGATGCTCTATACCCAATTAACAGCACTGATTGACAGGTGTTTTTTTTAATTCTTCGGACAAGCTGTTCAATTAATTGCAAGCCTTTCTGCAGTGCCTGTGGGAAAAGAACTATGCTTAAATGTTTTATAGGCAATGACAGCATCTAAAATGCTGGACTTCAGATGGCATGTTGGTGTACACTATCCTCCCTAATGTGTCCATCAGAGAGGGAAGGATGGAAAGAGTGCATGCATATTTCAACAAGAGAGAGGAGAGGCCACAAGAGAAAGGAGAGAAGAAAGCAGGAAAGAGATGTTACAGTTGAATAAAATGTTGATGTACAGTAGATTTAAGTCTCTGCTCTTTGTTCTGAAATCACTGCATGGGTCTGTAGAGAGATGAAGGATCTTAAAAGAAATGGTTCACCCCGAAATGAAAATTATGTTATCTACAAATATCTACAAAAATCCCCATGTCGTTTGAAACTCATATTCTGTTATTTTGATGTGAAACACAAAAGATACAGCTCTTTTCAATACAATGCAGTTTATAGTATAAACGATAAAAACGCCTAGCTCCATAAAGGGCTTAAACGCAAGTAAATAAACAAAGAAAGAGTAGTTGATTGGAGTTGTGCACTATTCTCTAAATCTTCTGACGCTGTATTATGTCAGCAGGCAAAAATTATTCTTATTTTTTGAAAGTCTTTCCTTCCAGTGGACTATTAATTTAAGAAGCATAATTGACGTCAGTAAGTTGAATCCCGATTTGTGAATCAGCATGATTTGTATACAAGTTCATCATTGACTCAATAATTCTGAAAAGACCTGCATGAATTTTTTTTTTCAAAATATCTTTTTTTTTGTTCCATAGAAAAAAGGCATTCATGCGGCCTTCGAATGACATGAGTAAAAGTCAGTAAAATATATATTTTTTAAGTGAACTTTCACTTACATCTTTTACATTTACTTTACAGTAAGCTCGTCCCACCTTCTCATATGTCTCATGAGTAATGCCTTATGCATTATTGAATTAGCGTATTATCAATAATGCCTTCTTGAGCATCAGGTTCAGCTATCCTCTGTCCTCTGCACGGAGGGAACACATTCTCTATCCATCTTGCTGTCTCTCATTTTTTTTGAAGTGACTTATGTCAGTAAGCTGTATTAGCAGGAAGCGAGGTCCAAATGTTAGGGCTGTCTGCCACAGGGGATGTATTACTGCTGAAACAGCATCCGTTTGGCAAGTGGCTTTAACTTGGATAGATCGGTCTCTGTTTGAGACGTGCCCATTGATCAATATGTCACACTTGTGTGCTCAAGTGTTTAGGGGCAGACCTGAATGGTGCAACTGACCCTTTCAGCTTCAGCAAACTCAAAAGATTTGGTCAAGTTTCAAGGGGAACGTGACTGGAAATAGAAAAATGTCCTTCATTACACTTTTCATACACACTCTTACGTTTATACTGGGGATTTAGTGATTTTGCAGAGTGCTTGAAAAATACAGAGTGAAATTTGGTTATTGTTTGTTAGTATATAGGAAAAGGTTTCAAGAAATAATTTCCTTTTAGAAATTGATTACATGCCGTGTACTGTGGCAGGGTGACTCCTCTCCCTCCTCCAAGCCAGAAATATGAGGCCACCACAAAGAGTCACATTTCTTGTTCAAACCATTGGTTTGGACAACTCACACAATCCTGAGCATGTTGTTTGCAAAAATATATATGCAATCACAGCACTGTTCCTCTGATGTTATCTTTGTTCTGTTCTGTTACAATATGAGCTGGTGGTTTAGGATGTGGGTTTTCACCCAGGAGATAGCTAAACCCACAAACCAGCGAGTTCCCACATCTCTATGGATATGGCACTTAAACCTGAAGTTCTTTAGAAGTGAGGTGTGCAATTTCTGCATCACTACTGGCACCAAACGCAATTGCAAAAAAGAAATTCTGTAGACTAAATACACTACTGTTCAAAAGTTTGGGATGAGTTAGATTTTTTAAAATTAATTCATTTTTTTTTTTATTCAGCAAAGATTCATTAAATTGATTAAAAGTGACAGTAAAAACATTTATAATGTTACAAAAGATTTCAAATAAATCTATTTCAAACGAATATTCTTCAGAACTGAAAAGAATCCAGAAAAAAAATATATAATGCCATAAAAATATGAAGCAGCATTTAAAATAAAAAGAAATGTTTCTTGAGCACCAAACAATTTCTGAAAGATCATGTTAAACTTGGACTAGACTGGGGTAATGACTTTGCCATCACAGGAATAAATTACATATTAAAATTTAAAAGTGCATTTAAAAAAAAAATGCAGCCTTGATGAGAAACATTAAAAAATCTTACTGACCCTAAACTTTTGAACATGTAAATTTACATCTTGTCAGTATTTTAGTCAATTTTAATCTTCATTTAATTTTAGTTCGATGAAAACAGTCGTAAGCAGGAAAATGACATGATTAGATGATTTGAAACAGTAATATTTTTTCTACACTTTTCTTCTTCTACTGTTAATACAATAATCTAGCCGTGTTATTTTCTCCTTGAAATTTTCATCAAGACTATGTTTTAGTTCAAAATTGTTATATATCATCATGAAGTTTTTCCTTCATGAAAACCCAATGTCAATGAACATTTTTGTCAGTAATTTAGTTGACAAGGTTAGCACACCAAAGCGCCTCTGCTCAAACAGACCGCAGAAATTACACACTTTAAGTTTAGCTGCTTATGTTGATGGCTGGTCATAAAACTTATTTGTTTGCTCGGGTGATAAACCAGCTTAACAGCACCTATAAATGTCCAGTTAAACTGCTTTTCAGCATACAATTAATTAATGTTGCATAAATCACCAGTCGAATGACAGTGTAACAAGTGAGTTCGGAAGCATAACATCTTCAATGCTGAATAAAGTCCTGTCTCAAGCAATTTACCACCATATGGGTCAGTTCACATCCTGCTCTCTCTCTCCATTTCTCTCGTCTCTTGGTTTTCCTTCTTTTCTTTCTTACCTCACACATAGGAAATTGGATGGAATCATCTGTCAGTGGCTGAAAATAGAGTAAAAAGGCTGTGAAAACAAGTGTCTGAAGCTTTGGGGAAAACAGAGAGGTGAAGTTTTTTGAAGTTTTGAGGTATAATAAGTATCACAGTGAACAAACCAACATGGTGACTCGACTCACTAACCATGTTTTACAGATATTCACAAAAGACAGCATGTTTATTTAGACACCAGCATAATAATACTGATCAAAAATGTGTATAATAGATTATAAACATAAGTGGTTCGTGCTATCTATTGCACTGATAAGCTAAACTGAATGATTTAATAAAATCTGTGAAATGATGACAAAATCAATACAGCTAACCTGAAAGCAACATTCCCGATCTTCTTGTTGATCAATGAAACTGGTCCAGTGACGGCATTCCAACTCCTGCTGAAGCTGTACTTACAGCTCAGAACAGTCCTGTTTCTCACAATCTGAAGACCTCTTTACTAAAGCCAGACCCATCTGTTCCGCAGGGCTGATACGGATGTTATGGATCTTTGGCTGGGCTGGTGTGATGTCGTGTTCAATCACCTGGAGTTCTAGAATTGAATTTGGAATGTTGAAGAGGTCACATGCTCGGCCAGTGTTCCATCTCCCCCTTTGGTCTTCAGCTGGGCGGTTCTACACTTCACACTGTTCTCATCAACTGGAGGTCACCTGTCCACATAGTACGAATATGTATTGATCTTATTTCCTTGTTTGAATGCTTAACAAAATAATTCACTCAGAAGTTATTCATCATTTACTCAACCTATAGTGTTATTCCAACCTTTATCATTTTCTTTTGTTGCGCAAAGTTTTAGAGATTTTTTTTTTTCTCCATATAACACAAGTGGATGGTGGTTAGGAAAAAGCCAAAGAAAAGTTTGATTTTGCCAGTTTTATATAATATTAAAATAGTCGCCAGTAAGGTTTTTGAGTGGTTTTTTTTTTTTTTAATTAAAAAAAAAAAGTCTCTTATGCTTACCAAGGCTGCATTTATTTGACAGATATACAGTAAAACAATAATGTTGTAAAATATTATTACAACTTCAAAACATTTTAATATACTTTAATATGTAATTAATTCCTGTGATGCAAAGCTGAATTTCCATTAGCCATGATTCCAGTTTTCAGTGTTACATGATGCTTCAGAACAACATTTATTTCAAATAATTGTTTTGTAAATGTCTTTAATGTCACTTTTGAAACTTTAAATGGTACTATGTGTGTCCTAATTATTAATAAATTACACTCTTAATAATAAAGGTGTTTCATGATGCCACAGAAGAACCTTTTTTTGTCTAAATGGTTCCATAAAGAACCTTTAACATCTGAAGAACCTTTCTGTTTCACAAAAGGTTCTTCGTGGCAAAAGAAGGTTCTTCAGATTGTAAAAAGGTAAGAAAGTGATGGTTCTTTAAAGAACCTTTGACTGAATGGTTCTTCTGCTGTGAAGAACCTCTTAAGCACCTTTATTTTTCAGAGTGTACAAACTCTGGGTCATTGGTTAATGCTCACACTGTGCCTTTGCTGCTTTTTTAGTGAAGGTGAGGAAGATGATGGCATCAGAATCCAATATTTGCTTTATCAGCAGCTTGTGCTTGTTTATCTGAGTCAAAGATCAGAGAACGGCCAATCACAGCCAAACATCAACAATGTCAGCCAATATCTGATAAGAAGAACATGGCAGAGGACACAGCAAAGAACTCACTGACACAAGCACCCCAAAACAGGCGTAGGTGTGTGTGTGTATCAAATCAATGGCGTGCAGAACAGGAGTTCCTGAAGAGATTCACACTCTGAAAAGTGAGACCTGGGTAACTGTGCTATCCGCACCTTGTTTCACAAAGTGAGAATTAGGAAATGTGTGTCTGCGAGACACCAGGTTGCACATGTTCACATGTTAACTTTTAGCCTCCTTCAGAGAAATATCCCGGAGTTTCCTTCGTAACCTTCAGAGAATGATCAGGAATGATGTCGAGGTCTGGCCAGAAAGAGAAAGAGAGCAGGAAAACAGGGGCAGATGGAGGTTAGGGTTCTCCAGTTTATTCCATTTCAAACAGGTAATGGGCTGTGAAATGAATACACAGTAAGCATTTTTCTTCAATGTGAGGGCAGTTTCATTCAACATATGGACATGGAAATTAGTGTGTATGTTTGTTGCTTTCTCTTGCATCTGTCGGTGTTTGTACGTGAGCTGTATTATTAATTATCCGCCATTTTCCTAATGAGCCTATACTGCGATTTAAACTATGGGAGGCACTTCGGTTTTGGGAAACTTCCGTTTAAAAATTCAAAGAAATAATTTCAAATCATAAAATTGCGCTTCAAATAATCCTTGTCCGTCAGTTTGACTGAATGAGCTTTCATCTGTAACAATATGAAAAAAGACACTGAAATCACGTCCGTAATATCGCTATGAAAATACTCAATTTTGCTAATTATTTACAGTTTAACAATAGTTACTCCCATAATTCACGCACAGCATGGGGTGTATGAAAAAGGTGGAAATTCACCTTTAGTCTTTCACACACTCACAGTACGGCCTGAAAATGATGTATTGTTTTAAAGGTGAAAATTTAAATGTCATGTTTGATGTAATCATACTTGTATGTGTATGAGTATGTATGTGAGTTAGGAAAAAAGGTCATTGGTTCTCGTGAATGTTAAGCTCAAACACACACACCGACCCATTTTGGCGCATACAGTATGCATCTCACAGCTCTCTTCCTCTTCCCCCTGCACTCCTGAGATCAATTCCCATTTAATTAGGGTCTGAAAGTTGTTAACGCTCACTGTGAAGTGCACACACATGTGAAATGGTTACTGATGACTAACACTTTCTCTTTCTTTATGGCTGCGTCACTTCTGCAGCTGCTGGCATTATTGCAGACTGCGCGATCTGCAGTGTGTGCGAGGTGTTTCATAATGCTATGCTGCTCGGATGACTTGACTCTAATTAAGAGCACAAATCATGTCTCTAGAGGGGAAATGCTCTATGGATTTTGTAGATCTTTGCTTGTGTTGCTTTATACACATGTGAATGTTTCAGGATAGACGCTTGTCCTTCTGTAATAACATTGAATATTCCTTATTGTGTGAACAACAAAATACCAGGAACCTTAGAAAGTAGTATATATTTTGGATGACATATGAAAATCTTCCCTTGCACTGCAGTTCTTAGCACTTGCATTCTCCATTCCTCCATTCCAACATGTTTCACGAGTTAAAAACAGTATATCCGCTTATAGTCTAAGAAGTTTCCTTGCTGAGGATTTCTAAGCATTGAATCCAATAAAATTTGCAGTATAAGTATTGATCTTCTCTCTGACAGACTTCTGACACTGCTTTTAACCCTGGCTTTGAATCTTTAAGGATGAATGCCGCAAACAATCTTTTTTCATGTTTTTTTTTTAGTCTTTCTGAGTGCTCTGTGTATTTAAATGCTTGCTTTCCGCAAAGTCAGGGAGAAAAAGAAAGAGTGAGATGCATTAATGGAATGTTTATTGCTTTGATGGAGAAATTGGAGAAGGCCTTTTGGTTTTTATCCACTTGATTGTGTTTTTAGGACAGCAGCAACACAATCAAATGGAAAATCTAATGAAATTGTAACAATGATAATGGACAAATTGTTTTAGTCAGCAAAGCTCTCATTCAGTCTTTGATTCAATGCAGAGGAGTTTTCTGAAATCATTTAATAAGTATACCGTTCAAATGTTGATTTATTTAAAGTTATTGAAAGAAGTGTTTTATGTTTACCATCATCAAGGCTGCATTTATTTGAGGAGGAAAAAGTAACAGTAAAGTAAAAACACTAAGAACAGACATTTGGTGAAATATCATTTATTACGATTTTAATATAATCATTTTCTATTTTAGTATATGTGACCCTGGACCACAAAACTACCCATAAGGGTAAATTTTTTCGAAATTGAGATTTATATATCATCTGAAAGTTGAATAAACAAGCTTTCCATTGATGTGTGGTTTGTAGGATAGGACAATATTTAGCCGAGATACAACTATTTGAATTTCTGGAATCTGAGGGTGCAAAAAAAATCGAAACAATGAGCAAATAGCCTTTAAAGTTGTCCAAATGAAGTCCTTAGCCATGCATATTACTAATCAAAAATTAAGTTTGAATATATTTTCGGTAGGAAATTTACAAAACATCTTCATGAAACATGATCTTTACTTAATATCCTAAGTATTTTTTGCATGAAAGAAAAAAAACGATAATTTTGACCCAATCAATGTATTTTTGGCTATTGCTACAAATATACCCGTGCTGCTTATGACTGGTTTTGTGGTCCAGGGTCACATATTTTAAAATGTAATATATTCCTCTGATGGCAAGGACCAATTTTCTGCAGCCATTTCTGTTTTATTCAATGTCAAGTGATCCCTCAGAAATCATAATAATATGATTTGGTGTTTAATAACCATTTCTGTCTAAAAGAGTTGTGCTGCTTAATATTTTATTTTAGTATTTTTTTTTTTTGGAAACACACACACACACACACACACACACACACACACACACACACACACACACACACACACACACACACACACACACACACACACACACACACACACACACACACACACACACACACACACACACACACATATATATATATAACATATAAACATATATTTGGAAATATATATTTCCACAAAGGTCAAAAGAACTTTTGTAAGACATTCTGAATGTTGCTTTTGATCAAATTTATGTGTCCTTGCTGAAAAAAAAACATCAAGACTATCTTCTTGGAACAGCGTAAAGGTGAGTAAATGATGCCTCCAGAAAAAAATAAATAAATCTCTAGGTAAGTAGTCATATTTCACAGAAATATCAAACTGTCAGATTGAATTCTGTTTTACAAATTTGATCTGAACAGAAATTTTCACTTCTAAGTTTCAGGTGCACGTTTGCAGAAGGACACCGTCTTCCTCTTGTCCCATGAGGATACAGCATTTGGCAGGCAATCTTTGCATTACATTGCAGAAACTGTTCAGGCAGGCAGGTGAGTGAAACAGCGGTCAGCACGACTCTCTGCGGGATGAATCGAGGGCTGTGTCACTTAAATCTCGCATAAGCGTGACATCACTTTGTCAGCGTGTTTTGTCTCTGTCTTCAACGGTAGTGAGGATGAGTCACAGGCAAATGATGACCAGGTCAATCCAGATGTATCCTGGCTGCGTTGAGTTCCATCTTGCACTATATGATAAGGACAGGAGAAGGTTAGTTGAGAGTTAGCTGGACTTTAGGTCTTACGCATGCATACAAAGTGCAAGCAAAGTGGATATACTGTACAACTCTAACCAAACGGAACATGAAGCTAAATGACCTCCTGTGTGATTGATGCTTTCTGGTGGTCCAGCAGCTCCATAAATCAGTCTTTCACCTTCAGGAGCAAATAAATGCTGACGGCACACAAAACAACTACTCTGCACTTGCTCTCTGCATGTTATCTGTATAAAGCAGCCCTGATAGATATACGTGTGCTATTTAGAAGGCTATGATGTTCAGTAGCTGTATGTGTGTTTTGCTGCTGTTT